>JAOUQT010000004.1:2287577-2305021 GCA_025769995.1 Xyliphius kryptos | reverse complement strand
TATATATAACTCATCAACTTACACTAAATGAAGAAAAAAAAAACATAATAATAATGTGTTAAACCCAACAATTAAGTCTGATTACTAGCTGTGCATAGCTCTGAATTCATGACATCAGCAGGCATGTACATGGCTGCACAATGTGTGTTCTTCATGTGGCACTGTGTGTCCCTTGTTCCCACTCATAGCAGCTGAATAAGTGATGGACGGGGCAAAAAGAGGCTGTGTTGCGTGATGAGGCTCAACTTGTCTCCAAACATGTACTGGATAATAAAAGAATGTCGTGGCTGTGTATATACAACAATTTCTTTTCTAAGTTCAGATGTGGAAAAAGTGCCACAACTATGTTTATTTTTAAAACAATAAAAATGCTGATTCATTCATTTTAACAGTTATTTCTGCTTCTTAATTTCTTTAAAAAGTTTCCAATTTCATATAATTTTACACTGCAACTGGGAAGCCAAATCTCTCAAATCCTTTCTCCCTGCAGGCACATTTTTGTGCAGTTGAACACTAATACAAAATGCCCCTTTCGAAAGCAGATGCAAGTATTTTTGTAGGAGGGAGCAGCAGTCCAGCGTTGGCAAGCTCCTAATGCAATATATGAACGTAAGATGAAGTCACAAACTTTGCTCCCGGAGTCGACTCCCACTCATTGGCTAACACAGTCAGTGCTTTATGTGAAGAAGTACCAGCTGGTGCCACGGTCCCCTGGTCATCCATGATTATTTGTCCTCTCCTCATGATTGTAGGGACATGGAAAGGAAAAATAAGGAAAAATCCATAAACCTGGTCTTCAGCTGCGTGATAGTGTTCTGCTTTTATAAACTTTGCCTTGCCAACAAAAGTAAGTAAAGGCTGGTTCTGGGCTTTCAGTCGTGTTGTTGTTGTGTCCGATGTGGATAACTTGTGTTTGTTCCGGAGAGGAACTGCTGGGTTTATTTCAATACTAAACGTGTGACTTTTTTAGTGTATGATATTTGAGTACAGATGTTTGTAGGGTGAGCTGGAGGTGCGGAATCAGGTGCTGGAGAACTGCATTACTGGGCTGTTAGATAGAAGTTTGTTTAATAACTTGATTAACTGAAATATTATATTGTATTTTGCTGTTTTATGTATTTTATTATAGGCCTTAGTCATTGTTCATTAAGCATGATAATATATGTCATCTTCTCTCTTCAGTTTGTTCAGTTCCCGTTGAGCCTGTGACTATTAAAGAGAACAATACAATCAACGCCGTTGTTGTCCATATTAACACAACAACAAAGAATGTCACACTGACTCTCACGAAGAACCCAGTCAATGCTTTTGACCTGAGGGGCTCTGATCTGATCTTAAAGAAGCAACTGGACTTTGAAGTATGTTTTTACTAACGTGTTCTTGAATCAATAAAGTCAACTTGTGCTTCCATTGTACAATTAGCCAACCTAGAGCATATGAGATGACCTGCAATGATGTAATAATAGTTCAGTTTCCATTACAAATCTATGTTCCAAAATAACAGGCCTTTAATCTTGCCAGACGAAAGTCGAAAGCTGAATAAATTGACAATGAACCAACGTGTTAATGAGTCAGTTTCCTTTTTCAGAATCTGTCACACCCAGAGGAGCTCGCAGTTGAGATTCGCTGCAATAAAACAGGCTCCAAAACTGTAAGTGTCTCACATGGTGCAACATTAGGTTTAAATTAATGCCGTGCTAATGAAGTGATCCAAAAGAAACAGCTTGGCTGTCTATTTAAATCCAGGATTTTGTCTGTTTTACTCCATGGTGTGGTAATAAAATGACAGTTTTTTCATCCTCAGATCACTTCCACCATTCTTGTGCAAGTTCAAAATATCAATGACAACCCTCCATCGTTCGCTCATAGTAAATACACTCTTGAAGTCAATGAGGTGAGACCTTTTATATAAAATACCTGAAAAATATATAATACACTAAAGCGATATTAATCAGCACTTTTAATTTCTGAACAGCTCACACCTGTTAATACCAGCGTGGCCTTGATTGAAGCAAAAGATGATGATTTGTTAGGTTTATACTACACAATGGAGCCGTCTGTGGTAATAAACCAGCCTTTTTCCTGTTCATCCTCTATCCTCAAGCAGAAATATCTCATGCAACCTTTTTAAATTTCTATAGAACCCATATTTCAGACTGGAGAACATGTACAAGCCAAATATCCTCGTCAACAAGAATTTGGATTATGATGTTGTCCAGCAGGTGACTCACACCTTATACGTGCAGGTATGTTTGAAGCATTTGTAAGTTCAAAATTATTTAAGAAACAGTTGTTCTGAATATGAGATATTGTTTGCAAATACTTATATGTAGTAATCAATTGGATGTCCAACCACCATGTCCTCATAAGTCTGCAAAACTATGGGCTGATGAGCTAGCTTGCTTTTGGTTAAGGTAGAAGATTATATGTATTTTATTATTTAAAGTCAGGTTCTATTGCATCTGTTTGGTCACATAATGATGTAGTGGGAACACACCTGGCTCACAATCTTCATTTTAGTGCACTTCAAGGGTGTTCAAGGCAATTAAGTTCAGGAATCTGTGTGGGTTGGTCAAGTTCTTTCACACCAAAGTTATTCTGCACTGGGTCACAGTCAACAGGAAAGTTTTTTCCCCAAACATATACCATAGATAATGCATGGCCATGTTTATATTTACATTTACATTTTGTTATTTAGCAGACGCTTTTATCCAAAGCAACTTACAAGTATCCCAACTTGGTTGGGGTCAGAACGCAGGTTTGATACAAGACCCTGGAGCAATGAGGGTTAAGGGTCTTGCTAAAGAACCCACATGGGTAACTTCAGTGGACCTGAGATTTGAATCACCAACCCTCTGATTTATAGTCCAACACCCTAACCACTGAGCCACCTCTCCCCTGTGCTACTGAATCTTAATTCAACACCTGTTGTGAAAACAATACTGTTGTCCATATATTAGTTGTTAAGCATTTGCAAAATATGAATTTTGTATTGAAAAGCATTAAAAGTATAAATAAACCATAACAGTATTTTTTTTCTATGCATAACATATTAAACACTATTAATGAACCATTGACAGATTGTGATACCGTGTACTATTCGTTTGGCAGGATATTTCGCCATCTTCCCCAGCAGGTCAAGTTTCGTTTACAGCTACAGCAACAATTACTTTCAACATAAAAGACATTGACAACCGCCCCCCATGGTTTCATCCGTGCAACAAAGTAACGCTTGGTCCTGCCAAAATCTGTCTGAGTGCAGGGTATAAGGGCAGGGTCAACTTAACAGAAAGACATGTAAGTCTAAAGTCTAAAGACCTTAAATATTGCTTTACCCACCACTTACAGTTAATCAAATAACTATTATCTCAAAAATAGCATATATTTACCTCCATTAAGTTACTAATGTACCTATATTGTGATGCTCCGCCCAGCCATTTATATAATATAGATTATTTGCTTAATAAAATTAACCAGCAATATATTTTAATTAATTAAAGTGCTTAATAACACACTGCTCTTGCTTTGGAACTATTAGGAAGGACCGCTACTACTGCAACCGGGTCCAGTTTACGCAAAGGATGGGGACAGGAGCCGAAATGAAGAGATTAGTTATAAAATTGTTCGAGGTATTGCAATTTCCGATCCTGTTTCCAGTTTCTGGACTCCATAAATGGTGTTTCTATGCTGTCTGTGTACCAAGTTATTTTTCTCATCCCTCATCTTTATTCTAGGAAATGAAGACAGTATATTTCAAATCGATGAAACCACAGGAAATATAACTATGTTAAAGCCAGCGGATATAGCAGGTCCTATCTCACTGATAGTTTTGGTAAGTGCAAAGATTTGATCTTAAATAGTAAGAAAATGCAGGGAAATAGACTGCAGCGGGCATTTACCAAACATGTGTGGACAGGGCCATTTCAAGGCATTTGGAGGCCCCAAGAAAAATTACCCCAAAATACAAATATTGCTTTTTAAAAAAAAAAAAAAACATTATATGTCAATGCAAACATTTAAAACAAAATACTCATATTTTAAGCAAAAAGCACACATTCTTTACAAACAACCTATAAAGAGTACAAGTTAGCATAATGTAGTATGTAGCATAATGCTTATTTTGCACAACTTTTATCCTGCAATTATCTGTTTATCTGTACATAACAATCTATTGGGTATATATCCAACATATATATATATATATATTTATATGAAAGCCAAATTTATTGTGTGTAACAAACTTGGCGAAATAAAGCGATTCTGATTCTGAAGTTGTGTAGTAATTTTATGTAATTACTTAAATGGGCCCCTTAATGGGAATTCCAATAACACTGTCATTATAATTTACTGCATTGACCTGCACAGAATCTAAATGTGCACTCAGACTGTTTGTCGTTGCAGCCGATGCATAATCAGTGTACATCTTGGGTAAGCAATTGGTTGGTTAGCTTGCCCTGTTAGAACGGGTATGAGTGTGTACAGTCATTGTGTATAAGACACTTTTTTGTCCATTTGTTTGGTATTTTAAAGCCAAAAAAAAGTTTTTTTTATCCTTATGTTAAAGATTATGTGCTTAGATTTATACAACTTTAGTGTTTATATACACAACCTCACTGTGATATTGTTATATACACATTTGCCCAGGCTTCTCAAGTATCAAACAGAGACCAATTTTCCTCCACCTCTGTCAACATAGAGGTGACGAAAAAGACAAGATTCCCACCAAAATTTGACCGGGAGCGGTACGAGGCATACGTTTACAGTAATTCTGTCCCTGAGAACATGGTGCTCAGGGACAGAACATCCAACAGACCATTTAGAGTTAGAGCAAGGGATGACGACTTTGCAAATGTAAGTTTTTTACAACAGACTATTTTTTATACATTTTCAGAGATGTGATGTTTAATGTAGCCTTACTTTTTGAGTAATAAAATTTGAAAAAGATTGAAAATTTTTGCTTAATATATTAAAGACACTTTAATACAATGGTAAATTAATGGTAAACTGGTTAAGCGTTGATCGAATTTTCTTTTACGTGATATGTCATGATTGTACTTTTTAAATAGATTTTTTTATCAGATGATAATTTTTATCAGCTGCTGTGACTTCCATTCATTTAATATGTGTCTGCATCATTAGGGATTAAACCCTGACATTAGGTATGAAGTCCAGTACAGCAGCTATGTCAACATCACCACAGATGGGTTTCTGATACTTAAAAAGCCAGTTCGGACCGACTCCTTCACCTTACAGGCAAGTACACATTCAGCTATAAACTTTTCTACGTTTAGGTTCTATTGCCTTAAACGTAATTATTGTACGAGAGCGGCACAGTGGCTAAGCTTAGCAGGTTATGCTGCTTAAGGAGGATGAGTTCCTCACAGATCCTTGGTCGTTCCTAGGTTTCTTCTTTAAAAAACAACTTAAAAGGGAGCTTTTCTTGCCACTGTGGCTTCTGTTTGCTCTTTGGGGATTCTGGCTCTAAATACTCTATATAAATAAATGACTTTAGACTTGAACTTGAACTTGGTTAGCACATTCGCCTCTCAATGCTGGAGATTCAGGTTTTAATCCCAATTTGGGTGGAGTTTATATGTTCTCGCTGTTCTCCGATCTTCTCTATGTTATCTAGGGTTTTCTTCCACAGTTTAAAAACATGGAATCAAGGTAAATTGAATGCTCTTAGTTGCCAATATGGAGTGTGTGTTTGTATTTAAGTAAGTAAGTAAGTAAGTGTATGCCCAGAGCAAAATTGGTGCACTGTTCTGGGTATATCTGCCTAGCACCCTGAAATACAACCCCTGGAAGAGCCCCTTGCAGCCCCAGAGGATTAAGTGGATGTTAATGGATGGACAATTAGTGTACTTCTGCACTTTATGAAATTTCAGAATGCATCTTGTGCTTGTTTTTTAAGCTTCGGGCTGTTGATGCAACTACAAGTGAAATAGGAACAGCGATGTTATCTGTTCTTGTCCTGCCACGTAAGTGATTATTGCATTTAAATAGCATTTTGGCAATAGCATCTCAGTGTCATTGAGTCATTGTCTGTATTTCACTGGCTGCATGCTATGGTCTTTCTCAAAGCAATGGGAGTCCAGTCCCCTTCTGAGGGATACCGCCCTGGAGATATGGCCTTACTGGGCTTTGTAATGGCCACCTTGCTAGTTCTGTGTTTAATTGTGATTGGGTACCTCATCTCTCGTCTGAAGAAAGGGAACACAGACGCTTTCAAGTTATCAGAGGTCAGCATCTTCTCATCCAAGCTGTGTGAGTTCAGCTCTGAATGCTTATTATTAAAGAAAGTGTTCTTACTTTTTTTAATTAAAAGTGTTGCCTTAGAGAAAATACTAATATATAAGTTCTTCTTTTAATTTGATTTTCTACTAATCTTGTTTAACAAATGTTGTGTTAACTGAGGCACGCTGGCTTAGTGGTTAGCACGTCCAATGCCCAAAATCTCCTCCTCTACAACCCTAGTATAGATTTAAGCTGAATAAATTGGATGGATATGTCAACTGTGTAATTAGCACTTAGCAGTAAACTTCTTATCCTTCCCAGCTACGTTTAGCCCTAAAGAAATTATGCCAATTAAAAAAAAGTGGTATTGATCTTTGCTCCATTCAGTGTTTAGGTCAATGCTTGCGGCATTCTCAGCCAGCTAATAGGCTGAGGCCAAGAGACAGCATGCAGTTCACCAATGACGGCTTCCTAAACGAGGGAGACATACGCAGGTTGGCGATGAGGAGAGGAGGAAGCAGACAACGAAACCTGGACGCTGATCTGACTAGCAGAGTCAGGGTGATACCAGGCGAAAGGCAACGGTACTGCAACTCTTGTGGCATGAAGGTGCATTCTAACCACGTGCACCGCAGCAGCCCAGCAATCCACCCTAGAGCAAGGGGCTCTAAAAGCCAAATGAAATCTATTCTGGCTAAAGAAAGGAGCAGGGATGACAGACAGAAGACTGTATGGTTCAAGGAGAGTGAGGACTCGTCGGACATCGAGGTGGAGATCATTCCTGACAACATAGGGCTTAAAAATGGAGAAGAGGATGAGGACGAGGCTTTGGCATTAAAGGCCAGCGATATGGAACTTGACGATCTGACAAATATGAATATCAAAGACTTTGATAAGCAGGACGAGGTTCCTGAGCGACAAGAGCAGCCAGATCCAGAAAAACCATGTCAATGAGTGTTAATGTGTTTAAATCTGTTGCTGGTGATTCTCATATAGACTACATGGACAAAAGTATTGGGACACCTAGCATATGTCAATAGAAGATATTATGTGTGGATGTAATAAGTTTTGTACATTTATCTAAACAATACATTTGTGAGGTCATACACTGATGTCAGACAAATTTAGATATTCATATATGTCCTGATCTTGCTATTCTTTATTCTAGCGTATCCCAGTAAAGTTCTTGCACACCAAACCTCACCCGAACATGCCTATATGAGCTTTGCTTAGTACACGACCATGCTGAACACAAAAAATTCCCTTCCCTAAATTGTTGTCATTTATTTAGTGCTTGAATTAATGCACCTGCTGGTAATGTGACTAAATGAAACATCTAAATTCAGGGACTAAGAGGTGTGTCTCTATACTTTTGTCCTTATAGTGTGAGTTCAGTAACACATGCACATGACTTCCCTTATTTTTATACATTTACTGACTACTGCTTGCAAAAGGAATGAGTGCATGATTTCAGCAACTATTTGTTTGGTTATTAATACATGTTTACCTTGACTGAATACTTTTTTACAAACCTAAATTACCAACACTTTTTCAGCATATGATCCCAAGCAATGATTCTTCACTACAATTGTGATTTCATGCTACACTAATAGTTATTGAAATTTAAATCAGTTCTAAACTGTTTTATTTTTCAGTGCCATATTTAAGTAACTTTATTTAAAAATTGTACACATTTACAAAGAGTGTTTTATACAAATGTTATGATGTTGGTACAAAAAAAAGAAGAATAAAGAGAAAACTTTCAACCAAAAACTGTTGTTTATTTTATAGTTTGGTTAACTGCGTTAAGTGAAATTCATTTGGATAATTTTATATACAAATGGACTCACTTTTTCAAAAAGAAAAATTTGGAGGTAAAATTAATAGGTGGAGCTGGTAACAATTCATATGTATCTGAAATACGAATAGACCACACACTGCTTAAAACATTTGAAAGGTTTGAATCCTTTTTTAAGCTAAACCATCATCTGGGAAGTTTTTTTTTCCCCAGTTGTTGGACTCCCTCTGTTGGTAAATAATATGAATGACTATATAGTTACATTTGAAATATTTAGTCAGCTATTTACAATCGTTGTTTTATCCAAAGAATAATAACGTAAAATAACGTAATTTTTTAAAGTCTGAAATGAGTATAAACTGCAACGCCCATTTGGAAGTCAAAAGAATCAAACGAGTTGACTTCGGGGAGTAATTATTGATTCGACTCTACAGCTTTGGAGTCGATTCGTCTCACCTGAGGCGATTAGCTCGGCGACCGTTAAAATGCATTGTTAAAAACTATACTCCTCTCAAAATATATCATTTTATTTTTGTAAAGAAACTGTAGGCAGATTAAAAAATGTTTTACACAGTTATTAATGTACCAGGAACGTACAGCTGTCGACGTCAACAAGCTAAATACAGGTTGGGTAAAAATTCGCTACTTTTGATTAATAAACAAAAAGCACACAAACTGAAAACATCTCGAAGTGGGTTTTACATTATTATACAATAATTGATCTGAAATTCAGCACAAATTTGTTTAGAAATTGATGTAATACAGATGGGTAGACAAAGGTTAAATGATATCGTCCTGTATCGTCCTGTATAATTGTGTAATTAAGTTTAAATTAATATGTAAAAACATTTATAAATGTAAATACATACATTTATAATGATATATAATAAACACACTATCTGTGTACTGTCCCTCTAAAATAATGCATACATGCTTTTTACCACATGAAGGGAGAAAAACATCTAATCGCGATAAAATGGTGTATTTATCACAATATTATAGTATATTATTATTAACAGTAAAAAGGAATATATTTTTAAGTTTGTTTAAGTTTGTTTCTTTTACCCCAGCAGTACTGCTGTGTCGGATCTTGTCATAGCAGTACAATACTTTAACACACTACCACAACACCACTACCATGAGTGGAATTAACAGAAGCCTGAAGGGAATCAACAAAGTATGTGAAGAAACATAGACTACAGTACTCATTAAAAAAAACTGCAACTGCATCTTTATGGTAAATGAAGCTTATCAATAGACACGAAGGTCTAACTAATGAAGTATCCGGTGAGTGTGGAAGATTTTTTTATGTTGCTTTTTTGATATACAAGACATTTTGGACAGGTCTAGATTTGGACAGCTTTTTTGCAGCTGTTTTGTTTTTGATGTATTTGTAGCGTCATAAGGTAAGATTCACAGGGGCAAAGTTTCTAAGTATGTTGTGTATTTAATAAACAGTGTATACCTGCACATGAAATGGATTTTAATAGAAATGTTTCAGTTCATAAATCCAAGGGATTTTTATGTATAGGAACCACAGATTTCATACTGAGACACTTACATGTGTGGCTCAGTGATTCTGGTTTTGGACCTTTTTTTTTTATTCCCAGTGAAATCCACATGCTTGTCTCCTCCCACATTCCAAAGACGTGCCGGATGGAGATATTACATTGATTAAGATATTGAGGGTCTATGTATCACTGCACACATAGTGCTGGTCCAAAGCCTGGATAAAAAGGGGAGAGCATCCAGTGTAAAGCTGAGTCATATTTGTAGCTCCTCACACCGCAAAAATCCCTAATAATAACAGACAGAAATGTTGGAAGTTATATATATACATTAACTTGAGTTTTGACAGTCTTAACTGTTCACCAGCTTGCATTTAAAAATCGTTATTAAGGTTCTGAAGTGTGTATGTAGAAATTTCAGTCCATTTATTCAAATGAGGTCAAACCCCCATCAATCCCAAATGTGTTTGATGCTAAGTCAGGGCTCGGTGTGGGTCAGTCAATTCATCCACACCAAACTCACCCAAATGTGCATTTATGGACATTGTGCTTTGTGCACTGGGGCACAGTCATGCTAAAACCTGCAATAACCTTCCCCAAACTGTTCTTACAAGGTCAGTGGCTTAGAGATGTTTAATATGTTGATTATATGTGCTTAATTTAATAGTTCTGTGACTGAATGAAACCCACAAATTCTGTGATTAAGAGGAGATTCGGGTGGCACGGTGGCTTAGTGGCACGTTCGCCACTCAGCGCTGGGAATTCCCGGTTCGAATCCCAATCAGGGTGGAGTTTCCATGTCCTCCCCATGTCTGAATGTGTTTTTTCCAAGTTCTCCGGTTTCCTCCCACAGTCCAAAAACGTGGATTCCAGCTAAATTGAATGCTCTAAATTGCCCCGTATAGTGTGTGTTTGTGTGTGTGCATGTGTGAGTGAGTGTGTGCCCAATGATGTATTGGCGCACTGTCCATGGTGTACCTGCCCAGCGCCCAAAATGTTCTCCCCTGCATGATGGGCACCGCAACCCTATTAGAGGAATAAGAGAAAGATAATGATTGGATGGATAAGAGGTGATTCCCTGAAGTTTTGTTCTAATAGGGTCATATTCATTAAACATTTAGTTTATATTGTCAATAGAGTCATATGACAATAGTGCTTCCATTGATGGAGGTTACAGCAAAATAAAACGAGATAGATCTTTGTTTTATTATATTTTATGAAGCAACACAATTGCAGTTTGGAGACTCCAGATTCCATATTCATAGCGCAATGCAAAATATTTATTTTTCGACTGTAATAGATAGAGTCTTTTCAATATTTTAATAAATTACACCGGTGACGTTTTTCTGTCAGATTATTCAACACATTACTGATGGAACAGGTTAAGACGCAAGCAGTGACATAAGTGCGCACGATGTCTCCAGAAACTGCGTGCGCTTTTACGCACGTGTGGATTTCACTTCACGAATAGGATGCGATCGGCACCAGGGATTTGGGAGGATTGCACAACGTCTCATAGAGTCCTGTGTCGTTTGAGTTCAAGATGATTGCAGCAGTGG
The DNA here is from genome assembly GCA_025769995.1 of Xyliphius kryptos. Classification (NCBI taxonomy): domain Eukaryota; kingdom Metazoa; phylum Chordata; class Actinopteri; order Siluriformes; family Aspredinidae; genus Xyliphius; species Xyliphius kryptos. The sequence continues at coordinate 2,293,919 of JAOUQT010000004.1, read as the reverse complement.
CGTCTTGATGAACGGTGCCCACACAGTTACGCGCTTTGGGTGCAGGTGGTGATGAAACTCGCCAGAAAAGCTTCTTTATTCTCTTGCGGAACTCTCTGCGCATTAGGCAGTAGAGCACTGGGTTCAGGCAGCTGTTGGCGTGCGCAAGGCAGACGGTTAGCGGGAACACGTAGGTGTGCACCATGTAGTACGTCTTATCCCAGTGCACCGCGTTCAGTTTGACGAGCACGCCCCACAGTGTGATGGCGTGATTGGGCATCCAGCAGACGAAGAACGACAGCACAACGACCGTGACGGTTTTGGTGACCTGGGTGCGCCTCCGCGGTCGGTTGCGGTTTGGGACGCTCTTGCGGCGGACGAAGCGCAACAGGAGCGCGTTGCAGATTGACAGGATGAGCATGGGAAGGATGAAGGCAAGCACAACCTTCTGCAGGTGGTAGAGCGCCAGCCATCGGTGACCATCTGGAAAACGAAGCAGGCACAGACGATCTCCAGCCACCACCGTCACCGTGGAAAAGGCGGAGGTGGGCGCCGTGGCGATTGTCGCCAAAACCCAAAGTCCTGCGCACACGCTCCTGACGGAGCCACACCTGCGCCTCCTACCGCCTCTCACCCAGCATGCAACTGACCAGTACCGACTAACGCTCATCGCCGTGAGGAAAAAGACGCTGGCGTACATGTTCATGACGGTCACCGAAAGCACAATTTTGCACATGGCGTTTCCAAAGGGCCAGCTGAAATCCAACGCCGCCTCCGCAGCCCAGAAAGGCAGTGTGAGCACAAACTGGAAGTCCGTGACGGCCAAGTTGACGACGAAAAAGTTGATAACGGATTTCTTTCTCCTGCCCTGCTCGGATCTCATCAGAAAGAAGACCAACAAGTTGCCAACCAATCCCACGGCGCACACTGCCGCGTAAACCGAGGTGATGATGACCCGCAGAATCAGATTCCCGTCTGCGCTCACGTCGATGTCCTCCAGACTGCTGAACAGGGTCGCGCTCTTGTTCGGGGTCACCCACCTGCTTTGGTTTATCAGCTCTCCCATCCTGTCTGAACACTGCTGCGGCTTTGTCCATAGAGTTTGCGCAGGGATTTTACTAAATTTTCTAAATAAATAACGCACGCGTTTTTTTTTCTCTGGCTTCATCAGCGACGCGCACTCTGGCTTTTATACCTGCGCGCTCCCGCCTTTAACGGACAGAGAGTCACGTGATTGACGTTTTATTCCCAGAATTACGCAGTGGATTACCAGTAAATCACAAATGCGTCAGTGCACAAACTACACGTTATTTTTGTTTGGGTCCATTTACATTTAGCAGACGCTTTTATCCAATGCGACTTACAAGTATCCCAACTTGATGGTTGGGGTCAGAGCACAGGGTTGATACAGCATCCCTGGAGCAATATATACATTCATAAAAATGAATGTTATTAATTTGATGATACCTAATTAATAAAATTCAAACACACATTATTAATATACCTTTTTATTGATTTATATCACGTGTGAAAATACATACAATTATGTCAATCAATGTTTTTAGCATCACTTTGATTTTTTTTAAATAAAGGATTTGTTTGGTATGCTCTCCTCGTGGTCTTCAAAGATTCCATTGAGGAACTTTCATCCCTCAGGCAAAAAGCAGAATAATCTAGCCTGCGTGCATAGGTCTCAGTCTCAGAAAACAACACTCCTCCTAATGACTGAATTCAAGCGTTTTACAGTCACCTGTTTAATGCCAAGCAGTCAGCCATGCATTGTAAACAAATGCATCATTCAGACTTGATGGCAACATTTTGGCGAAGGCCTTTCGCTGCATGGCAGTGTTCATGTGGAAAAAATCACGGTGGTGACATTGAACCCAACTTTATTCAAACACATTTGTAACAAAGTTTAAAATAAGCAAATGTCCAACATTAGGTAAAGGGGTAAAGTCACAAATCTAAAATTATTTTGACGTGTATTTGAAAACAAGCTGAAATAAGTTTTTGTATTATGTACAAATCAACTATTTTTTGCTATTTTACAAGAAATTTCCATTATATTTGTAGTTGTCCCCATAATTACAAATACAGTGAATCGTTATTTGACCCTTTGCTTATCTGATATGCATGCACTGTACATTGTTGTCCACTAGAGGGAGCGAAAGATGAACCCGTAGGATTCAAATGAACGGGAAACGTTGCCTACTTGTGAAAAAAATCTGCTCAAGTAAAAAAAATGATAATATATATCTCATATAGACTATAACAGCTGCACTGCCAATTTATCCATTACAGTATTTATAAACCCCGTTCTAGGTGTTTGATGCGGTTGAGCGGCGGGCCTTCCCCAAACTGTTCGCACAAAGCACATATGGCTCGGTGCGTGATTTGTTACACCTGCGAAAATGCGACAGATTATGAAATTCTCCAATCCAATTTTTAAGACGTGTGTTTCATTACTTTTGTTTATAGTGTAGGTCGAGCACTAAATGAAGTTCCAGTTCTTTGTAGGTTCTGTGTTTCGATATTTGGTGATGGCTTATATCATTGGGTTAAGTTTACACGGCTGAAAATTATAAATATGGAAATAAACGCAGTTTACAGTTTCAGTACACAGTATCATATAAAAGATCAAAAACGGGCTTTATGTCAATTAATACTGGAATTTTTGTCTGAAACTGTCACATCAATCACAGATTTGTTCGTCGGGACTCATTTAAATGAATGGAACCACAGTAGATCTGCGTTATGTCTTTGTCTTCTTAGGTCGACCCTCAGAGACTCAGTCCTCCCACACGATGCGGCCAAGAGGCGGATCTTCAGCAGTTTTATTCGGGGAGGAATAGTTTAGTCCCAGTTTTAATGTGGAAACTGCCCTCGGTCATACTGGTTAAACTGTTGGGTTGCCAGATTAATTATTTTTTATTCACGTTTTAAAACACCAATACACACGATGCAGTGCAAAAGTGCAGGACCTTAAATATCATTACTATTTTTATTACAGTTTTTCTCAGTCGATTTGGTTTATTTCTCACATCATAATTTACACTGGCATCACAACAAATGCATTTCTCAAAACAGTTCAAACAGAATACCTGCAAAAGCATGTACCTCGCACTTGTTAGTGCCATAAGAATGTCTAGTCTGTGTGTCATTGCCCATGAACAAAGACAGTCAATATACTTGGTCATGTTGTCAGTGCAAATGTGTACATTAAGTATGTTTGAATGCAAATTAGCTAAGCTTTTAATTAAAGGACACTGCCTATTCTGTGGTATATAAATTGAAACAGTACGTTACTCACAAAATACAACCTTAGACAGAACGCAAAATTATACATGACTACATGTGGGAGAAAGACAAAAGGAAATTGTACTGGAATTTTGTTCGCACTGCGATGTATTGACAAAATATCGGAATATTCAGGAAATAGACGACCGTTTGACAGTACTTTATAACAAAATAGCAAAACTACAAAAATTAGAACCCTATAATGGGAATATTTGTAAACACGCCATTTTATGATATAGAAGCACACATTGTGAGGTTTTCTCTCTGTTGGTTTGGTCCGTCAATGGTAGCCCTCTGGTCAATGATGTTCCAACCACACATTCTGCAGTTTGCAAGGTTGAAGCCAGCCTTGTCCAGGTGTATAAAAGTGTGGAGTGGGTCTTGATTCCATCTCCGTGATACACTGCAGCAAAAAAGAATTAATAAAGTACATATAATGTTCATTTTGGACAAGAAGCAGTTACATACATTTCAGCCATAGCAAATGGGTCAGGGATTTACCTGTACATACTGGTACCATAGCTCTTTTACCCTGTCACCATTTAGTTGAGCTGGAACTTTGTACAGCTGTTTTATTGTCATTTGGTGTTGGTTCAGAACACGGTAAATGGTGGAGATGCTTACAGATTAAAAATTTGTTCTGTATAACATCTTACTGGATCTCCCTCAGCCATATGGCATTATTTGCTATGACAATTTCACATAAAGCCTCCTCTTGTTGAGGTGTGAAAGTGGGACCTCTGCCCCCCTTTGATCTAGTATTGCAGTCCTTTATGGTATAAGAATACAAAAATACAAAACGGGATTGAAAATTATTTCAGAATTGATGTCAATGTGCAGCATTACAGAATTACACACCTGTTCTCTCTACTAAATGTTTTGTAGACACAGTTGTTCTTCCATATTTTGTTGCACATTTGACATCGCAGCGCGCAGAAGTGCAGCGGCTTCTCTTGCTCCTGGTAAAAACCCTGTTTTAAACACTTTCCATAGCGGCCATGATCAGCTCTTCAAGGTCCTGGCAGACAAATTCAACGCCTCCCACATTCAAGCAGCTGTCCCCACCTGCCTCAACACTGCCACCATCATCCCAGTCCCAAAATGTTCCACACTGACGCCAGTAGTCACTAAATACTTTGAGAGACTGGTTATGACCCATATCAAAGCCAACATCAATGTCTCCGTGGACCCACACCAGTTTGCCTATCTCTGTGGTACACACTGCCCTCACCCAGCTGGAGTAGTAGGACTTCTATATTCGTATGCTCTTTGTGGACTTCACATCTGCTTTTAATACCACAATCCCTCAGACACTGAACAATAAACTCTCACTACTTGTACTGAGCGCCTCATTCTGCAACTGGGTCCTAGACCTGCAGTATGTGAACATTCACAAGACCTCCTCCTCCACAATAAACTTTGGGGTTTTCTCCAGGTTCTTTGTTTCCTCTCACAGTCCAAAAACATGGATTCAAGGTGAATTGGCTTTTCATAGATAGAAACATAAATAGACAGATACTTAATTTATCCCAGAGGAAATTTAGCAGCCAGAAGCAGGAATAACATGGTAGAAATACAACAATAAAATAAAATAAAAAAGTATAGAAATGGTAAAATATTGTAAAAGAAAAATTAGGGATTTAACAGCGCAGGAAAGGTTTTCATCTGAAACATTCTCAACCTCATCAGACACCTTTGGAATGAAGTAGAATGTGGTCTGTGATTCAGAACCTCTTGTTTGACATCACATTTTCTTCTTCTTACTTTTTGACTGTTTCCATAGGGGCACCACATTAATTAATTAATTAATTCATTCATTCATTATCTTCTGCTTATTCCTTTATGATTCCCCATGTGGGGGGTTCCCCATGCGGGGGTCACCACAGTAAATCATTATTCTCCATTCCTCCATTTCCTCTACCACCAATTCATTTTCTTCTTCTGCCTGGTGGTTCCATCTTCAGCATATTTTTGTTAATAATAATCCAAACCCTTCTCATTAGCAACTTTTTAATGGACTCTGGTTTCTTCCCCCAACCTTTAGATTAAAAGCCCAATACCCCAAACACATATGAATATAAAATAGAACATTTAAGAATATGTCTGTAAGACAAGACAAGAACCATTTGAGCAGTGGCAGAGTCTGCAAAGCTGTAATTAAATGCCACACCCATGTCAACAAGCTTTTGGAAAGAATGTTATAAAAAGCCAGTTATTTCATTTAACCACCAACTTAAATCCCCTGTGGTCACTAGACAGTGGTTCTTCGGTCAGACAAGTCTGAAATAGAACTTTTTGTCTTCACATCAAGCAGTTTAATGGACACAAACCTGTTCCCATTGTTACAGTAAAGATATATGTCCTAAAAGGAACCCTTTAAAAACACTTTGATTTATAACCAGGACAGGGTATGTTTTTGTGACATAACAAAAATATGAAAAATGTCAGGATTCACACAGAAAAATGGTTTATTATGGTAACCACAATGGAGGCGAGTTCACATTAACTGTAAAACACAAATTTTCCCATTTGTTTATTAATTTGAATCATATTTCACATGTGTTTTATAGAAAAACATTCTCACGGTACTGACAGTCCATCAGTAAATGATTTTTAAAAATTAGGGCTTCTTTATGAATATTATATGGTTTAATATTAGTTCTGGGTGGCATGGTGGCTTAGCTGTTAGCATGGTCGCCTCTCAGTGCTGGGGAAACAGGTTCAAATTCCAATCTGGGTGGAGTTTTCTTGTGTTTTCCTTGTGTCTGTGTGGGTTTCCTCTGGGTTCTATGGTTTCCTCCCACAGTCCAAAAATATGGATTCAAGGTGACTTGGCTGTTCTAAATTTCCCTGTCTAAATTGCCTTTATGTATAGTTTGCCTGAGTGAGTGAGTGTGTGCTCATTGATAGATTGCTGTCCTGTCCTGGGCGTATTTGCCATTGTAAATATATATGTATGTATGTATGTATGGCGGCACGGTGGCTTAGTGGTTAGCACATTCACCTCTGAGCGCTGGGGATTCCCGGTTTGAATCCCTATCTGGGTGGAGTTTCCATGTTCTCCTC
>JAOUQT010000004.1:2277475-2287477 GCA_025769995.1 Xyliphius kryptos | reverse complement strand
GAGTCCGGCTATGCACTTTTTCTGTGCTGGAGGTTTTTTCCCACTGCTTCTTACACTCTCAGACATTGTGAGTTGCCGTACACACCCCATTCCCAAATGTTGTATGTATGGATGGTTGACGGCTAATTTTAGCTAGTACTTGTGACTAGTTGACTATAAAGTTCAATTTCATTCAAGACCATGTTGTGTAAAAGTAAGTAGAAAAGCTTAAATGTAGACTAGAATTGTTATTAAAAAGGAAAAACAACATGGCGGTCGCTAAATATTAGATGTAGTAGTTATATTATTAATCTTAATTCTATGCTAACTGGTCAAACTTATCTTCTATCAAAGATATTTATCACAATTCTGGAAACTGTTCTTTAGTTTTTTACTGAGATACTGACACAAATCTTACTTTTCAAAGGGGTGTAACTCATCTATGCCGAGCACTGTATATTTGCAATAAGGCCACAGGTCCCAAAACGTTTTTAGAAATTGTTCCATCCTTCCACGCAGCACTTTTTGTTCTGATAACACACGGGCATTAGACTACAGCAAACCACGTTGCTCGGAATAAATTCACGCTGATGACGCTAACGTGATACATTCCTTTTTTTAGACTCTTCTAAATCCCGAGGAGCTCGCAGTTCAAATCCGCTGCAATAAAACAGGATCCAAAAGTGTAAGTCTCTCACATGGCGCTTCATTAGTCACACTTAAGACAAAATTAATTCTGTGTTAATTAATTTAACAAACCGAACAGCTTGAATCTCGAATTCGGCTTTGTTCTATTTGCAGCAGGGTTTTTTATTTTTTTCTCCACCTAACATCTGTTTTTTTATGCAAAGCCAACCATATTTATGGGTTTATATCCACAGATTAATCTAAAGGTCCTTGTTCAAGTGGAAAACATCAATGACAACCCTCCTTTATTCTCGCAGAGTAAATACACTTTAGATCTTGATGAGGTAAGAACTTCTTTGTGCCTCTTATGAAGCTAATGAGGAATGGTTACTGTTTGACTGCTCTGCCATATGAAACCACAATTCCAAAAAAAATTTGGGACACTAGGTAAAATGTGAATAAAAGACAGAATTCGGTGAAAAATATCCTGAACCCCAATTTGCCCTGTCTAGGGTCCTTTCTGCCTTGCACACTGTGCTAGATGGCTCGGCTGGGCGTCCACTTCTCTGTGACCCTGACTAGGATTAAGCAGGTATTGAAAATCAGTGCTAAACCCCCTTAATCCTAGTTTTAGGGTCACAAAGAAGCCGGTGCTTACCCGGCAACTCTGGGTGCGAGGGCAGTCTTTGGAATTCAGGAGGAAAGTGGAGTACCCGAAGAAAACCCACACGAACATGGGGAGAACCTGCAAACTCTACAAAGAAATTTCCCAAATCACCCCACCCAGGGTTTGAACCTGGCAGCTTCTTGCTGTGAGGCCACAGCACTATACACTGCACCACTGTGCCACCCTGAGTGAATTAATGAACCCATATTTTATTTCCAATATAACATGGCAAACTCTTCTTAGAGAAAACTCTTCATTTATCCCATCCAGGTGAACTTAGAACATCCGGAGCAGTCTTATTAAAGTAAGGCACACGGGGAGAATTTAGGAGTGAGGTACCTTCCTTAACACTTCAGTCGTGTGTTACCTGGGATTGAACTGGCAACATCGATCCAGTCCCAAGCACTCAGCACTATCCATCAGGATATGGCTGACCCTGCAAGTGCTGCTCATATGAACAGCCACAGTCACATGACTGAGTATAAAAATGGGGGTCAGCTGTGGCTAAATGTATAAGATAGAGGGCTGGGGACCAAGATCCCCACTCTAGACAAGTCATGGCTTAAGTGGCGTTGAACAAGGCACCCAACGGGGCAGAACACTGCTCCAGGTGTTCACATCTGGATGGATTAAATGCAGAGAATAATTTACCTCCGGGGATCAATAAAAAGTAATCCAAATAACTCAGAGAGGCAGAGACTAGTTTCCTCCTGTGGTCCCAAGACACGCGTGCTATTTGAATTGGGAACACCATATCTCTCCCTTCTTGTGAAGCATGACCCATGAGTGTGTGTGTGTGTGTGTGTCTTGATATTAAACAGATAAACACTAATTAAAATATGGCTTCCCGAGATCATTGGATTATAGTTTTATTTGCGTTATACATTTACAATGTCCCAACTTTTCTTGAATTGGGGTTTTATAATGAGGTCAGTTTGCTGCCCTAAAAAATGTCTGTGCACAAGCTCAGCAAGTTCAATTTGTCGTCCTCATTCACAGCTCACACCTGTTAACACCAGCGTGGCCCAGATCAAAGCTAAAGATGATGATTCAGGAACTTTATATTACGCCCTGGAGCCCACTCTGGTAGGCGGCCAATTGGGTTATCTTGTGTTAACGTCTTCATGCAGGAATGATTTATGAAACCTGTCTTTTTTTTTTTTGCAGAACCCATATTTCCGACTGGAGAGCATGTACAAGCCAAATATACTTGTCAACAAGACTTTGGATTATGATGTCGTCCAACAGGTGACACTGACCTTATACGTGCAGGTATGCAAGGAGGAATGTTTTAAAAACTATTTTAAAAAAACATGTACGCACAATCTGATTTCCTCGGCTATATCTTTCAAGCTGGTCCAAGATCAACAACTAACCTACCCAATCAGATTTAGCGTCCCTGTCAGTGGTGTTACTACAACTTCGACCATACTTAAAACAATACATTGGTATATTTTTAATACATGCTTGATCCTAGTTTTAGGGTCACAGGGACGCCGGTGCCCACCTGGCAAATCTGGGCGTAAGGGCAGGAACAACCATAAACAAGACGTCAGTCTATCATAGGTCTATTGCCAGTCTATTATGTGTACACACACATAATCACACACACATTCACACACACTAACAGGCAATTTAGAGACATTAATTAACTTATCATGCATTTCTTTGGAATACGGTAGGAAACCGGAGTACCAGCTCTGTGCGTAAACAGATTTTTACATTCACAACAAGAAGAACCTAGACGGGGTACCACTCCGAAATAGGGCACACACATGCACACACACACACTACTAGAGACATTAAGCCTAACACACATCCACACTGGGAGAACATGCAGTCTCCACCCTGAAAGGAATCAGGACGTCCCATCCAGGTATCAAACCCAGGACGAGTGACTGTCCCAGTGATTCTTCAGTGTTTTTTTTATTTAACTTTTATCCTAAACAGACTTTTTTGTTCTGTAATATTCTGACATTTAAAACATATAATAAACCATGGTCTTTTTTATTATTTTTTTTACAGGATACACCACCGTTATCACAACAAGCCGAAATCACTTTCACAGCCACCACCACGATTGTAGTCAATATAAAAGACATTGACAATCGGCCACCCTGGTTTCAGCCATGTACTAGAATAGCTCTTGGTACGGCCAAAATCTGCCTGGGTGTTGGATATAAGGGCAGAGTCAATTTAACAGAAAAGCAGGTACATTTCTTTCCCCTCAAAATCAAATCTGTAAATAAACATCTTACAAACGTATAAAAGTCATATAACCTGTAAAGGTCTAGCTAATAAACTACGACACAAAATCTGCTTAGAGGATACTAGATAAGTTACAGTAGTACATCACTCACATTTCTTCCTCTTGGGTCACAGACCAGCCGGTGCCCACCTGTCAATTCTGAGCGCAAGGGCAAGATTAAACCACTTAATCATAGCATGGGCACACACAAACACATAGTTACACACTAAAAGCCACTTTACCTGTGCGATTACAGGCGAGAACATATAAACTCCACACAGAAATTACCCGGGTTGTCTTACATGGACAATAAGGTGGGATGCTTAGTCCTAGTTTATTTCTATCCCCCAGAGCATATCTGTGCAGATGATGGCGTATGGCACGGCTGGTATCTTTTCAGGCACACGAATTAATTGTTAATTATACAGTAATTCTCTCAATTCCAAACTATCAATCATCACATTTGATCTTTCAGGAAGGACCACTGCAGTTTCATCCAGGGCCGATCTATGCAAAAGACGGAGACAAAAGCAGAAACGAAGTGATTAGCTATAAAATTGTTAAAGGTAAAATCTCCATCTTTCCCCCTCCCTCTCTCTCTCTAATTCAATTTTAAATTTCATAAGCTTTGTTGGCATGACCATAGTTAAAACAGTATTGCCTAAGCATCATAATAAAAAAGGACAACAAGGACAAACATTCTGAAAATAAATCTCACTCAGACTTTTTCTTTCCTGATGTTTGTCTGTTTTGTTGTTTATCGCAGGAAATGAAGACAACTTATTCCAAATAGATGAAAACACAGGAAACGTGACCATGCTAAAGCCAGCAGATATCACAGGTCCAGTATCTTTCACAGTTCTGGTAAGTGCCTACGTTTCACGCTAATGATTACACATTATATAGGGTGGGCCATTTATATGGATACACTTAAATAAAGTTGGATCCAAAATGGCTGACTTCAAAATGGCCGCCCTGGTCACCACCCATCTTGAAATGTTTTTCCCGTCCCATATACTAATGTGCTACAAACAGGAAGTTAATATCACCAACAATTCAATTTTATTTAGCTGTATCCATATAAATGGCCCACCCTGTACAATATTACACATTATTATGTTACCTACATGGTGGCAAGAACCCAGAATCTAATCCTCTGATGGGGCAACCTATCTAGCACCTATCCAGCACCTATGTAGTACCTATCTAGCACCTATCCAGTACCTATCCAGCACCTATCCAGCCCCTATCCAGCATCTATGCAGCACCTATCCAGTACCTATCCAGCACCTATCCCTGGAACACTATATGCAATACCCATCACAGCTAGAGGCACTTTGTAAAAACTCTACTGCACTTCAGTGTATTGCTAGCCGTGTTTTTTTAGGCTTCCCAGGTGTCTAACCGTGACCAGTTCGCTTACACTTCAGTCAGCATTGAGGTGATGAAAAAGAGTCGCAATCCACCAAGATTCGAGAGGGAGCGCTACGAGGCATATATTTATAGCAACTCGGGCCCTGAGAACATGGTGCTGAGGGACCGGACATCAAACAGACCCTTCAGAGTCAAAGCCAGGGATGATGACTTTGTTAATGTAGGTTTTACCGTAATATTAATGTAAATGAACAGCGATAAAGGTTGTATATACTGCCTTAATGTATATTCTGTGACTCTTCGAATGTGTCTCCATGGACAGGGAATAAATCCTGACATAAGATATGAAGTACAGTACAGCAGTTATGTCAACATAACCACAGATGGGTTTGTGCTTCTGAAAAAACCTGTCCGGCCAGACTCTTTTGCTTTACAGGTAAGTACGCAATAGTCTACAAGCGTGCACTTGCTCGAATAAGTGCCATGGGCAGTGCTGTCCCTCTGGAAATTTCTGTGTGGAGTTTGCACGATGTCCCATGTTCATATGGGTTTTCTCTGCGTGCTCAGGTTTCCTCCCGTATTCCAAAGACATGCCCACTAGTTAAATTGAAAAATGCTAAATTGTCTTTAACTTTCCAAAAGTATTCGCTCACCTGACTTGACACACATATGAGCTAATCCGTATGGTTCAGTATGACGTCGGTCCCTTTTCAGCTAAAACAGCTTCAACTCTTCTGGGAAGGCTGTCCATAAGGTTTAGGAGTGTGTTTATGGGAATTTTTTGACCATTCTTCCAGAAGCGCATTTGTGATGTTGGACGAGAAGGACCTGGCTCTCTAATTCAAGATGTTCTATCTTGTTAAGGTCAGGACTCTGTGCAGGACAGTCCTCCACACCATCCACACCAGACTCTGTCATCCATGTCTTTATGGACCTTGCTTTGTGCACTGGTGGACAGTTATGTTGGAAGAGGAAGGGGTCAGATCCAAACTGTTCCCACAAAGTTGGGAGCAAAAAATTGTCCAAAATGTATTGGAATGCTCAAGCTTTCATACACCTGTGTCCATGGAAGTGATTGGAATACCTGATTGGATGGGTGAGCGAATACTTTTGTAAATATAGTGTACATAACTTTGTATGACTGTGTTCCTGTCATAAGAATAGACACTGGTGCCAAGCGTGGCGTAAAAAAAACAATAAATAAATAAATAGTAATCGTTCTCGATTTAAGAACAGAAATGAAAGGGGAGATGGTAATGGACGGGGCGACGGTAATGGCCCTAATATAAATAATGGAAATTTCATTGCTTGCAGGTTCGGGCTGTTGATGTGTCAACTGGGGAGTCGGGGACGGCGGCTTTGTCTGTGCTTGTACTACCATGTAAATACTCTCCTCTATTGCTGTTATTATTTCACTAATGGTCAATCATCTGTCTCACTGCTATGCCATGCATTTTAAAGATCCTGCGTTCTTCACACAGCTGTGGGAGTCCAGTCACCATCAGAGGGATACCGTGCTGGAGATATGGCATTGCTGGGCTTTGTAATGGCTGCCTTGCTTGTTCTCTGTCTCATCGTGATTGGCTATCTCATCTCCCGTCTGAAGAAAAGGAACCCAGACGCACTCAAGTTATCAGAGGTCAGCATCTTCTCATCATCACTGTGTGAGTCCAGCTCTGAGTGCTTCTATTAAACAAACAATGGCGTCAAAATGTGTTGTCCAATAATTAACAAATAATAATTCATTTATTATTGCGTTTATTAACATATAAAGATTTAACTATAGTGGAAAAACAACAGCACTGATCTGACACCCTATTCCAGTGTTTAGGTCCATGCTTGCCACATTCTCAGCCCACTGACAGGATAAGACCAAGAGACAGCTTGCAGTTCACCAATGACGGCTTCTTGAACGAAGCAGACATAAGCAGACTGTCCACGAGGAGTTTCAATAAGAGAGACAAGAACCAGGATGCAGCTTTGAAATGGAGAATCAGAGTGACTCCACGCGAGAGGAAAAGGCATTGCAATTCCTGCGGCATTCGTGTCCATTCGAGCCATGTACACCGTGGTAGCCCAGGTCTCCATCCCAAGACCCAAGGATCTAAAGACCAAGTGAGGTCCATCCTGACTAAAGAGAAAAGGAAGGACAGACAAAAGACGGTGTGGTTTAAAGAGAGCGAGGATTCCTCAGACATCGAGGTGGAGATCATTCCCGATGACATAGGGCTTAAACACAAGAACGAGGACGATGACCCTTCTTCTCTGGCTCTAAAAACATGTGATATGGAACTGTCTGAGCCAACGATGATGAACATCCAGGACTTTGATAAGCAGCAGCAGGAAAATGACCAACGAGCACCAACGGGGCCAGATAAAACAGACCATTGAGTGCCAACAGGTACTGGAATCAGTAAACCACATACCTGTAAGACGTAAATCAGTCATTCGAGCTCTTAAGCTAATGTCAGGGCAATGCCATGATGTGTGCCACTCATTTACAACTGACATTACATTTAAAATACACATGTTTATAGTTTATAAAAGTATCCATTTAATATCTTATATTTGCAACATCACATTCACCCCTAGGACTTAGTCCACATGGGGTCACTGGCCAACTCTGGGCACAAGAGCAGGAACAACCCTAGACAGGGTGCCAATCCATCATAGGGCGCATACACAGTCACACACAAGCACCCGAAGGAAACCCAAACGAACACTGCAAACACCGCACCGAAATTTCCCAGGTCGGCCCACCCAGGGATAGAATCCGGGTCCTTCTTGCTGTGATGCTTTACTACGACCATAATAAAATTAATAATAATAATAATAACAATCTATTTGATCCCCACTGCGAAATTCTTCTCTGATCCGGGGGTTCACTGAGTGCACACAGATACTCTGAACAGTGTGCAGCCGTCCCTATTGAGCCATAGGGGGGGCAATTGTGGCTTAAGTGCCTTGCTCATCAGCCATGAATGAAACCTGCCCGGAGTGGGGATCAAAATGGCAAACTTTTAGCCCCAAGCTCTGTTTGTTTTTCTTGTAACACATATATATCGATTATAGTGATAACAAGCAAACAAGTGTTTGCACTAAAGCACTAACTATGCACTATACAATGTAGAATTTAATGGTTGTGTTTATAGATATATTTTTCCCTGTAATGGTTCATTACTGTGAATAACATTTTGTATACACAAAACAAATAATGTCCATAAAGATAGTTTTATATAAATGTGAAACTCTTATCCCAGATGTGCAGAAATGAACAATAAAGAAGAAAATGTAGATGTGTTCTTTCATTTTTTATTAACTGCTTTCAAATTTCACGCCATTTAAATTGAGTTTATCCCTGAAAACCTTAAGATAACATCTTTCAATAGATAAGATCATCCAATAGATAAGATCATCCAATAGATAAGATCTTCCAATAGATAAAATATTCCAATCGATAAGATCTTCCAATGTATAATATATTTTAATAGATCAGATCTTCCAATAAATAAGATCATCCAATCGATAAGATCTTCCAATCGATAAGATCATCCAATCGATAAGATCTTCCAATCGTTAAGATCTTCCAATAAATAAGATCTTCCATTCAATAAGATCTTCCAATCAATAAGATCCTCCAATAGATAAGCTCATCCAATCGATAAGATCTTCCAATAGATAAGATCATCCAATTAATAAGATCTTCCAATCGATAAGCTGATCCAATCGATAGGATCTTCCAATCCATAAGATCATCCAATCAATTAGATCTTCCAATCGATAAGATCTTCCAATCAATAAGATCTTCCAATCAATAAGATCTTCCAATGGATAAGCTCATCCAATCGATAAGATCTTCCAATAGATAAGATCTTCCAATAAATAAGATCTTCCATTCAATAAGATCTTCCAATCAATAAGATCTTCCAATAGATAAGCTCATCCAATCGATAAGATCTTCCAATAGATAAGATCATCCAATTAATAAGATCTTCCAATCAATATCCATTCTTGGATATCCATTCTTGGGATATGGTCTATATTCACCAGGACCCTGACTAGAATACATTAAAATTTATTCAGCCCAGGTTCTGGATAACCAAAAATGTCAAACCATTTACCGGAAGACCTTCAGGGCTTTGTTCATTCTATTGTTTTTAAAAGAGTGTAAAAAATACACTGCAATAATTGTATACTTTAAAAAGGAACATTTCAATGTCAAAAAATAACTCCGTTTATACTTCCCGTCAGCACAAAGACTGCTACTCGACTGCCAAAAAGTCCCGCTTATGTTAATTTTTTCCCCACGATTATTGGTTTATGTTTATGTATAAATCTATTTGATTAGTTAAAATGCTTATTGTATTTCCGATGAGCGAAATTAGTGTTTACCCTGAGTAGGATGTGCTTGTGTATGAGCGACAGGAATTTACAAATCACTTGAACTGCTTCGTCACTCCGTTCCTAATGGTGGTGACGGGTTAGTAAGCGGCCATAGCTGAAGCAAATAACATGAAAGAATAACAAGCGATAACGTTCAGTTAAGCTAACGGCATAAAAATGACTTATCTAGAACCTTTAATGGTAATTAAGCACTTTGTCGACTGGTGCTACAGGGTGGCAAATTTCGACAAAGCAGTACAGCATATCTATTCATTGTTTTCTAATTAATCCACATGGATTCGTGGGCCTGCCATTGCCCACCCAGCAACTCTGGGCACAAGGGCAGAACCAACCCAAGATCGGGCGCCACTTCTTCGTCGGACACACACAGTCAAACACATATCACACACTAAGCGCTACTTTGAAGAGACCAATTCAATCTCCGCTTTGGTCTTCCTCTCTGCATCCTGCCTGGCAACTCCATTTCTAACACCTTCCTACCAATATAACCATCTCAATCGCCCCTCTCTAACTTTGTCTCCCAATTTTCCAACCTGTGCTGTCCCTCTAATGTTCTCTTTCCTAATCCTGTCTATCCTGGTCACTCCTAATGAGAGCCTTATTATCTTAAGCTCTGCCACCTTCATCTCTGCTTCCTGTCTCTTAGTCAGTGGCACTGTCTCCAAACCATACAACAAGGCTGGTCTCACTACTCTCTTATAAA
>JAOUQT010000004.1:2117290-2133851 GCA_025769995.1 Xyliphius kryptos | reverse complement strand
TCAACCCTGTGTTCGGACCCCAACCAAGTTGGGATACTTGTAAGTCGCTTTGGATAAAAGCGTCTGCTAAATAACTACATGTATTTGGGATTTGTAGGCAGTGTTCGGACTTGTTGAGCCAAGCACAGTACCATGTGGCCCGAGCCCGTAAACAGGACGAGGAAGAAAAGGAGCTGCGCGCCAAGCAGGACCACGAGCGAGAAATCCTGAGGCAGCAGCTGGTCCGTGAGCAGGAGGAGAGGAAGCTCAAGGAGGCTGAGGAGCAGAAGAAGCTACTGGAGCAGCGAGCACAGTATGTCGAGAAGACCAAGGGCCTGCTCAACTTCACCGAAGAGATGAAGGAGTCCAAGGAAAAGAAGAAAAGTGGCGGCGGTGGACGGGTGAGGCGCTGTAGCAGACTTCCTTTTAATGTGTTGAGGTCACTATGATGTCAGCTTGCGTCATGGCAGAAAATGTCTGTTGCTTCGACAGCGCAAGAAAGGAGGAGAGTATGACGACTTCGTTAACGACGACTCTGACGAAGACCTGCCAGTCAAGAAGAAGAAGAAGAGGCCGGCTCGCAGCGGGAGCGAACAGGAGGAAGGAGAAGAGGGAGAGAAGAAGCCACGCAAAAAACGAAGAAGGTGAGCGGGGCGCTGAACTGATCGGTTAATAGGAGCATAAAGAGCTTCATGTTGAAGTATTGATCTGTGCTCCCGTGTGTGCAGACCAGCCAAAGGGGAGGATGATGGGAGTGATGAGGAAGGAGGCGCAAGACCTAAGAAACAACGCAAGCCCAGGGAGCGCAAGAGGATCGAGAAGGTTTGAGAAGGATATTTTTTGTATATCTTTTTTTATTGCAAGAACTTCCAGTAGACTGGGTAATGTAGTGTGGTCGTCAATGCACCCTTGTTAATTGCTTCAACCTAAACAACAAACCAGTTTGTTTTTTGGGGGTTCTGGCAGAAGCAAGTGGATGAACTATTGTGTATACATTGAAATAATAGTGATAATGAGGATAACCTCATAAATACAATGTTGTTATGGTTACCTTCCAGCCAAAACCCGAGCGCATGCCACCATCTCTCAAAGGAAAGATCAAATCCAAAGCCATTATTTCATCCTCGGATTCCTCTTCAGACGAGGATGGGCTGAAAATAGCGGAGGAAAGGTAAGCTAGTCCAAACAATCAAAAAAAACAGAACCTTTAACAATTCGTTCACCACCTCTTTCTTCCCTCTTCAGGAACCGGGACAGTGGCTCTGGCTCGGAGGATGGTGGTCACCAGAAACGCATCGCTTCTGACAGCGAGTCTGAAAACGAGCGACCCAACCGCTCGGCTAATTCTGAAGAAGACGAGTCCGGCACCGAAAATCTGGTGAGGAGGAGGCGCCCACAGCCTCAGTCCGATTCGGAGCAATCGGACGCAGAGAGCAAGAGGAGTCGCTCGGACCGCTCAGATGACGGATCCCAACCCAGATCTCCAGCAGCCGTTTCGGATCAGGGCTCCGAAAACGAGGACTCGCCACAGCGCTCTGAAAACGAGTCCGAACCTGAGGGGTCGAACAATGAGGCCTCAAATCGCGGCTCAGACGATGAGAGTGATTGAGTTTGACACGATAAAGTCCATTTTCCTCGTCTATAATGTTTACTCTCTAAAGAACTTATGTCGGCTTGTTAAGTGAACCAAGAATCGTGATTGTTTTGTTTGACAATATTTTTTACCTTAGTCCTCAAGTTTTCTTTTTTCTTTTAAAAAGAAAGGTCAATAACTGAAAATTGTAAGAGAATCTTTTTTTTTTTTTTTTTTTTTTTAAATTGTTTAGCAACTTTGGAAATGTCTGTACCTCTCTATTCAGAAAGAACGTAGCATAATGAGGTGTACATTTGTACTAAATTTGAATAAATAATGTTAAAACATCACTCTAGTATTTTGTGTACATGAAAAAAGAGATGGTGGTAAAAACTAAAATACTCAGTATACCAACAACATTGCTCAATATAAACTAATATAAGTATATAAGTTTATTATGATGATCAACAAATAATCTTTTAAAAGAGAAATACGACAGACCTACTAAAATGTCTAGTTTGTTAATTGGAGGATACACAACACAACTTCCCTTTTATGTAGAATTGCCACCTTTCCGGCACGTTCGCCTCTCAGCAATAGGGATTCTTGGTTTGAATCCCGATCTGAGTGGAGTTTCCATGTCCTCCCCGTGTCCGCGTGGGTTTTCTCCTGGTTCTCTGGTTTCCTCCCACAGTCCAAAAACATGGATTCCAGGTAAATTGATTGCTCCAAATTGCCCTGTATGCATTTGTAGTGAGTGTTTGTGTGTGTGAGTGTAGATGTTAGTGTGTGCCCAGTGATGGATTGGCGCCCTGTTCTGGGTGTATCTGTACAGCGCCTGAGATGTTCTCCCCTGGATGGGCTTGGGGAACCCCACTGCAACCCTAGTAGAGAAATAAGTTGAAGATAATAAATGAATAAATGCCACCTTTCAGAAATGAAAATAAGAAACACCTACCAAAACTCCTCTGGACTACCACAGGGCAATTTCTATTGTGCGAGGCATCCACAAAGGCAGTTGTTTTTGAACTCTACCTGTGCGCAAATCACTGTACACCAAGCGCCTTGCATCATCCTCTTCCACTCTACCCATACAGCGCTAACTATATGCCAAGTGCCTTGCGTCATCCCCTCCATTTCACCCGCGCACCAGTCACTACACGGCAAGCGTCTTGTGTCATCCCCTGTACTCTTCCCATGCGACAATCACTGGAGTAGGGCCCATCTTTTGAATTGGGTCTTCTGGCGGGTCCCCCGTGGACATTTTTTTGGAATTTGTGATATCTACATGACCAGAGAGGCTATCCTATATATCTCTGCCAAATTGAAGTTTGTGAGGTGAGTGGAATTTAATCAGGGCCCGCGTTTCAGACTGGGTCCCCTGGTGGATCCCACGGTGGGATTTTTTTTGGACTTTTTGATCTCAATGAATGTAGAAACAATCCTGGACATACCTGGCAAATTTGAAGTTTGTGGGTTGTGTGAAAGTGACCAATTAGAGTAGGGCCCATATTTTGAATTGGGTCCCCTGGTGGGCCCCCCCTTCCCCCATGGTATTTTGAAAGTGAAAACTGCTTATTTGTTCCAAGTGCATTGTGGGGAATGATGGTGGCAAGTTTCAATCTTGTAGACAGTCGGGGATTAGCGATGATTCAGTGAATGAGGGCTTTGGGTTTTATATATGTATATACTGCATTATATTATTAAAATATATCACTGTCGGCGTTTCATTCAAAGCAGTATCTGCTTCAGTGTGAAATTACAATTAAAACTCGTAAATATTAATGAGTTTTTGTTGCAAAAGAGACAATAACCAACTGAATGATTTAGCCGGACGCTTTTCCCGCCCTTTTCCAACATTACTACTCACGCACGCGCACTTCTGCCGGACCCGACGCCGTGTGGAGACTCGGTGTAAACGCAGATGTGGACAAGTAAGTTGTCGTAAAATTAAGCAAACATTAACGGTTTTACACACACACACACACACACACACACACACACACACACACACACACACACACACACACACACACACACACACACACAAAAACACAACACAAACCTCACATATTTGTATAACAGTGATAAATTGTGTGTGTTTCAGGGCGGTACGAAGGTGCGCGAGCGAAGTTTTCTGAGGCGAATTTTTCATTAAGAAAATAACTCAAAATAAGCCTCGGAACCGGTAAGGCATCTATTTAATAACATAGCGA
Source organism: Xyliphius kryptos (assembly GCA_025769995.1). Taxonomy (NCBI): domain Eukaryota; kingdom Metazoa; phylum Chordata; class Actinopteri; order Siluriformes; family Aspredinidae; genus Xyliphius; species Xyliphius kryptos. The sequence goes on along the minus strand of JAOUQT010000004.1, from coordinate 2,130,083 downwards.
AACTTGTAACTTTAGTGACTACAATTAAGTTAGTACATTTACAGAGGACTGTGAGTAATTTATTTACTGAAATATCAACTGTCATCAGTAGAGACTCAGTTCAATCACAAGTTCTGATGTTTTAATGTCAGAAAACAGGCTATACATGTTATAGCATACCTAGTAATTAATATTAACCTGTTACACGGTGTTTGTAGCAATATGTATAAAAATTTTATATTTAAAATGTGATTTATAGCTTGTTTTAAGTGTAATATACCAAACAACTTAATCAATAATGAATGAAAATACTGCATTCTTTAAAAGCCTAAAATGCTGTTGACAGGCCAAATTAGGATGTTTAAAAAACACATCGATTTGTTTAATTGAAGGAGTCTTGCTTATTTGTTACAGAAATTCAGCAAAACAGAACATAAGCTGCTTAAAAGGTAAGAAAATAAAATGGTCGTTTGCTAAAAACACACAAATGTTTTAAATCACTGTTCAAACACCAAATGGTTGATAAAGTATTATGGTGCAGAAAGTGTGCTGATGAGAACTGGAGAAGCGTTTCCTATTTGTACAGCTTTTACTATGTGCAATGACTCCTGATTGTATTTGAAGTGTTCCTGAAGTTTGGTTCCACATAATTGCAGGTGATAGTGGTGTCTTGCAGATTTACTGAATACTCAGATAAGGATTTGTTATGAGAATGTGTTGTATGAATATGCCGTTTATGCCACTTTTTGCCAAATATTCATTTTACACACCCCCTTATCTTGTTACGTGTAAGTTTTGAATTGTAGCATTTGACAGAATTTGGATCTGTAGCAAAATGTTCTACATGTGACCTTTAATAGACATGTTCATGAAATCATATAATTATTAATATTCAGATGTACTTTATGAACTGTACTGTGAATCACCGAGTTTTGATAATGGATTTAGTCTGATTTTTACAGGGGATTAAAATTAAACACGTGATCATGCAATTTGGACAATTGGTACACTTCCATCTTTGTGTTACGGTAAGTTTGGTGCAGAAGATCCTGACTGGTTTGCACAGAGATCCAAACTTACCTGCAAACACACTTGGAATGAACTAGAATAGTGAACAAGTCCCCTCTGGTCCAAAATCAATGCCTGGCTTCATGAATAGTCTTAATTTTGGGGTGAAGATGTAAAAATCCTTACACACATCAATCCTACCTCATGTGTTGGTGCTCCAATACACACCCATGTAGTGTTCTGTTACAACTGCACATAAGAATTCTACTGATTAATAAAGTGCAATTAACTACTGTAAATATAAGCAAAGATTTTGATCCTGGTGTGTAACTTTATTGAAAGTTAAGCAAGTGGTACACAGAACATTCAGAGCTCGTACGTCTTACAGTAACACTCAAATAACGAGTAATTCTTCGTACAGATGTAAACCACACACACACACACACGCAGCATCCGGTAACTAACCTAAAGATAAAAGCATCCGTTTTCATGATCGAATAGAATAAATATCAGGCAGATATTACGAAAACGCTAAATTTAGGTCTGCAGGCGGAGTGGTTTTACGGTCGGCGTTGATTCCAAATTCTGTTTCACCAATTTAAAAAAAGGTCGGTTTTTCCACCTAAAACATACATGCGTTCTCGTTTCCATCAAACGCTGCTGCATCCGACCAGGCCATGTCTGGTAATCCCTGAACACGCTGTAAGAAATAAAATAAAACGGGGGAGAAAAAAAAGGGATTTCAAGTATCAATAGTTGGACGAGCAATCAAGGTGACAGAGTGGCAAGACCTCCGGAAGGCCGCCAAGCTCTCCCACGAGCCCTCGGAAAAGGAAATCTCTGCCTTTCCATATGGACTTTTGCCCCAGCTGGAGGTGGGATGTTCAACCCAGCCCACTGAGCCAGTCGCTACAGAGGTAGAAACACTTACGGCTATTAAAAAATAATACGGCTTCTGATTACAGTCGATGACTAACACTCAAGGATGATATTGCAACAACTCGTGACACTCGGGACAAAGTGCAGTTCTATACGGTTGTGTTCTAGTGGACAGCAGCAGGAATCATTCTGGCAAATGGTTGGTGTAAAAAAGAAAAGAAAAAAAAAAAAAGCTAAGAAAAAATGTTTCTATCAAGAGTTTAACAGTAAACATGCTTTAAATGAAAAAAAGAAGGCCAGGGACCCTGCGGCGTGCAGGTGAAGGAGAGTTAGATAAAAAGAAAAAAGCGACGAAACGGGTGAAGGAAAGTGGGGTGACGTTTGCATCGTAAGGCTTTGGCTGTTTTTTTTTTGTATTTTTATTATCTTAGTCAGCCTCTTCCTCAGACTCCTCCTCTTCAGCCGTCTCCAGCCAGGTAAGCCACTGGTTTACCTAAAGAAGAGAACGACAGCTCAGCACACCACATCTGAATTGCACTGGTGTAAGAACATGCACTTAGGGGACGGGATGTACCTGGAATAAAGCTTTCCCCTTCCCGGCAAATTCTTGGGCAATATCTTCTTTCCATGCGAGGAAGGCTTCTTCTTCAATTATCTCCATGTCGTAAAGGTTGACAAAGTAGCGCAGCAGCATTCCTGCAAGTCATAAACCGGTACGTTAACGATGCACGACGATGGCCCAACGAGTGACCGATTCCTAAAGCAAAGTGGGGGCATAGAGTTGTACCTTTGGGAAAGGTGTTGGCATTGCAGTGCACCTGGAGGGCATACAGAGCGCTGACCTGCAGGTCCACATGATCGTGCAAAAACTTCTGCATTACTGGCTTAAAGGCAAGCAGCAGCTGCTTCTCCTGGTCCAGGTGATCTTTAGATGGCGCAGACAGCTGCTCATCGGTAGCGCTGGGGTATATCTCGTGTGAAATGTACTGCAGGAAACTGATGCGAGAAAAGGAGTTTGAGAAAACTGCATGTTGTTGAACTTAAATGTCAGCACTTTAAATTTAAATAGAATGAAAACACCACCTGGTCATGAGGATGTTGACGAAACCCCGGTCGGTGTGCAGCTTGGGCGAGATGTTGTCCTTGATCCATTTGTAGATGGACTGGGGCGCGGGATCCACTTTGATCTGTTTCAGTAACTCCTTTTCCAGTTTCATGAGGGGGAACAGGAAGCTCAGACCCTTCCCCTCCAGGATCTCCAGCATGCGATCTTTGTTTTGGTCGATTTCTGCAAGCGGCAAAGACATGACGTGTGACCATTCCGAAAAAACGCATGCAGCTTATAACATGCATATTTGTTACACAAATCAAATATTTACATTAAGGTCATTATTCAAAGTGACTCACAGATATTCTTATGCAAAAGACCAATATAAATTGTTCAAAGTAAAAGGCCTCATGGCAAGATCAACTCAGTTGCAGCTAAAGTGAAACCAAACCTAGCACACTGTAACCATGAAGTGGACTTGCTACCACAGCACCATCAACCATGCTTCGGTTGTGTGCGTGATTCGGATCTAGTACCTGGCAGCATCTTCTGCATGTTGACCTTGCTCTGCTGGAACAGGTCAGTCAGCCACTCCCGATCCTTCAGCTTGGCCGTTTGCTGAAGACACAGCAGGAAGAGAGGAAAGTGGGTGCCGTTTTCCAGAGGATGGGCCAAGTCTGCAATGCTCATGAGCTCAACGATGATGGCACGGGCAGCAAACTGAGCCAGGTAGGACTTCACCAGCGGAATATCACTCTCGAGCTTGGGACACTGGTCCAGAACGTTTAGGAAAGCCTGTGAGAGAAAATAAAACAGTGATTGGAATGTTGGAAGTGCGTAATACATATAAAATCATCTCACGATGCCCACAGTGGATGGGTTGGAAGGAGGTCTACCTGCATGAAGCTCTCCACAGTGATCAGCCCCTCTGTACGGAGTGTGTTCATCAGAGTGCTAACATGCTCTTTAGCTTCATCCATGCTGTCCAGGGAGCACACGATCATCTTGGTTAACATCTCCGGGAGGAAGTGTTTCGGCGCCCTCATCTCCCTGACACCATTCACAGCGTTGTTGACGTTGTTGGTACTCAGGAAATCCTTGACAATTGTCTCCTGTGAAAAAAGGTGGATGTTTCGAGAACATTTGTCACCTGTATGTGCTCTACTATTCTCTACTGTTTTAAAATGAACACAGAACACGATGTTTACAAGATCAAGATGTATTGAATGCTTTGGTTGACTATACATACAGTCATCTTCAGGAGCTCCTCTTTGGCGGGTGGTGGCTTCTTGCTCAACTTCGGCTGCTTCTCCTGAATAGGGGGTGGATTAGTCTTGAGGCCCAACTGTGGAGGCTAAGGTAAGAGAAGAAGGTTTACCACATGGTCTGGTTTCAGATTCAAAATGGAGAGAGAGAGAGAGAAGAGGGCTACCTGTCCAAGTGGAGGGGTGGAGGTGCGGGGAGGCTGGGCACTTGGAGGAATCATGGATATCTGCGGCTGCAACTTTGGCACTTGGTTTTTGTTCAGGAGGAATGACTGAGCGGGTCGCAGGCTAATCTGCAAGAGCATCAAGAAAGGATTATCGCTTGCTGGCACAAAACCACTCCAATGTGAATTCACACAGATCCCGTAGCACCTACCTCATCAGCGTTGAGCTGCCCTTTCTTGCTGAAACGCGGCGGCATGTCCTTGGACTGGGCTTGCTGTTGAGACTGGTTCTGGAAAAGCAGATTTTGTCCTGTTAAAAGCACGAAGACACTAACACAGCCAGAAAATCAGCTGTACGATTCACAGTAGCTTCAGAAAACATGGCAGTAGTTACCTGATTGGGCTTCATGAAAGGCTTGTCAAACTGAGACTGAGGTGCAGAAGCCATGTGACCCCCATGACCATTGAAAAGCGGGTTTGTGCGATGTCGCCCTAGGGTGGGGGAGTACCGGTCTTGAATGACTCCAGGTCCGGTTCCAATTCCACTACCTACCAGGAAACAGAATAGTATGTAGGTCATTTTTAATAATCTCACACCAACTACTATTCAGATGTCCATGTGGGCATTAGGGTCCACTTTTCAGCAAAGGTCTTCTAGAAGAGTTAGAAGGGGACAAATCTTTCCCATAGACCCCTTCATTCTGAAGTGTGTGTGTGAGAGGTCAAACACTAGCTTACTGAATCTTCCATACAGTTAAGCCAACAACCACCTCTGGACCTTGCAGTTATGTTGGAATAGCAAACCAACCCATCAACTCAAATGATTTAAAATAACTTTTTTGGGGTCCAAATACGACCAATCAACCCACCTATGTTTCAGTAACATATCAACTACAGGACTTAAAACTTAAGAGCAAGATGTACTCAGGCTAGTGTATAAACACCGCAGAACATGAAGCTTGGATCAGGACGTACCTGGCATCTGTCCAAACATGTCAGCCAATCCACCCAAAGCCTCCCTGCTCATTCGTGTTGGTAAGAAGGAGTTCTCTTGAAAGAAGTCATTCCTCAATCCCGAGTTCATGGCTGGAATAAACACACCCACATCCTGCAAAGGAGAGGAGAATGAGATGGCGGCTCGTTTGAGTTAAACTTACACCGAATGATCAGCTGGTTAAACACGCATGCCTTCACAGCATCCTGACGGATCTGGTTGATGGTCTTGGGTCCATTATCGATGAAAGCTTTCCTGGGCACCCAGTTGTTCTCTCGTAGCTCGGACGTATCCTGCAGTAGGAAACGAATCCTAGCAGGCAAGTCCTTGTTGTTCATTAAGGATCGCATGCGGCTGAAGTACTGATCCATTAAGGACTGAAAAAAAATAAACACACATTTATGACCTCTTTCTTGAACCCAATTTCCTTTAAGTAGCATTTGCAACAAGATAAGGCTACAATATACATCACTATGCTTCATAGGCAAGTCAGTACCTTGGCTTTCTCATGATCAAGTCTAGGCCCCACGGTTCTCATTATCTGACAGAGGCACTCCAAATCTTCCCCCATATCCTTGAGCTGGATTCTTTTCTTCTTTTCCAGAAGCTGTAAATAAATGCGTGAAACTCTGATATCTAAAAATATACATAAACATACAATCCAAACATCTTGAACATGTTCAACTTACTGTTTTGATGCATCTATGAAGGATAGACTCATGGATGAGATCGAGTTTGCCAAGCTCTCCAATGAATTTGATGTTGCCCAGCATCTTGATCTTAGCAATGGCACGCTGCTCCTCCTCTTCAGTGGTGAGCGGTCTATCGGTCTTCTCATAGACTGAAACCAAGAAGCACCGAGCCCGTTATATTATGCTGCAAACTGTGGGATTGCAGCTGCGCTGCTTTAAAGAGCCTTGATTGCACTTACTTTCCACGTTCCTGGTGCGGTTTTCAAATTCATCTTGAAGCTTTGATATCAGAAGTCTTCTGAATGTCTGTAAACAAAGCAGATACATTGAGATACCGAGGCTTTACATAATTACACCGGAGATGAACGTGAAATGCGTCTAATCACTTACAGTGCTCTGCTTTTGTGATGACTGGATCTCAGAGGGTTGGTTATCAAAGTTTGGAGCATCCTCTGCCAGACGCAGACATAGCTGAGCATATAGCGAACTATACTTGGGCTCTTCGAGGGCTTTGTCTACAATCTGTTTTTTTTTTTTTTTAAAAAAAATTATAAATTAGAGTCACCTTTTAGCTGAAATAATGGCACAGTTTGAGAGAAAAAAAAAAAAACCTTTCAAATGGACACATGCTTACAGTTACACACAACCAAAACACATACAGTGACAAACTAAAAGGAAAATAACAGTAAGAAGAAAAAGTAAACAGTAAGCAGGAGAAACTAAACAGACAACAGGGGAAATACAAAAATAGGTTTTTAGAGAAGCAAGAGAACACCGAAGGCTAAAAAATAAAAAAACAAAACAAGTAGTTTGGGGAAAAAAGGTAAACAAGCCAAGGAAAAATGTTAAAGGTAGAACAGGGAGAGAAACAGCAGAACAAAAAGTAAAAAAACAATTATGGGGCAAGACGAAAAACCGTGGTGAGGAAGAAAGAACAAACAGAAGACCAAGATAAAACGTGAACGGAAAAAATAAAGTGCAGAAACAAAGCAAGAGCACAATAAATCACAGTGGTGGTGACAAACACCGTAACCAGTTGGTTGGGTTTAAATTAAAACAATTACTGATCAGAACAGATGAGTGCCTGAATCTTACCAGCAAGATGATTCCTTTGAGGACGAGCTTTGAATCCACACCCACATTCAGGAGCTCAAGGCATAGCTTGTCAAACTTCTCAGGGGTCAGTTTATTAAGTATGCTGAAGGACAAAAAGAGGCATACATCAGCGCAAGAGGAAAATCAATACGACGACACATTAGTGTTTTACCGATCGATCAATAGTGACGCTTCCGTCCAAGTAAAGCAAGTACGGAGTGCAGAACGTACCCTCTCACTTTTCTGAAGACTGCATCCTGGTGTTCTTTGTCATTGGAGGAGTTGACCTCTCGTCTAGTGCTTCGTGAAGGAACCCATCTCTGAACGCCAGGCCCTGGGGTTTTCCCCAGGAACTCGCTGCCGAAACAAGAGGAACAAATCAGTCGGCTTGTAATCAACTGTTCGGTTAACTAGACGGTACCTTTAAAGTGCTGGCTAATTTTTTAAAAAGCGCAACTTTGCGCCATGTACCTGTTGCCGACAGTCTTGGGATACTGCTGAGGCGCACCCCAACCTCCTCCTCCCCCTCCCGTAGAAGCACTGAGAAGCCAGAAACGACCGTTTTAATACCTCAGCTGCCTGAAAACCTCCCACCTTTAAACATTTCATCTTTCTCCGATAGCACAAAGTCACAGAACGTCTTTAAAGCAGCCTGTTATCTAAAGCTGGGCAGCATGAACGATCAGTTCCAGGCGAGTGTGCGAGAGTGTTGAAACTGTCGCATTACAAACAGCGAGTCTACCACGTCAATGTCACAGGACTAAAGCGTTGAGATGTTCATCTACCTTCTGTTGCTGTGCAATGCGAGATCACTTTATAATCCTCTGTCATCCTTAAAACCAGGTGCTGTCCTAACAATTGTGCTTGTGTAATAGACTGAATTGCTGATGAAGGAGGAGTCTTGTGAGTAAGTGTTTTTGGGTGTCGACCAGCTTCACATTTAAACAATGGCAGCCTGATTAAAATACAATACAGGTGTGCAGCTTTATACATCACATCTGTGACACGTTGGCCAATATGACTTATTGAGTCGATACTCATTTGGATGCCTTTAATCTTTAAAACGGGTAGTTCTGGTGCTTAAATCGGATTGGCTGAGCCATTTGTTCAGCCATGACATGAATGTGAGATATACACTGCTCAAAACAAAGGAAACCCTAAAATAACACAACCTAGATCTCAATGAATAAAATGTTTTCGTTGAAAAGCTTTATTAGTTCATAGTGGAATGCGTGGAGAACAAAATAACAAAAATGATCAAAACGTAAATTAATATTATCATCATCTAATGGCGGTCTGGATTTGGAAACAAAATCAAAGTGCAAACTTAAATGACTGGCTGATCCAACTTTAGTGAAAATTGCTCAAGACAAGTTCAAATGAGGCTCAGTAGTGTTGGTGTCCTCCACGTGCCTGTATGATGACCTCGCTACAACGCCTGGACATGCTCCTAATGAGGCGGCAAATGTGCTCTCCTACGGCCCCCTCCATGTCTCCTGGTCTGTCTCCTGGTATCTCCTGGACACTGTGCTGACCGACACAGCAAACCTTCTTGCTGGCATTGATGTGCCATCCTGAATAAGCTGCACTACCTGAGCAACTTGTGTGGGTTGTAGACACCGCCTCATGCTACCAAATGCAAAAGGGACCAAATCATCCAGAAAGGATGAGAATCACCACCTGCCGAAGAACTCCTTTATGGGGGGGGGGGGTCTTGCTAAGTGCCTCTCACCTCCACGGAATTGTGTTTGACTTGGAGATACATTACAGTGTTGTTTAAGTGTTCGCTTTAGTTTTTTGAGCAGTGTACAATACATTATTTTCCTGATGCTTTTAATTTAGCCATTAGATGGCAGCATTTTATTGTTAGAGAAACCGGAAACCTGTTACTTGCAGTCAGCGTTTAAAAACATTACGACGCGGATCAGTTTATTAACGAGCCTGCTTTTAATGAACATACTTCTGAATCAAACCTTGTTTGTATTATAATGTGTTTGTAAATGTTTTATAAAAGCAAAAAGGCACTGGAGGTTGCGAATCATTGTAAAATCACAAAAAAGAGGTGTAACTACTCCCTTACAGGGCGTTCCCAACACCACTTTCCTGTACACTGTTGTACTCATTTGCCTCAGTACTGGAACAGTTCTCTCATACAGGTGACCGACTTAAAACAAAGCCCGCTTGCTTAATAGTCACTTTGTAAGCCGACTTCCCAGCAGGAACTTCTTGGAACAATACAGTAATGGGGGATGGGATGGAGCCCCCAGTTCACACACCAGCATGTTTACAGGTTGTGGGAGGGGTCCACAGCATGGACATTCAGACCCCCCACACAAAGAACCTTTGTCTCTCTTCAGGAACCAAAACTTTGTGACTATGATGAAGGTGCAAACTATTGTGCAACCAAACTGACTTTAAATAAACCAAACCTGTTTAACAAGACATCCTTTAAGCATCACCTGTATACGTCTATGTTAAATTGTGTGCTGTGTTAAGCTGATGACCGCAGGTCAGATCATCTAATCATGATGCCTTAATGTTAAGGAAACTGTAAACTAGCCATAAATAAAAGTCTAAACAGCTACACTCAAGTATGGTGGGGGACCGTGGTACTTTGAGATTCTGAGACTACGTTTGAACCCATTATAAAAATGTGTGATTGTGTAGACAGACAACACAGTGTTTAAAACTGGACTTACCTAAAACGAGAAGCACCCCCCTCTGCAACCACACTCTCCACTTTGGCGGCTTGGCAACGATGGACAGTCGAAAAGAATAATACTGAGAGGATGGGGGTGGAGAGAACGGCTGCAAAAGAAACACCATGTTCAGACAACTGCGTGAGAAGCTCGTGTATTTCATAAGACACCAGTGGACATTCAAACACAGCGCGAAGAGGCGGCACCGTAACCCGATTCTTAATATTAAGGAAGTCCAACGAAAAGAACAAACCCTTTGCCTTTTATAGGAAAGAACGACCTGGAGCTTGTTCTCCTATGTGGTTTTCCTGGCTTGTAACTCGGGACTCATCTACAAGTCATGCTGCATATTCTGGTCCTGAGGGTCAGGAATTAGGAAGAACCCGCCGGAAACCTTTTAGATAACCAGTGTGGAACACATCTTCCTTTGATCTACCCTCTGAAATCTGGATGTTGTCTCGTGGCCGCCCGTGTTTACAGACATAACTGGATATGGAGCCATTTGAGGCCTATGAGGCCTGGTCCTGAGGGGGGAGGGGGCATGGGCATAAGCCAAGTCGCTCTTCCATAACGATGTTGCCCAATTCTAAGATTTGGACAAAGAGGGTGCTGAGTATCAGGATCAGCAAAAGTATAAGGACATAAAACGAAAAACACAAAACCCTAAAGCAGCAGGAAGGGGATCCGGGGCCGAGCTTCTCAGATAGGGACAAAGACTTCCCCCTGCCATGTTGCTAGCATTAGCTCGGGGATGGGGGAGGAAATCCAACGTGTGTCTGATCTAAGGGAAGAACGATCTCTAGGAACGATCGGATTGCCGTGCAGATGGTTCTTTGTGTTAAATCTGGGACACATAAACACAACGCCAACGTGGGGAGGTTTATTTATCAGGGGAGGAAGACAGGAGGTCTATGGGATGCTTCCAGCATTAGATCAGATCATGGGTCAGACGATCAGAACGTAACAGACGTTACACAACGCGGATCTAAAACGGGTTTGTCTGGAACCAGAACAAGATCTAGCACGCCATGTTTTTATCTCACACATAAACAGCGCCGCCAATCCATGGAAATCGCCCTCAGACGACCCGAGCTGGGAAAATATAGCACCCCGGCTGGGTATTAACCCACGAACGAGACACTTTAAAACGAGCTAGTTAACAAACAAAGCAAGCTGGCAGTGAAACGTCGCTGAGCAAATAAGAACAGCCGTATAACGTGTTTAACCAATAAACGGCTCGATCCCAAATCACTCCCTTAAGCCTACGAGCCGATTCACAATGATGCTAAGGACTCGGCGGATTCCACACATTGTGTAGAAGGCCGGCGCTCGGATTGGGACGCGAAACGAGCCTTACCTTTCCTAAAGGAACTTCAGCTTTGTGGCGGTTCCGCTTTAGAGGGAGAAACAAAGAGCGGCGGAGAAGGAAAGGGAGGGTGGCTGTGTCTCTCTTCACCGCAGCCGGAGCTTCTTGAGCGGACGCTGATGCTAAAGCTAATCCACCGGCCGCGAGCTCAGACCGAACGCTTCTGGGAGCTGACGTCAGCGACACGCGCAACTTTATCCGCCAGGCCGACCAACCCCACTGGCGCCTACGTCACCGCCGAGCCTCGTTCCCACCAGCAGGGGGCTGGGTTTCCGCTTTTTGAAATGTCTCGGTGCGCGTCCAAATTTTAGTGCGCCCACTACAAAGGCCACTATCTAGTTACACTCGATCGGTTTTACAAATCGACGCTGGATGCGTGAAGCGTATCCGAGCGTCTCTTCATGTGGACTTTGCAATTGTAGTCGGATTGATGGGATTTAGAAAAGTAGAGCGTTTCCAATGCAGGGGGGACCTTTGTAGGGAGTTAGGAAGCAATGGTGGATTTAAGACACTCTGGCGCAAGTGTGCTAGCCACGCCCTGTGCACGCGCGGAGTGGAGAAATCAACGACTTGCCGGCAAAATGACTGTCCTAGTGAATCTCTGAAGGTGGCCGCCAGATTGTCTATCTGACAAAATAACTGGGAGCTTTGTAAACTACCCATGGGTACACACTCACTCACACATCCATACACACACATACAGAACAATTGAAAGCAGTCAATTTACCTTCATGTTTTTGGAATGTGGGAGGAACCCGGAGGAAACCCACCCGGACACGGGGAGAACATGCAAACTCCACCCAGATTGGGATTCAAATCTGGAATCCCTAGCGCTGAGATGCGAATGTGCTAACCACTGAGCCACCGTGCCGCCCTGATAAACTGTATACTCTTTTAAAAAAAGTGTAAGACAATACTGTTTAGATTTGGGGTCGCGGTGGGGTTCCCCATGCCCATCCAGACAGGAACGTCTTGGGCGCTGGGCAAATACACCCAGGACAGGGCGCCAATCTATCGCTGGTCACACTCACTCACACAGACTACGGAGTCAATTCAGAGCAGTCAATTTACCATGAATCCATGTTTTTGGACTGTGGGATGAAACCAGAGAACATGGGAAACTCCACCCAGATTGGCATTCGAACTGGAAATCCCTAGCGCTGAGAGGTGAACGTGCTAACCAATAAGCCATTTATAAATTACATTTATAAATTAAATTTATACATTATAAGTATTTATAATTCCTAAATAAAGTAAGTACATGTTGGACTTTGTGACTAAACTGACATGGTCCTTGCTAAAAAATGAGGGTTTAATCCAAGACTTTTAGTGTACCATGTAGTCTACTGAAGTAATAACATTCAGAGAGAGAGAGTGCTTATTGTCATCAATGCCAGCTGTGCCAAGAAGGTCTGTTGAGTAGACACTGGGAGACAGGCCAGTACACCAGGAGACATGGAGGGGGCCGTTGGAGAGAACATCCACCGCCTCATCAGGAGCATGTCCAGGTGTTGTAGGGAGGTCATTCAGGCACGTGGAGGACACACACACTACTGAGCCTCATTTGAACTTGTCTTGTGGAATTTCCACTGAAGTTGGATCAG
>JAOUQT010000004.1:2006148-2018612 GCA_025769995.1 Xyliphius kryptos | reverse complement strand
TGTTTTGTGTTTTTTTTCATTTTGTTGTCGTTGTTTCCTCCGATTTAGAATCATCTTGTTGTCAAAGTTCCTTCGTATCAAAATCTTGCCATTACCTCCCCTGTGTCTGTTGGGATCTATGTGGTGACTAATGCTGGACGTTGCCACGACGTGCAACCATTTACATACACTCCAGAACCAGGTTTGTACTCTTCTGAGTTCCTTTGTGCTAGACCTGATGGCACATATTCTACATTAGGCATTTCAATATTCATTCATTTGATATCTTTATAGTAATGGATGTGTCTGTGAAGAAAGAAAGTGTGCTTCCAGGCAAGCCCTGTCCTTTGGAACAGATAAAAGGTACTACTAATAGCACTTTTCCACTGCATGGTCTGGACTTGACCCGGCTCAGCATTGCACATCTTTGGCTTTTCTACTTCATAAATCTGGTCCCAGCTAACTAAAAGCTTACTAGTAGGTCCAAGCGATCCTAGTAGGGTCTAAACCTTGACAAGTAAACCTTGGAAAGCACTGACCGAATCAAAAGACAGAACTCCAGCACAAAATAGCCATTCGTCAAAGTTGAATTTGGTATTATTATTTGATTCGAGATCATGCAACTTGGAATGAATAAACACTTTATGATCTGTCCGAGCTAATGCACGAGTGCAGCGATGAGACGTCATCACAGAAAAGAAAAAGATAAAGAAACTGAAATAAATTGTAGCTTGGAGAGTTGCCTTGCAATGCTAAAGCAACGATGGACCAAGGGCCGAAATGCTTGTAGAGCTCAGTAGAGTAGGGACCATGCAGTGGAAAAGCAACAATACGGCATTACTTAGCCTTAAAAAGAGGTTTTACTGTATAAATTACATGGATTTATTTATTCATTTCTAATTAAACAGCAATGGAAAGTGCCTTGCTTGTCCCAATGTCGCCTCTCGTCAAAACAGAAGACGTGACTCCAATGGAGGTTTCCAGTAACTCGGCATCGTTTAAGGTTATTTTCAGTAAACACCTCATTTTGAATAATTCCATATATAAGTGATAATTAAACATAGCTATACTGAATATAGTTACTGCTACCCTTACTCTTTTACCCCACAGACATCAGATCTTATGAACTCCACACAGCAGACCGTTATTCCCAACAGCAACATATCCACCAACAGCACCACATTTGCAAACTCTGCAGCCGGTCAACCAGAAGAACAAGAGCAGCCTCCGAGTTCGGTTTTCTCAAGCAAGGACACTTTAAACAACAAAGACACAGCACTAAACAACTCCTTCCACATGTCTGGGAAATCTGTACTCCAACAAGGGGCTCAGCAGTTCCTGTTGGACAGTGACAGTCTAGCCCAAGAAAGGCCAGGCACCACTGCTGGTACATTGGTTGGAATTGCTCAGATGAATGACAACCCACAGCATCAACTCTCTCTCCTGCCTCCAGATGAGGTGGCACAGCTGGAGCAGGCTGTTCGCCAGCTGCAAGCGAAGGGATTTTGCAGCATTCAACTTCATTCAGAAGATTCACTAGCCAAGAAGCAGCAACACCAGCTACAACAGAAGCAAATCCAGCAACACCAATTGCACCAGCAACAGATGCAGCAGCAGCAGCAAGTCTTGGAGAACTTGCAGCATCATCTTTTCCATCCCCAGGTTCCAATGCAGTGCAGTCGAGAGCAACAGGGCTCTTCGCAGGGCATGGTGGAAAATAGTAATACACTCTTCCAGCAAACCTCACAACAGCAGCAACCTGTCATGTATCACCAAGCAAAAGATCTCATCTCTATGCAATCTGGATTTCTTCAACAAGCAAGTACCCATTCTCATACTCCTTCTTCCATGTTTCACACCTCAAACACCTTGGCTGAGGCGCAGTCCCCTCAAGAGTCTCTATTTCATGCACAGAAGTCTTCACCGACTCAAGAACAAGTTCAAGCATCTCTTTTCCAGAACTCCATGAATGTTCTTGATGGGTCCAGCTTGGCAGCAGAATCTCAACATGCTGCGTCAAGTATGTTCCTCTCTCAGAGTGCCTTACCTGGTGAACTTTCAGGAAATAACAACCAGCAGCTAGCTTTTCTTAACTCTATGCAGACATCTGGCCTTGAGCCACAATCTGTATTCCAAGCTACAAGCCAGATGTGTTCCATCCAACAGAGCACACCAATGGAACAGCAATCCCTACAACAGGCACCACAAACTGCATCAGGCTCTCTGTTTCAGAGCATCCAGCAACCACAAAATAACAAGCACCAGCCTGGAGTGCTCTACAACTCCCTGAGCTCAGGGATGTCTCCAGAACGGCCATCGTCTAGCCTCATGTTTACTGGCCAGCCACAAATGCCTGCAATGGATACCACAAGCCTAATTTCCCCAGAACAGCAGAACCCTTCACTATCCTACCCCCAGAATGGCTTGATCAGTCTCAGGCAGGAAGTCACAGCTGAGCCCATGTCCTTCCAAAATCAGAGTTCTGTTGTGGATAATCAGTCTGCCAGTAAGCAACAGCTGTTCCAGGACCAACAGCCAATGCAACTCACACCGAGTTCAGGCACTGGCTCTCAACCTTCTGTGAATCTCTTTATAGCTCAGACTGACATGCCAAGAATGCCTCATGCGTCACAGCATGCTTCACAGGAGGTGCTTTTTGCTGCACAGGGAAATGTGACTGGACTTCAGACCACCACCTCGTCACCAGTACAACAACCTGGACCTCTGTTCCAGACCACAATGAATGGAAGCCTCAGCCAGCCCAACCAGAACCAGCAACCTAACCTGTTCCTCTATGAAATGCAGAATGGTAAATGTGATAAACATGTACAGTCTGTCATGAATTACTAATAAGAAAAAGGTGAACATCTCACTAACTTTGGTGATGTAGCATGTTAAATATTCTTTTTTTTTTAAAACTATTTTAATTATACTACCGAGCAGCACAGTGGCGAAGTGAATAGCGCTGTAGCGTCACAGCAAGAAGATTCCGGTTCGAGCCCCAGGTGTTTGCATGTTTTCCTTGTTCGTGTGGGTTTTCTCCAGGTGCTCATGCATTTCAAAAACATCCATCATGGATTAATTGGTATCTTTAAATTGCCCGTTAGTGTTTGAATGTGTCTGTGTCTTTGTGCCCTATAATGGCTGTTCCTGCCTTTGCGCTCAGAGTTGCTGGGTAGGACACTGGCTTCCCCATGAGCCTAAATTAAGATTAAGCGGGTATAAAAAATGAATGAATGAATAAATTATTACAATATTGTTTATACTCACACAACTAGTTTATATATTTTTGGAGGGCCCCGGTTATGTGTAGCAAAATCATTTCTTACTAATTCAACCGCCTGCTGCAATGTCCATCTTAACCAGTGATAATTTGTACCACAAATATGATCTTATACAGATGCTAGACAACCAGTTTCAACAACCAGAAACAATAAGGATCACTAATTGGTTTTAATAAATGCATAATTACATAATACATAAGTAAATAAATTCCATAAATACAAATAAATACACCTCTACCGACACTAAAATACTCGAGCACCTCAGCCTTTAGCAGTAAACAATCAATATAGGATGAGAATGATAGCTATTTGAAGCCAGAATTCGTGGTTTGGGTGGTTTAGTATTAGTATTCCATATTAATGAACATAAAGAGCTTGTAAAAATGTTTAATTCTGAACTTACAGTGATATTCATCTTTTGACCGCTCACTTTATCAGGGGTCGCCAGAGCGAGTCAATCTTTTCCACCTGACTCTGTCCTCTGCAACTTTAGCTCTTGCGCCATCTATGTGCATATCTACATAGACATTACCAATATCTATCTATCCTCTCTGCCTTCTGCCTGGAAGAGCCATCTCACAACTCACACCGAGTTCAGGCACTGGCTTATAGCTTTCTGTAAAGCTCCTTATAGCTTAGACTGACATTCCAACAATGGCAAGTTTAATTCATTCCAATCAGCCCTCTCTAACTTTGTCTACTAATTTTCCATCCTGTGCTGTCCCGCTGATGTTCTCATTCCTTATCCTTTCCATCCTGGTCACTTTCAAAGAGAACCACAAAATATTAAGTTTTATCACCTAAACTACCACTGGATTAAAAACACCTGGACAATAATCTGGCTTGTCAACCTTTTTTGTTAATAACACCATTAGGATGTCAGGGCTCAATCAGGGAGCAAACATCCTCCACAAGTAACTACCCCTCTGGGCTCCGACTGTCTGTCCTTGGTTAGTGTTGCTCAAATTTCTGGTGAATGTAGCTTTCTTCTGTACAGTGGACAAATCAGAAAGTTTAATGAGAGCTGGTTGTAACCAACTGGAACAGTTTATGACAGTTTACACCTTCCAGGTGTTTCTAATCCAGTGATTATTCAGTGCAAATGAAGTAGTTTTATTCAGTGGAGAATCAGGCAAGCATAACAGTAACATTTTTGGCGGTATATTGGAGCTCTCATTTGCATGATGGAGGAGCGAATTTGAGGGAAAAAAACCATGTGACCTAAATATACCTTATTAAATCTGGATTTGTTTTCTGTTGTAGAGTGCAGTCAGATGATGAGCACCCAAGGAGGCACAATCACAGACCAGATCCTTACCATTAGCCAAAACCAGAGAGAGAACGAAGGTATTCATTCTTTACTTAACTCATCCCTGAGCGAATCTGGGAACGTACCCAATCCCCTCACTGCCTCCCAGAACATGGAAAAGATTGATGACCTGCTTGTGAGTCTTCAGGAGCAAAGCAATAGTCTCTCTCGCTCATACTAGGACTTTAAATATCCTACAGGTAAATGTCAATAAAAAAATAATAAGACTAACTTATACGTTTCTTACTTATACAAGGGTGAGTCCAAAATGACCTAGACTCCAATTGAAAACTTTATTCCGAGCCTGAGAGTAAATGGCAGTGTATGGAATGGAAATTTTACTATTATTGACCAAGTAAATGTTCAAAATTCAGCTGGAAATCATGCTTTGTTGCTTTTTCTGTGATTCTTAGGGGCAGTACTGCAACATCATAAAAAATCAAAGATTGCTCCCCATTTACCTCAATCGGGGGGAGAAAACTGCTCCGGTATCTGTGTGTGCAACAAAAAGTTGTTGTTATTATTATTATTATTAATAATAATAATTAACAGTGCTCATCACAGTGAGATGGTAACTGAAGTTATGAAGCCTAATATTCAGACAAGCAACAATGCAGTGGACTGTTATTTAAAAATTTTATTTTAAGGTATTAAAACATCCTACCTATAGCCCTGATCCTACCCCATCAGACGTTCAGCAGTTTGGTCCCCTGAAAGACAGAGGTGTCTTTCTGATGCAGAGGTAAAGATAGCAGCTCATAGATAAAACACAAGGGAATATGAAAACTTATTTTGAAAAATGAAATATTTTATCCATCTTTCAACTTTTCCTTGCCACCAGGGGTTGCTACAATGAATCACTTGCAGTGCCGTTCTAGTTCCTGATGCAACCTTAATAATTTTGGGTTTGGGTTTACAGTCAGAGTCATTGATTTTTGCCTTACCCTTGTAAATTGTCCAATACTAGTGGGCAATAAACCACACTAATCATATTTTACTGATTTTTGATCAGAATATTTTGAACTCACTTTTATTTTTCTACCCACACAGACACTTAGAAAACATCGGAGGAGCTGTGACGTCTGCAGAGTGAATGTACAGAGTTGTTATGCCGTTAGTATGAAGTAGAAATGGGAATGTCTCAGAAATTGTCTTGGTAACTTTAGCTGTAAATTGTAGTTTGTGGTTAGCAACAAGTCGATTTATAATAAGTATTTATAGTAAAACATAACGATTAATGGGAGGAAATATTTAGAAAATGAGTTTAAGCAGCTTGTATGTTTTGTATGTTTTGCCCCAGTAGCACTTTTACATATTGTTTTATTTTTATCTTTTAGAGACTGGACTGGTAGTTTGTAGCGTTATGGTTATGTTTAAGTTAAATGTTCTCTCTCTCTCTCTCTCTCTCTTTCCTGAAAGCATCACATCTGTTTGTTCTTTGGTCACTATAAATAATAATGTACTTACTACCTTACGAATTCTAAAATGTTATTACAAATGTCTCTGTGCTGGAGTTGATTTGGTTATGTGCGTCTGGAACGCAGATAACTGGATCACCCTGTTTGTGTATGTTTTTTTTTCCCCATCGAATTGAAGATTCTGCAATAATCAAGAATGTTTATAATGCACGTTAACCTTGTACTTGTATATACAGCTTTTCAGCAGAATATGATGGTTCAGGGTGGCAGAATCTCAGTCAGGGCATCGGCTGCTAGTCTCTGGTTAAGCCGCACCTTTTACACTGAATAAAACTCTGGCCAGTTTTATGGCTCAGAGTGTCGAATATGGTCGAGGGGGATAGGGGGAGGTTGCTGAGTTATGAAGACGAGAAGAATATCATAGAAGTTTACTGCCGAGCTTGTTATAAAGCTGCCATTTTTATTTTTTTTTACACAGATTTCTGGCTAGTAAGTTTTTAATAAAGGTTTTATTTTATGTTAATTTTGATTAATATTCGCATGCATTACAAGGGCCAAGCTCTGTAATATTACAAGCAATAGCTCATCTGAGCTTTTACGGAGATAATCACAGTAAGATAACTTCTTTTTAGGACATTTTATTGCAGGTTTTGAATAGTGGCTTTTCAGTCCTTTGTTTAGTTGGAGACGTGATCTATTAGATCTTTAAAGAAGCCCTGTGTTCGGGGAGGAGCTGTGAACTTAACCTGGAGAAAGAGCTGTCTGTGGTTGGCTTTCATCTCTCTGCATCTCTGTTTGTTTCTTTCCTCGCATTTACAGTATATACACGCATGGTCACTTTATTAGGTACATCTGTGATTAGATATTTGTGTTAACAATCACATAGCCATAATTTAATGCATTTATGCCTGTAGAGATGATCACGAAAACTTGAAACTGAGCATCAGAATCAGCGTCATGGTTATTGGAGCCAGACAGGCTTGTCTAGGTATTTCAGAAGCTGCCAATCTCCTGGAATTTTAAGGCACCAGGGTTTACCGAGAACCATCCTAAAAAGAGAAAATATCCAGGGAGAGGCAGTTGTGTGGATGAAAATGCCTTGTTGATGTAAGAGGTCTGAGGAGAATGGGCAGATTGGTTTGAGATCTAACTCAAACACCTAATTGTTACAACCAAGGAATGCAGAAGAGCATCTCTGTTGAAATAATGCCATTAAGATTTGAGGCAGTTCTGAATGCAAAAGTGTTCCAACCTTTTACTGTACCTAATAAAGTGGCTGGTGTTTAAAAACTTGTATCTAAAAACATATTGAAATTGGAGATTAAAATAGCATATGTTGTTACATTTGATAAAATCTTAAAAAATAAATAAATACATAACAGTGTATGTGACCATGGCATGTAAGTAACATTTATGCAAATAGTTTGTTTGCTTTTAAAGTTTTATTTTGATCTAATAATGTACAGCTTCTTTGCACATTTAGAAATAATTTTTATTCTTTCTAAATGAATAATTGCTAGATCATATATAACAATATTACTAAACAATGAATTACATTTTATTAAATTTTGTTTATTTGGTAAACATTTGGTATAACATTTATGACCTCATCTGACCTTGGACCAGTCCTATATATAGTGAACAATCAATGGATTAGGAAAAGCTGTGTAATAATGGATTGGTTCATAAATTACGCAAGTCAACCCATGGCTGCTACTTCAGCTTTGCCATTTCACCTTACTAGTTCGACACTCCCCTGCTGGATCAACCAGGCATGGTAGACCACTGTCTCTGACTGTATGTCCACGGTCAAAGCACAACTATGTTAAAATTTGGGACCTTTTATGGGAGCTGATTGTGACATAACCACCAACTGGGGCACTTTACAAGTTCACTTTACAAGAATTGAATTTAATTGAATTGAAAAGTTATAATATGCCACCAGTCAGGTGTTCCTAATCCAGTGATGCTTTGCTGTAGAATAGATGAATCTGTAGTTATTTCTCTTAATATCACAACATCTTTATCCAGAATAATTTCAGGCCACATTTCACATCAATCAGCTCTTACACAACCAAGCCGTTGAACTCTGCACGTTGTGTGTTTTTCCTTTCGTTTTATGCATTTAGTTTTCTTTTAAACAGTTGGAAACCGACAGCATTTTAACTACATTTTACTTTTCTTATATTTTAAGTATGATATTTTTGTATGTTACTATTTATGCGGAAGAAAGAATCTCATGGGGAAGAATTATCATTGTGTATCCTGGTAAAGTGTTTCTGTGGGGTATTAAAAAGCATTAAAAAGTATTAAATAGATTTGAAGAAAAATATGTCCAACAACACTCATGCATCAAATGAAGGCATTTCTGAATTGTTTGTGTCATTTTTTTTCTGATTTACAAATTCACTTAATCATTCATTTGTGGAAAAGACAAAGCCAGCTATGTTTTAAAATCTGGACTTGTTCCATACAATGACTTCTCCACTTAGCAGAGCAGAAACCCTGCGATAGTAAATGGTTTGTTTAGAAGTAATCTACATGTGTATGGGGGGGGGGGAGCCAGGTGTGTTGTTAATGTTCATATATGATTTGCATTGTTCAAAAAGTAATATATTGTTGACAATTTTCAGTCTTTATGCACTTATCATCTTGTATGTTTTCTGTATGCTCAATACTATTAATAAACATTATTAATACAGTTTCTTTTTTTTCATATCTGGAAAAATGGATGGATGGACAGAGAGACGGCCGGACAGATGTATAGATATAGATTGTTAAATTTAATCATCTAATCAGCCAATCACATGGCCGCAATTAAATACATATAGAGATGTAGAGGTGGTCAATTCAAATTGCTGAATTGAAAATGGAGCATCAGAATGGGGAGGAAATCCGGTGGTATTAAAGTGGCTGGTATGTGTGTGTGTGTGTAAAGTCTTAGTCTAAGTCTTAGTTTTTATATATATATTTTTTTGTACAGATTCATCATTACTATCATCGTTTATCTTATTCTTCTTGTATATAAGTACAAAAGTGTACAAAAAATGAATAAATGTACAAAAAGAAAAATAAATGTGTATGTCAGTTAAAAAGCCGCAGAGCTGGAAATAATTTTGGTTCCAATGTGGACAGAAGATGCAGAAGTGGACCAATTTGTTCCTAATCCATTGATCGTTTCAGTGTAACCTGAATCAGTAATATCAACGGAGGATCTATCGCGTTCTTCGGTCTCCAGTACAGCATGTGGCGCTAGAACCTTAGCTGGTGCCGAAGAAGAATAAGACGACGCCGCAGAGATACACGTGCTTCGCTTTTTGGTAGAGAGTTGTGACGTCACTGTTTAGAAGCGACCCGGAGACTCGGATAAGATGGCGGACGTGGTGGAGAATGGAGAGAAACTCAGTAAAAAGTATGGAATTTTACTCATATTTATAATGACCCGAATAATAAATATTACAGTATTGATTTAAACGTGATTAAATTTGACATTTTTGTTAATATCTGTCGATTTTTACTAAGGTTTTCAAAAGGTTTCGGTTCTTAATCCGGGTATGTTCATTGACAGAAGTAACATTATTGTGCTTTAGGGTAATTAAAAATGTCAATGGGTAATTTGAAAGTAGAGATTGCGAATCAGACAGGAGTGGGTTTTATTTATTGTTTTAACCACGTTATATATCTTTCTAAACATGAGTTTATCTTATTTAGCTAGTCGAAAAAAAAATTCTGGCTTTTCCCTGCCACCAGGGGTCGCCACAGCGACTTAGTCACACTGCCACTCCTGATGCAATCTTCACCCTTTTGGGTTTAGGAACGAACAACTAATTTTCTTGGGATTGTGTGGGTGAAACTGGAGAAAAAGTGCTTACCAGAATTTATCTTCCTCTTCTTTCTGGCCTCTTCTTCATCAGGGGTCGCCACAGCAAGTCAAACTTTTCCACCTCACTCTGTCCTCTCCGACTTTCCTCTAACACCCATTACTTGCATGTCTACATTGTCCACATCCATATCGTCTCTTTGGTCCTGCGCTCTTATTCACAAGGTTTCATTGTCACATGGTCTGGGATTTGTTCTAATACAGAGTGTCTAATTTGAGTTAAAATCTCATTCCGGTTGTTGTTTGCAATTTGGGGGACAGAATCCTGCTTTAACTGAGACATCCTTAGTTTCTGTCTTGTACTACGCTTTTAAACTAATCTAATAAGATGCAGTTGTTTTTTTTTCAAAATGAACTTCTTCTTGTACAGAACCTGGAAAAGCAGAATTGTATTAAATTGCTGTGAATTCTGCTTCTGTATCCAATCAGAGTGCTTGCTGGGGCACATTCCAAAATAATTTTCATACACTGTACCATGCTTGGATTAAGAACTTCTGGCTAAAAACAGGTTGGTCCACCCTTTTGATTCATTATAGCATGCAGGTGCAATATGTCTGCAGCAGCTCCACCAGTTCTCATGGATCAACCACAAATAACTACATCCTTTTGCTAGATGTTTGTACCATCTTGGTGCACTGTGAAACTGCGGTACAGGTGAAACACCAGCACTACACCTTGGGCCTCAAGCTATCTGTCCACATTCAATGTTGCTCTGTATAGATACAGTGGATAGATCAAGAGAGAGTGCCACCCACTGGGGAATATTATCAGTGATTATTTCCTCCTGTTTGGTGTTTCTAATCCAGTGATTGTTCAGTCTGGTTACATCACAAGCAACTCTTAAATAAGGTATTGCTCTATCCACTGTACGCCGGCTATGGGTAAAAGGAGTGACTCGTGCAAATTTGGCCATGGGCAGGTAGTTGGAATTAAAAGGTAGACCGACCTTTTATCAGCCAGGTGTTTCTAATCCAATTCGGTGAGAGTCGCGGAGATGGTTTCTGGAGATGCACATAGAAATCTGATGTCTGCATTTTCTTGGTTCAGGACCCGCACATCATGTTGACGCTGGTCCGAGCAGTCAGGCGGCCCTTGTGCAGGGTCGTCAGGACGCGGGTGCAGATGTTTGTGCCCCCTGTTCAGCACATGGCGCCTTTGCGTTTTGAAGGATGTCGCTGGAGAGGTGACAAAAGGTTGGTGGTGTTTATGTCTGATGTGAGTGGGGAGGGAGGGAAAGAAATGCACAACCAACCTTTTGTCACTGGAGCGGGGCAAAATGGCAGCCCTATTGTGAATCGTTTCAATATTTTGTAATTTTTAAATGTTTTTTGAAAAGAGAACGATAGACTCAGTGGAAAGATCGTTATACATTAGATAGCAAACCACTTTGTAGACTAAAAGAAGCAAAGTGCGACGGTCAAATTCTCCAGAATAACTGTCAGTTTTGCCAATATGAGTGAAATTTACCAGATAGTAACTGTTTAATTATTTATTAAGTCTAAGTCACATGCAAAGACATTCTGTAAAGAACAAAGTATTTCTTTTAAACAAATAAACAATAATAAACTAAATGAATATAAACTCACTGGTCAATGTATATGTACAGAAATATATATCAATAATAAAACATGAAAACATAATTAAAAATACCATAAAATCACAAAGAACAGGCTAAAAATAATATGCAATCCTAAACAGATGGGTTTTCAGATGTGACTTGGGGTGTCCAAAGAATCAATATTATTGATATGATATGAACTCGATGAGATAAGGAGCATGTTGATAAAGAGTCTTAAATGTGTAGAGTAAAATTTTATAATCGATACGAGGTTTAATCTTAAGCCAGTGGTGCTGTTGAAGAACAAGTGCGATGTGTTAAATAGATGCAATTCTAGTGATGATAATCGAAGTGGCAGCATTCTGAACCAGTTCTAGCTTATGTCAAGACTTAAGGGGAGAACAAACAATAGAGAATTACAATAATCCAAATGAGATGTTACCAGGGAGTGTACCAGAATGACCGTGATCTCAGAAGTGAGGGAGGGGCGAAGCTGATTTATATGATGAACATAGAAATAAGGATGCTATCAAGGATGACACACAGACTCCTTACCTGAACAGAGTTAGAAACAAGAGTATTGTCAGTTGGATTGAGAAACTATAAACTTTAGTAAGGGTGGTTTTATAACCGATAACCTCTGATTTTTCTTGATTTAATTTGAGAAAATAGAAGAAAACCATAACTTCCTGTAAGCAATCATGAAGGGTGGTGGGAAGAGAGATGGAAACCTACAATAGTCTTCAAAATAATAGCAGTCAAATATAACTAACCAGATTAATGAGTGTTTTTGGTAAAATTATATTACCACATGACAAACAATTTACCAATTTGTTTAGTAGATTCTAATAAAACCAGCAGACTCGGTATTCATGATATACACGCTCTTGAGTCTGTGTATTTAAATAATAGCATTGTGCAGTTCAGTTACTGAGGTCAATCATTCTGTAAAGATACAAGTGTGAATCAGGTGACCCCTTATTTAAGGGTAAAGCCAGCACATGATGTACATATGCATTTCTCTTTGAAAGCCAGA
>JAOUQT010000004.1:1979056-1991107 GCA_025769995.1 Xyliphius kryptos | reverse complement strand
GCCATTGACTGGCTGATTAGATATTTGTGTTAACATGAAATATATATATATATTATATATCTCTTTCATTTATGTTCAATTATTGAATTAATATTATTATTAACTATTATTTTGTATACTATTACTGTTATTTGATATTAATAACAAAGTGCTGTGGCACAGTGGATAGTGCTGTGGCCTCACAGCAGGAAGATCCCGTGTTCGAGCCCGGGTGGGGCAACTGTGGAAACTTTTGTGACGAGTTTGCATGTTCTCCCCATGTTTGCGTGGGTTTTCTCTGGGTAATCCAGTTTTCTTCTGCATTCCAAAGACATGCATGATAGGTAACTTGGTGTCTCCAAATTGCCCGTTAGTGTGTGATTGTGTGTGCGTGCCCTGTCTAGGGTTGTTCCTGCCCTCGCACCCAGAGTATAGCGGGTTTAGCTCTACAAGCTGATTACCAAACTCAGCAGTCTTGGTGTCATCTTCTCTCTCTGTAACTGGATCCTGGACTTCCTAACTGACAGACCCCAGTCTGTTAAGTAAGACAATATCTTCCTGAACACTGGTGTTCCACACAGGTGTGTGCTGAGCCCTATCTTATATTCCCTGTTCACCCACGACTGTGTCCCTGTTTATAGCTCCAGCTCCATAATCAATTTTGCGGATGACATCACAGTGATAAGTCCGATCAAAGGCGACGATGAGAGGGCATACAAGGATGAAGTACAACACTAGCTGCATGGCGTGAGGAGAGCAACCTTGGGCTGAGCATCCAGAAAACCAGGGAGATCATTGTGGACTTTAGGAAGGGTAAGAGCCGAGCACACACCACCATCTGCATTAATGAAGCTGTGGTGGAACGTGTGTCGGATTTCAAGTTCTTTGGCACTCACATCGCCGACGATCTCTCCTGGTACATAAACTCTTACATCATAGTTATTAAGGCTCAGCAGCGTCTTTAATTTCCACGGCGCCTCAAGAAATCTCACCTGAATCTCTTTCATCGCATGAGAGCATAATCACAAACGATATCTCAGTGTGGTACGGCAGCTTCTTCGTGTCTGACCGTAAAGTGCTCCAGCGGGTGGTGAAAATTACCCAGCACCTCACTGGCACTGGGCTACCAACAGTTGAGACCATTTACCACAAACGCTGAAACATCATCAAGGACACTTCTCACCCTAACCATAGAGGCTTCTATAGAAGCCTCCGCTCCCGCACCAACAGCCTCAGAAATTTCTTTTTTTCCAGAGGTTGTCACTCTGAACTGCTGAACTCTGTCATCGTCACTTTAACTCCACCCTGGCAGTAACTAATATTGTTCTGCACATTTTACTGCACTATTTATCTAAGTAAATTCAGGAAAATAAATATTCTACACATTCCATTATTATACTGCACATTGCACTTTTGCACTATTTACTGTACATGGACATTCATATTGCATATTTACACAGTTTACACTACACAGTTCTGTTTATCATCAATGTACATACTGTATATAACCAATATACGTACTTACTGTAAACCTGACTTGTCTCCTACCTCCAACAGTTGTTACATCTTATGTATATAATTGCTGTATCTTGCACTTCTGGTTAGATGCTAACTTCATTTCATTGGCTGTGCACCTGTACACTGCACAAATACAATAAAGTTGAATCTAATGTAATCTAATCTAATCTAATCTAATCTAAGCAGGTCTTCAGACTATAATTCTGCACTTTTTGTGTTTTTAAAGTTTTTTATTATGTATTATCCCCTTGTCCCCTGCCAGGTGAAACTGCTTAACCTCTACATCAAGCGACCTTGAATGACCTACAGCAACAGCAGCTCGTAAACCAGTCAATCAAATCCTGAACCAACTAATGACATTCTGATAAACAATCACAACCTCACACTGCTCCCAGTTTCTCTTTAACAGCTTGGGGTTCTTCAGGACACCCACCCTTTCTACAAGCCGAGGTCATTTTTATGAGCAAGCGGTTTTAATTTACTTTGTTCTACTTAGAACAACACTGAAATATTATTACAAGACCAGTATTTAGAAACGCTCCAGAGTTTGATCCTGAAATGCGTTGCCCATATTTCCATACTACAAAGCTGTACAATGTTTTTATACTGATACGTTTTTTAGACAGTGTAATTCCAGGAAAACATGGAATTCCATTCGGAGCTCTGATTAGAATACTATTAAATAAATTTCTGTTCTTGTGTTTAATTTTATAATGACAACTCTCCAGTATTAGCTGTTTAGTAACAATCTACATTTTGTTCAAGCAGTAATACTCTAATTGATCCAAATTTGATTTATTTTGAGTAAACGCACTTACACTATTTTATGTTTGTGGGAAAGTTGTAGTTCTTCACTACGCCACGATTATTTTTATTGTAACCCTGGATTTTGTAATTATTTTACTTTTAATTTATTACACCTTGTGTTCTTGAATGATTATAGTGTGTTGATTTGTTCATAAAAACACAAGTATACTCTTTGGAAAAGTGTAAAGTCATCCCAGTTTTGAGGGAATTCAAAAATGCTTTGTGTCATTTCAAAATAGGTTGAAAAATAATCATCATTCATATAATATATATATTTGCCAACCCATGATACATTTTCAGCTTCCAGCTACATTTCATGGCACGGCATATGGACTAACACTCTGTTTGTTTTGTAATCAGAGGAAAGCTCACCAGCGTATTTGTCAGCTCTGGACATGATGGTACTCCCTAATATCAGAGGATTCCAGGGGTTGCTGGTCGACTCTGTCCTTATTGCTGCCGATGCTGCGATCCCTATCTCTACTTTATGCACTGCTGCTGCTTTTTTACCCCCCGTTTATCACCTCTAAATGTAAAGTGACCTTGGGTTTGTGAAAGGCGCTATATAATTTCACCATATTATTATTATTATTAATATTATTATTATTATTAATTTATAGAATCTGCCTATATTTAATATAGTTCTATTAGCTCAGATATCACAATGATGGATCACTGGGTTAGTAGCACACAGGTGCTACAACTACTACTGTATGACACAAGGTGCTGATCTGTCCAATGTACAACTGTAAGCAACAATTACCGGCTATGTGTAACTTTAGAGACTTTGCGGAGAGATAGTTGGAGTTTTGAAGTCAGTGTTTCTGTACCACAAAAAACTATTGTAATATGAAGTTCTTACAGCTTAAAGGCATTTCTTAGTTCAAATTATGCCTCGTTCATTCTTGCATCCTATAAAAAAGTACTTATGTCAAAAGTAATTTGTGACATTGTATTCTGGCTGTTACAAGTCCACACAAGTCACCACCTGATGCATTCATTTATTGATTCATTTATGAATTCATTCATTATATTCCGTTTAATTCACATGTGCCTTCCTGCAAATATGGGCACAAGGGCAGGAACAACCATAGACAGGGTGCCACTCCATCATAGGGCACACACAGTCACACCCACCCGGGAATCAAACCCAGCCCTTCTTGCTCTGAGGTAACAGCCACATTGCCTGCCAGGTTCCTAATGTAATGTGACAGATTCAGTTAAGCAAGTATATGATTCTCTGCTAATGCTTCAAAAACCGTTGAAATGCACAAATATTTGTAGACACTTTAATCGTAGTGAAATAACATACGGTTTCTTATTAAATAAATTACAGTCCTCAGATTATTACTATGATGTTTTATGATTTTTGAGCCTCCAGCTTTGTCACTAATACTATGAAAACTATGAAATGAAGATATAATACATATACTGTATATAAATAAATAAATAAATTACATTTTTCCTTAGAATTAAAGGTTTCAGCAACTTTACATTAGTCTTTAACATAAATAGCATGTTCTCCCCATGTTTGTGTGAGTTTCCTCTGGGTACTCTGATTTCCCCCACAGTCCAAAGGCATGCTAGGTGAATTTGGGACATTAATCATCCAGAAAGCCTGAAAGGATAAGGCTCCTTCTCTTTTCTGCCAGATGGTTACAAAGAAAACACATCTGAGCGTTTTAACTGTATTTGGCTAGATTCAGACTTTGAAAGGTATAGAGTGAGATCATGGCATCACTGTGGTGCAGTGGTACCTCACAGCCAGGATGCGGGTCCGAGCCCCGGAAATTACTGTGTGGATTTTCATGTGGGTTTTCTCTGGGTGCTCTGGTTTCCTCCTGTATTCTAAGACATGCATTGGGTTGTTCCTCCCCTTGCACCCAGAGTGGCTGGGTGAGTACCGGCTTGCCAGCGACCACATGTGGATTAAGCTGAAGAAAATGAATG
The DNA here is from genome assembly GCA_025769995.1 of Xyliphius kryptos. Lineage (NCBI taxonomy): Eukaryota > Metazoa > Chordata > Actinopteri > Siluriformes > Aspredinidae > Xyliphius > Xyliphius kryptos. Next base: position 1,986,853 of record JAOUQT010000004.1, on the reverse strand, counting down.
CATGGTCTTGGCCTTGGTTTTCTCCGGGTGCTCTGGTAAAAACCTGCATTCTAAAACATGCATTCTAGATTAACTGGTGTCTTTACAGTGGCCCTTAGTGTGTGTGTGTGAAATACAATGGATTGGCGCTCTGTCTAGGGTCGTTCCTGCCCTTGCTTCCCAGAGTTGCTGGGTGGGAATTGGCAAAATAAAGGAAATTGTGTCAGAGAAAATAATAATAATAATAATAATAATGTTAAATAATAGTAACATTAACCCATCTGGGGGTGCTCTTAGAACACCTAGAGCAGTGTGCTGCCCCCATTGATGCACACAGGGAGCAAGTGGGTGAATTTCATTAGCCTTAGACCACAACTTCCCCTAATACTTGTACGTATTACTGTATGTATGTAATGCTCTTTGTCATATTAAGTATTATGTGACATTCATTCATTTTCTATACCCGTTTAATCCTAGTTTTAGGCAACTCTGGGAACAAAACAGGAATAAAACTATGGTGCCAATCCATCATAGTCCGTTGCAATCACACAAACATTTACTAAAGGGCAATTTAGAGACACTAAATAACCTATCCTTGTAATACAGGAGGAAACCGGAGTACCCGGATAAAATCCACACAAACATGCAAACACAGAAATTCCCTTAGTCGCCCCACCGGTGGCTTGAACCCAGGACCTTCTTGCTGTGAGGCCACAGCATTATCCTCTGTGCCACTGTACTGCCTATATGTGACATTTTTGTTTATATTTTTGTTCACTTACCACAACAAGTCACTCACATTGTCAAACTAGCAAATTTTTTATGCTGGATGCCCATCCTGGTGCAACTTTAATCATTTTTGGTTTAGGATCAGACCATTTAGCATCTCCACTTCACCTAGCATGAATGTCTTTGGACTGCAGGGAAAAACTCGAGTACCCGGAGAAAACCCCCTCAAACACAACCAGAACCTGCAAACTCCGATTATGTATTTGTGACATGTCACAGTATATAATTCTATTGTAACTTAATGTACCATAAAGAAATAATAATTACACAGGCTTATTACAATTTATTATAATGATTATTATAATAATAAGCATGTGTGATTATATATTTTTTTATATATTTTCATAAATGTATAGCTAGAATATATTATTGAGCCTTGCTCTTATGAAAATATTCTTATTTCTTTCAGCTTTCAGGTTAAATAAATAAATACAAGAGGAATATGACCAATATTTTGGTAGAAAACACAAATATTATTATTATTAACAACAATAACACTAATAATAATAATAATAATAATAATAACAATAATAATAATAATAATAATAATAATAATAATAAAAGTCAAGTAATGAGTGACCCTTTTTTGCGTCACCCTTCACACTTCCGGATTGCGTCACTAAACGTTCGTTCCTATTGGCTCTCGTCTTCATATCCCATAAACCCCTGCGTTTGCACTTCCTTTTTCTTTTCGGCCATATTCCGCCTGGACGGTATGTAAAATTACGTTTCCGAGTTGTTAAGTTTATCCACGTTAATCCTACACAATGGCGCATTTTACACCACGTAGCGCTGTGTAGAACGGTGCAGTAGTCGGTTGTGGGTAATAAAAGATAATTATGGCGACTAAAGTGTGTGTGAAAGAGGAGAAATTAAATGTTAAGTCGGAGATGGCACACACTGGTTGTAGTTACACAGCAGTAATATGTTCATACCGTACATGATGCGCTTCTTGCCCAAAGAGTAAACAGTCTGAGCCGTGTGTGTCTTTAATGTGATTTTAAAATAAATGAATCAGATAAATGCCTGCTTATTGATTACTCATTAGCGTTTGCTAGCTGCTTTAGCTATAGCTCTGAAATGGCTACGTTGGCTAGTAACGCTGGCGCTAGTAAGATTGTGTGTGTGAGCGAGAGAACGCTATATTGTGTATCTGAATATTGACTTATGCTTGTGTTGTTATACAGGATATAAACAGTCATGGCCCCCAGCCGGAATGGTATGATCCTGAACCCTCACTTCCATAAAGACTGGCAGAAGAGAGTTCGCACCTGGTTCAACCAGCCAGCCAGAAAACTCCGCAGGTACGACCCCTGCATTTTTCAACCAATATATAAATAGAGCATTAAACTTTTCTGCGTCTTAAATAATTTCAGTTTCTAAAGCACCTTTCATGAACCCAATATGGCTTTTTAATTAAGTTGAGGAAAAAAAGCAGCTGCTGTGCAAAAGGTAGAGGGTTTGCAGCAGTAAGGACAAGTCCTCTAGCAACCTGTTACATCGTACAACTGGCCATTGTGTGGGAGCAAAACAAGCTGGTCAAAAGTCATACTCATTGACGGGTTATGTCCAGAGACACGTGAAACTGATATACGTTCCAGTGACAAAGTAATAAGTTTTAGTCTGCATTCCTTGCTGTGAACGTCCATATTCAGCACCACATTCTGTGAAATTCATCCCGAGCTGGAAAAGTAGCCGGCGGGGTGGGGGGAAGTCAGACAATCGATTTAACTTGCCATTACCAGATACGGCCCAACAAGACAAGAAAAAAAGCATAAAAATAATTATATCTAATAATAAAATAAAGTAAGAAAATACCCGGTTAATAAAGTGCAGTAGTTTATTGAACCCCAAAAATAGGTTGGCTTTTTGCAGGGTCCTAAAGTATGTTAACACTGAACGTATCTTGTAATGTTATTTCTGATGATGCTTAACCACAGCATCGGGTCTTCCCATCTCACTTTTTGGTCCCTGGTTGATCTGGAATGTTCTCACTTCTTGTTGCACAGTGTCAGATTGCAGATTTGACAAGTGTGTTTAATAATCTCGCTGGGCACAGTTGTCAGAGGTTAGTCATATTTCTGCACATGGACACCTAACACAGAATGTTGCTTTCAGTGCAAAGCGATCTGTGTGCGCCAACCTGTCTGCTCACTGTTTCTCCTATTCAAGCTGCACCACTTAATTATTGCAGATGCACATGACAGGATTTTTATTCCCTTGGATCCATCTTGTGAGCAGGGGTATTTATAGAAGGAGTCTCCAATATTGGTTTTCAGAATGGTCTCGTCTGTGAATTTTCAGTTGGCAGTAATAAATGTAAGTGGTTTAGAAATTAAGCTGCCAGGCTGCTGAGGTGTTTTATTAATAAGTGGAAAGAGCACAACAGTCAGATGATGACAAATTCTCCGGAATCTCTGTACATCTTTTGATGATTCTACTTGAACCCTTTTTTCTGATGACTGTTGTGCAAATGCTGATTAGCCTGACATTAAGAACTAGTTTTGAGTATAACAGCTAAAGCACTAATGGAACTTTTTCAGACGTAAGGCACGACAGGCAAAGGCTCGCCGTGTCGCCCCTCGCCCAGTCTCTGGTCCTCTTAGGCCTATCGTCAGGTGCCCGACGATCCGCTACCACAACAAGGTCCGTGCTGGACGGGGATTCTCTCTGGAAGAGCTTAAGGTAATGATTGTGCTTCATTTTATTTTCCTTATCATCTTTAACGAAATGTAAGCTGTTTATTACAATTGCAATTTTTTGCTCACTTATGTACTATTTAAAGTTATTCATGAACATGTTTGAGCGCATAGAGTACTCTGAAATTTGGCACCATATATTTTTTTTTACAAAATGTGAGATGCTTATTTTAAGATGCTCTTGCTCCACTGGTTAAAGAAAGAGGCTAAAAAATATGCTATTAATGTATTTATAAAATATTCATAATGCAATTCATATTCACTTGATTCAGTATTGATTCAGCGCTACATGTCAATTTACTAGTAAGTGTAGAAGAGTAACAGAAAACCAACAGACCCAAAATATTGTCAGTTTGTGTTCTTGCTTAATTGAAAGAGGTAATAGCAGCGTGAAGATCAGTTAGTGAGGTCATTCATTCTGTAAAAAAAAAGGTGTCCGATAACCCTTATTTAAAGATGAAGCCAACTTATGTTTAAGCCTTTCTCTCTGAAATCCTGAGATAATGGGTTATTCCAGCGTTTCATCAAGGAAATAAACCAAAACACACCAGTAAGCAAGCAGCATCTTGGTCATGACAACAAGATTGATATTAATGGCCAGCCCAATTTTTGAAGTGACATCAGAAATGCTGTTTTTTGATGCAAAACCCAATAATTTAGAAGAACTGTAGCATGTAGTACAGTCGGTTTGGGTTGGATGTTGGTTAATCCATTGTAAATTAGTTATCAATAATTTGTTTAATGATCATCAGAAACTAAATCTCTAAATCAATTTCATTACCTGTAAATATTTTGTAAATATTCAGACAATAGGCTTTTTTACACAATATCTTTATTTTCAGTTTAGAAATTATTTAAATGTTTTCATTTGGAATTGAGTGTGCTGTGATTCCAGTGCCTTTGTGTAGATATAATTAAATTCTATTATGAGGCTTTAGCTTTGTTGAACACACTTCTGAACTGTGTAATAAGCAATTCTGTCATGATTTATTTTACCCATGTGTCTGAGCAACAGTCAGATGATGACAAATTCTCCGGAATCTCTGTACATCCTTGATGATCCTCCTTGAACCCTTTTTGCTGATGACTGCTCTGCTCGTTCCAGACTGATTTGCTTAAGATACGATAAAATCAGTAAATTTACTTTAGTTATGCGTTTTTGTTTTCTTTTTTTTTCTTCTCCTCAGGCAGCCGGCATCAACAAGAAAGTGGCCCGCACAATCGGCATTGCTGTGGATCCACGCCGCCGCAACAGATCCACAGAGTCCCTACACGCCAATGTCCAGAGACTGAAGGTGTACCGCTCCAAACTCATTGTGTTCCCCAGAAAGGCTACTGCACCCAGGAAGGGAGACAGCACTGTAAGTGATGCACAATATCTGACATCCATCAGGCTCACTTTATTATAATAATAATAATAATAATTAGTGTTGCTAGCTGCTTGCACAAACTATAAGGATACATTAATGAGAATAAATACGATCTTCATCTTTGTCATGTACATGATGCTAAGGGAAGCAGGTCTATTTGCATTGTTGTAAGTTTAGTGGGGTAAGGATGCCATCATGCTGCAGGAATGTCCCAGGTTTGGTTATCTAGTTGGGTGGCATGTGTACATTCTACGTACGTTTTTAGGTCCATATTTAAATGTAAGCAAATGTGCAACTTTTCTGCAAAATTTCAAATTGAATCTTTGCAAACATATTAAACAGAATGTTTTAGGCTCATTTGTGGTGTCTATGCTTGGCATTAAGATTTTGGACCCCACTGTATGCATGAGCGCGTTCAGTGCAATAACTTTTCTCAGAAGTCTCTGTCCATTCTTATGGTAACAGATGTATAATTACATTTTTTTGCGCAGGAGGAGGAGCTGAAGATGGCAACACAGCTCAATGGACCAGTCATGCCCATTAAAAACGTATGTATTATATTCCAAAGTGTAAAATTGCATCACAGGATTAGATTTATGTGTTGGTTGGTTTCAGTATATTTTTCTAAATTACCTGCTGAATTTGTGTTCCAGGTGTACAAGAAAGAGAAGGCCCGCATGATCACGGAGGATGAGAAGAAGTTCAAGGCATTTGCCAGTCTCCGCATGGCTCGTGCAAACGCCCGTCTTTTTGGCATCCGTGCCAAGAGGGCAAAGGAAGCAGCCGAGCAAGACGTAGAGAAGAAGAAATAGACATTATGTGTATGCAACAAAATAAAACCTGTCGATTAGTCGTATTTGTTATTTAATTGTAAACAGATTTAAATTATTTAATTTTTTTTGCAAATGTCTAACAAGTTTTCTACAATACCCAAATTATGGAAAGGGTCACTGTGCCCTTTTATGGCATTTTATATACAGAATGGAAGTATATCTAAACACAACGTTAATTACATATACACCCAATGAGCACTAGATTAGGAACACCTAACAGGCAGCATGCTGGTATTGTACCCAAGCAGGTCTAGTGCTAGTTTTTAGCAAAGGTTTCACCTGTGGGATGTTCCTTTACCATGGCTATACCAAGAGTGGACTAACCATCACTAAACATAAAGCTTGAGGTTACGAATTGGATAGGCATGTGTGGTCAAACTATACGAGCTGTTCCAATTATACGTGGATGGGGTGCTGCCTTGAGGTGTTTGTTATTAAACCGGTTTTTATAATCCGGTGATTGTTCAGTGCTTGTGTAGTGATAGCTTATAAATTTCTTGTAACCCTGACATGCAATATAAACTTTTTAAAATGGGTTACAATTTTAGAAGTGTGCATTGCATCAAAAAGCATATAATTAAGTTCTGAGGTTATATTGTATGACCTATAGATTGAAAACAAAGGTTACACATCTCGTGAGCGCTCTTTAGTTTAATAATGGGCTTTGGGAACCTCGTTTCTGCTCAAACGCGCATCTAAAGTGTCTGTAATTCTGATAACCACTAGATGGCAGTGTAAGGATAGTCAGTATACTGCTTATACAATACGTATATTCAAATCAGGTCTGAGGGTGTCCTTTGAAGTCTGATCTTTACAAAGCATGATTCTGTAAGTTTATCGTGGCACAAACAGGATATTTCTAAGAACTTCAGAATATGATTTGTAGAAGATCATAAAAAACCACCAGTTTGGACTCCACCAATACAGACAGTGTATAAAGGTGGGAATTCAAGATCATTGTTGCCCTCCTCATGAGTGGTCCACCATTATCACATGAAAATCAAAGTAACTCAAGGGTAGCTTTTTGGCAACTTCTTTCTCAAATTGGCTGAGGATCATGTGCATGAGTTCATCAGGAGATGACTGCGCTGTACAATGGTTGCAAGCTAGTGGTAATGAAACAATGGAAATTAAGTGGAACCAATAACTGAAAGAATCAAGATTATCCATCGATTATCTTCTGCTTAATCCACACAAGGTCATCGGCCAACCAATGGCCACCCGTCAACTCTGGGCACAAGGGCAGGAACAACCCTAGACAGGGAGCAACTCCATTGTAAGGCACACAATACAGTACACAAGTTCACACATTATGGGCCACTTTCGAGACACCAAATAATCTACAGTAGCATGTGTCTCTTTGGAAAGCAGGAAGAAAACAGAACATGCAATCTTCCCACAGAAATTCGACACAGAAACCTGGGTCATTCGTGCTGTGTTCTAAGCGACAGCACTACCCCCTCAGCCTGCCCCCTGAGCTATCCAGTGTTGGATCATCTCAATGTACACTGCACCAATTCTGAATTAAACGACTGTTTTGTTCTGTTCTAGGAAACAAATCATTGATGAAGCTGAGATACTGAGTGGATTATTTTTCTACACTAACAACGTCCTGAAGAGCTTTGTTTATACCACAGTGATGAAAACATCCCAACATGGAATTGTGATTATTCCATTCCTCATCATAAACACAACACAGTTAGATTAAATAGTAATGACCACAGAGCAAGTGCTGTATTATAGCAGGTCTTAACCATTACATCCTCAGCAGGCTCCTAATGGAGGAAGATGGATGAAGGCATTCTGACTAATTAGAGTGAAATGATTAAATCGGGAATAACAAGTGAAGATTAGAACAATCAGGTACCAGATATCTGGCTTCTGTAGAACAGATTAGACACAAGGTACATACAGTGATTACATAACCATCAGACCTTCAACACTGAGAGCACCGAGAGGAAACTAAACATGTTAAATGTTAAAACCAGATTTGCTCTCGCTCTCTCTCTCTCTGTCTCTCTGTTTCTCTTTCTCTCTGTTTCTCTCTCTCTCTCTCTCTCTCTCTCTCTCACACACTCTTGTTCTCTCTCTCTTTCTCTCTCATTCTCTCATTCTCTGTCCCTCCTC
>JAOUQT010000004.1:1947858-1958743 GCA_025769995.1 Xyliphius kryptos | reverse complement strand
CTGTAAGCAATAATCATCAACATTAACAGAAATAAACACTAGAAATAGATCACTGTGTTTGTAATGAATCTATATAATGTTTGCATTTCTCTGTTTGTATTGAATTACTAAAATAAATGAAGTTTTTAATGATATTCTAATTTATTGAGATGCACCTGTATAAATAGTGGTATTCTAGAGTTCGGTCAGTAGCCACTATGAAGGAGCAAGGCTCAAATGTCGTAGTCAATCCGAAGGTTTATTCATCTTAGTGAGTAGAGAAATGGTATATATACTTTCTACTTTATGTATGTTAGAATTACTAATAATCAGTATATTTGTTGTTATTATATCTTTTCCTGTATTTTCAGTTACACTGATTATATTAAAGAGCAGTTCTTCAGTAAATGGTGCATAAAGAGATGCCCTAGTATTGGAGAAGTCTTTTATTTTGTTAGCTGTCTGTCTAGCTTCATATTTATACATTTTGTGTGGAAAGTAAAAAGATGAATACAAAGCCTATGTTGTTGCATACATCCTAATAACGAATAAGGATCTATTCTTATGGATTTGTACAAACTGAGTCTATGAGTTTACACTCAGCTAAATATAAAAACCATATTGCTGAAGCAGAAACTTCTCATCATGTTTCCAGAGGAACCTCTAAGTGATCAGGAAAGTAATCTTCTTCGCATTCATACAATGCTTCACAGGTGCGAGCCAGAGCACAAAAAGCCTGCATTCAACTTTAGTACGTGGAGAGAGAATTACAGGTGTAACAAAAAGCCGAACAGGTAGAAGCTGAACAAATGCTTCTTCGAAAACAAAAAGAACTAGATTTGGCAGAAGCAAAAGCCATATCCTACGAAAGGAAATTAAAATGGGAGCACAATAGAAGATCAACAACAAAAGCAGAATCCATCAGTTTTATACAGCTTCAAAATTAATCCAATTCCAAAATCAAGTATCGTAATGAACCAGCTTTCCCCGATAGGTAAACAGTGTAAAGTTAAATCACGATGCTAGCTCTGAGACAGCATGTAAACACTTGATGAAAGATACGGGAATCATTCATCAACAATCTATCCTGAACCAGCGCCTGCTACCGAGAACACTGTGCCAGGAGACGTGCCAGCAGTTGTGACGCAGTGCACAGAGGTTTGTAAGCCATATCTAAGATAGGGTTTGTGCGCTAAAATTCAAGTTTATCCGAAGACAACAAAGAGGATATTAGAGTGTATGCGTTATCAGGCAATTAATCAAATAGGTCATTATCTAAATTAGAGATTTTGAATCTTTTTAAGATAAATGTAAATCCAATTCTGTACACTTTAATAACTTGTTCTGGAAAAACACAAGCTTCCGAAACAAAAGCTGCCGATTTTCGTTCAGGATCGATAGACAGAAAAACTGACATTCTATTACCACATTCCAGCAGATTAACCTTGGACATTGTAAATTATAATCCGTGTCTATATTCAATTGAAAACGAAATTTATCCGATTATTCTCAATGCCGCAATTCTCTTGGAGAATAATTTAATTTGTGTCCATAAAGACCAGACAGACCAGAGGCCCTAAGAATGAACCTGTTAGCCTAAAATTAGAGCTTGGACTGGTCGTTATAGAAGACGTGTGTTTAACACCTATTGTCCAATTTTTATGTCCACAGGACGCACTGAATAAACACAATTTTGCTTTGACTTTAGTGCTAATGGAATCTGCATTAAAGAAAAGCATAAAGGAGCCGGGGATTCCGATGATATGGATATCTTTTGTTCGCTGAAACAAAATGCGCAAAAAAACAGGCAATGAAAATATTTTAATAATGACAGACAAATTCTCTCAAAATCAGAACAGCTGGGTCACAAGTTTGCACATTTCTAAAGCACAACTACAGTTACTTTTGCCTAAAATACTGATTTACTGAACGATAGAAAACGAACTCCAAACGACTCTTTTCGCTGGAAAAGACTTTGGAGGCGAAGCTCGAAATAAAATATCAGTTTGTTCAATTCACACAATAAATTCTGGACTATGACCAAACAGAACTCACTCTGATTTTAACAGCATTTAAAGAGCGCTGCGACTTGCGTTCATTCAGAGCAAATCAGAAACATAAACCAGGTCAAATACTATCAGTGTTTGATTCTATTGAATTTGGTTAAACCAAGTGTTGCTTAGCGGACCTCTGTTAGGAGAGTTATTGCATGTTCATAAAGAAACAACAGCTTTAACAACAGGCGCGTAACAGAAGTTTAATTGTTTCTTTGCATGGAAAGATTATATGGATTATTTTTATTATTTTTGGGTCAGCGACGCCACAAAAGACTTAATCAAACATAGAACGAAAGTTCAAGAATTCTATAACAATCCGTCACCCACTGTAACCATTCGCATTGTACGGCGAGCATCACAAAAAGAAGAAAATTAGCAGCAGATTGTAAAGCGTCATCTTTTTCATATTGAATATGCACCCACATTTGTTGCTAGGGAGATAGCAGGTGTAATGCAGATCATTAAATGGCTCTCAGGCCCAACCATTTGCACTGCAGTTCTCAAGCAGATCCACTTGGAGATTCACTGTATACGTGGAACCAGATGAAGTTCAAATAGAGATGTTCAGAAAGGAGCACTTGAACACATCACCCAGTTACTGAGGAGCTATAGCTCTAGTACACTAAGTGCAGCCAAAGTTAAAGAGGGCGACATTGTTCTTCCCAAGCTAGCAAGAAAGAAACAAAATTTATGTTAGTAACTTTCCTCAGCAGACTGTTAAACTGTATAGTCTGTTTTTAGGAATCTACAAAGTTCATCATTCATCATCATAATTATTTATTATTCCTTGTTAGTATAGTGGACAATTTCTCAGTCAGTCTCTCGGCACACAGTTCAATTCTAGGTGAGAGAAGTCGTTAACAGCGGCATAAAGATTTTTACACCACGGCGGGGAGTGTTGTGCATTTTGGGTGCAGTTATTGTGTTATTTCTCAAAAATATTTTTTTAGCCAATCCGGAGGTTTATTCCTTTTTGTGAGTGGTATAAATACTTTGTATGCATGTTAGAATTACTAATGATCAGTATGTTTAATGTTATTAAATTTTTTCTTGTATTTTCAGTTACAAAGATTAAATAAAAGAGCAGTTATTCAGTAAATGGTACATAAAGAGATGGCCTAGTAGTGGAGAAGTCGTATTATACATGTCGTGAGGACAGAACAGTTGTGATTCTTGAGCCCTTTGTATTCCTGTCTCATTTCCAATGCTTACCTAGACTGGGTACGGATCCACTTTTGCCATTTCCTCCTTGAATAAATAAATCATTTTGATGATGAAATCAAGTGACATTCTTGTGCATGAAATATTTTGGATAAACATTCAGTAGACTTGAATATTTTCCCCTAAGGCATTAAAATGCATTATAATGTTTAAAATCTCTAGGACTATCTGTGTGCTCATTTTCGTCATGCTGAAAGAATCTAAGCCTGTGCATTTGTCTGTACAGGATGATATCTGTCGGCTTCTGAGCAAATTCTCCAATCATCTGATATCTGTGGATGGGAGATGTGTGAGAATTACAGAGAAGACAGATGGAGCTTAGCTTTAAGTCCTGTAGGATATAAAATTAAAGATTCAGGATTCAAGTTTAATGTTTTTCAGTCACAATAACATACACATAGACATATACACACACACACACACAAGCGTGTACAGAAGAATGAAAAATACTTTACACTGGCTCAGTAGTGGAAAGTAAAAAATAAGAAATATATGTGTGTGTGTGTGTGTGTGATACTGAGTATGGTCTGTGTTGCTCTGCTGCATCCTTTTTGCTATCTCTTTTTACACTTTACTAGCTCACATGCTATAGTACTGTAACATAAAATGTGGAAGAAGTAAAGAATTATAATTACTCTCTGGATGCACTGTAAATAAATTTATAGTAAACAACATGTGGACTATGCTGATATGTTTTTAATAGAAAATCACAGTATGTGTTCCAGCGATAACATTTTAAACCAGTTTGTAATTTTAATTATAAACCATTATAATGCAACACTTACCAAATCTGCAAGCTTGTAGGATATAGATTATGAATTGGTACTGAAAACTACACACATAACGCACACACACCTCCTGAACTTATGAGTGTCATTTGAAACCAGTTCAGCTGTGTTCTGTTCCCCTGGTGTGCCAAACATCAGAGCGTTCAAACCTCTGCTCTCCTGCATTCCCTGTTCTGAGCTGAGTGCAGAATCCTGTCGAGTGATTAGCCACATGCCCCTGCTGTGTCTTTTGGTCTTTTCTCTTCTCTCCTTCCAGTGCCACTTTTATCCCTCCTCCATTGCCAATACACAGAAACATGCACCCTGAGCACAGAAACGAGCCCTAGAAGTCACCGACAGAGTCATGCGACAAAGCTGGAATGGAGTGATGGAGGGAGAATAGAGGCTTGAGTGATTAGCTGTAGCCAGGAAACTAGTGTTTCGGAGAAGTGGGAGTATGACACGCAGCAGGCATCTGATACAACTCTGCCTCGAGGCATGCCCTGACGTTTAACTGACCTTATAAGTGTCTCAGGGTGATTTTTTATTTTTAGAAGCCAGATATGTTTGCACTGAAAGGTTGGGGTGTGACATAGACTGGGATGCATTGTTTTCCATCTAAAGAACATCGCTAGGCTTCAAGATTTTCTCTCTTGCTGCAATCTGTGCCTTTATTACAGTCAGTGACATGCGGTGAGGTTGTTGTTTGGTGAGGCAGTGACACTTGAATTATGATAATGTATTTGAAAGTGCATATTAACATTTATTCACTCATTAATTCATTACATGCAGTTTAATCCACATGGAGTGGCGGGCCAGCCGGTGCCCATCCGGCAACTCCTGTCATAAGGGAAGGATTGCTGTGAGGCGATAGCACTACCCACTGTGCCGCCGTGCTGGCCCTGCATTTAAAAATACATCTGTGATTTATTTGTGGTTACAGAAAATGAATAAATGTCTTCTGACCAAACAAAAGACAGGACTCAGCAGGGATGTGCATTAAAAATTGACCCATTGTTTTTTGTGAAACTATGTTTAAGCTCATGATTATTCATGAATCATTAGATAAAAGTGTCAATGTGCCATTAATAACTGTGATAAAGTGTAAAACTAGCAAACATTTATGCACTTGAAGACTTTCAATAGATATGTGATGCTACAGTTCCATTGCCTCGGGTAAAAAAATGGTAAATGATGTTGTTTAGTCTGAAAATATCATACACAACGAACACTTACTCATTCTTATCTTCTCTCAGTGACAAACGGTTCTCGGCTCTGGGCTTCGGTGCAAGAATTCCACCCAATTACGAGGTAAGAGTGCGTTTATTCTCATTGAGATTCATTTTTCATTTTTTTGTTTTATTAACTCTTCTTCCTTTCATAGTTCAGTCATTTCTTTCTGACCCACTTAGGCTTTCTGGATGTTGGTATTGGAGTTGTGGGCTCAGAATACGTAACCTCTCTGGCTTTACTGACATGAGCTGATATAATAATTTCTAACCTAAGAAATTTATGTGTAGAGTTTGCATGTTTTGCCCATGTTTGCGGGGGTTCTCTTCGGGTGCTCTGGTTTCCTCCCACATTCCATAGACATGCATGCTAGGTTAATTGGTGTCTCTACAGTGGCCCTTATTTTGTGAATGTGTGTGTATGTGCCCTATAATCGAGTGGCATCCTGTCTAGGTCCCAGAGTTGCCGGATGGGCAATGGCTGGCCCATGACCTCCTGTGAATTAAGCAGAATTATGCTTCTTACGATTGTGAAGTCATAACTGACATTCAAAGGACTTCATATCTTTGTACATAGTGTTAAAAAATCTATTAACCTGAGGCTTTGGATCTTTAATATAATATGTCCTATTGAACTTGTCCCCCAGCTTTTATATTTTTGCTACTTGAAATAGTATTGCTGCAAGAAAATGGTGTAACTTATACAGTAGTAGTATGCAGTAATATTTATCGCAATGGCTGCATTTTATTAAAAGCATACTGTTACATGGGTAACGGTAGGACCCAAATGCTGGGGATTATTCTGTCTAACCAGCCTAACAAAATATATAAGGTATATTGTATTTTTATTTGATTTGCTTTATGTATTTAACTCTTTTTTGCAGGTATGTAATGATTTTATGAAAGGTACTTTTTACTGGGGCATCAGCTCAGCGAGCGGGAAAGCACCGGCAGTACTATCTGGGTACCAGCATAAAAGGGCAAAAAAGAATCTGCAAAAATCAAAATTTCAAAGAACAAATTTCTGAAAATGTTCTTAAACGTACTAAGCTGGAGTCATGTAAAGTCTCTGATTACCTCATGGCAGAGGTACATGACTGAACTTTCCGTACTAGATTGCTTTTGACCCATATGATCTAGCCCTTGCAGAAGTTACCTTAAGCCGGATTGTTACAGTCTGGTTTACTGAATAGGTCCGACAAGAATTTGTGACAGAGCAGGCGCTTAAATATCTTCCGCTACAGGTGTTTCTAATCGCATAAAAAATAGTGTGCTGCCTTCTGCAATTTGGAGTCCCAGACACCTGCCTACAACTTATGTTACTGCCATCTGTTGGTCAAAGGCAGTGTTGCTGAAACCCTAAAACATGCAGACAAGCTATAAATAGTGAAGAAGTCCAATGTTGTCAGATGTGTTAGATTTGGGCAGTACGGTGGCTCAGTGGCTAGAGCTTTTGCCTTTCAAAATAAAGGTTATGCTTTGGTTGAATTTCTGGGTGGGGTGTTATGGGTACTTTCTGTGTGGGGCTTGCATGTTCTTCCCATGTCTACGTACATCCTCCCATAGTTAAAAAAATTGGTGTCTCTAAATTGAGTGTGTGTATATGTGCCATACAATGGATTGACACAGTGTCTAGGGTTTTGCCTGCTTTCCACTCTGCGCTGCCTGCTGGGCACCGGCTTCCCCGTGACCCTGACTAGGATTAAGTGTGTATTGAAAATGAATGAATTCTTTTGGTATATTTCTATGCAAAAATTTAACCATTTTTGTTTTTGGTTCTACTTCAGGTGTCACATGACTTTGCCATCAACTTCAATCCCGATGATGATGAATGTGAAGGTAAGACAGCAAACCAAAGCCTTTGTTAGTGACATATGGGGAAAGCAAATTACTTTAAGACCACAGAAATTATAGTGCAGGTTTTTTTTGAAAGGAAGATATTTGGGGAAAACATTTTTGAGAATTGTTTTGAGAATTTCTAAATCACATTATCTGAATTTTGGGCAAAGAAAAGTACATATTCAAAGAGATTATTCCACCTAATTCTACCAGCTTTTTACAGCTGGAGCCCTGTAGAAATGTAGAAATGAGCCATCTATTTGTGTTTTTTTTTTATTTCTCTTTTGTAACCTTTTTCTTTTGGATTAAGATTGAATGCTACAATCTGCTGTTCTAGCCTGTGGATAAAATTTTGTGTTACTGTGTACATAGAACTCACTGGCTTTCAGAACTCTTAGTCTCCTTCTTGTGTATAATCAGAGATTCAGGGGGTGGTAGAAGCTTACCAGAACTGCCTGCCCAAGATCCAGCTCTACGGACCAACTAATGTGGCTCCAATAATCAGTAGAATAGGGAAGCAAGCAGGAGGGAAGGAGCCCATTAAAGACGCATCTGTGAGTTCCTGCATATTTTTCTTCCACTTTCCCAACATTACTTACAGTACTACTAGACCAATGTTCTGCATTTAAGTTAAAATATCTTTAAATACTTATGTAATAATTATGTAATAACATATGTAATAATTTAGAACTTAAAAAAAACAGCAAAGGTGATCCCGATTGTAGCAACGTGGCACTTTATCTGACTTCAGTTACGTAAGTTCTTTGTCAGGTTCAGGGTTATGGTAAATCCAAAGCCTTTCCTTGGGGCAGTCGTAGGCTTGTAGTTAAGGAACCAGCCTTGCGACCGGAAGGTCCCTGGTTTGATTCCAGGAACTGACAAGTCATGGCTGAAGTGTCCTTGGGCAAGGCACCTGAGAAATCTACCAGTTGCTCCCTGGGTGCTGTGCTGGCTGCTCACTGCTCCGGGCATGTGTGCTCACTTCACCTGTGTGTGTGTATTTGTGTGTTTCACTTTCACTTTTAAATAAGTTTACCTGACTTTCTGTTGTTGAACTTGCAGCCAAGGGCAGATACTTAAAACAATGAACTGCAAGTCTATTTTTAATTCCCACGCAGGGTTCAAATTTTGCATTTGCAATACTCCAATATAGACAAACCCAAATAAAGATGTAAGCAATTACTTCACAAATTACCCCCCCCCTTCCAAAAAAACAGACTAACAAAAGATTCCATCGAAAGGATAGTGATGCATTTGTGATCAGGTATAAAATAAAAACCATTTATAAGGCAATTATTAATTGGCAGAATTTTAATACTTACTGGAACGATAAGGCCTTGCCAAGTCAAAATGTTTGACTCGTCAACTTGGATGTTGCAGAAGTTTTTCATTCCAGACGTGCGGATTTCTTCAAGCTCCTGCAAAAATAAAATATTACAGATCCAGCTAGAATTATGACAGAGGGGTCAGCTCCAACACCTTAAATTAGATTGTGCTAGTTTATTTTGTAAAGAAGCAAATAAGTATTTCAACTTAGGTCCAGTCAATTACTCCATTTTAATTAAATAAGTTTTAGGTTTATTGTTTAAGCTCAGTTCACAATCAACGGGCATTTAAATGACAAGAACAAGGTTATTATCATACACAATTCAAATTTTATATATATAAAACCCAGCGTAAACCCACACAAACATAGGGAATTCATGTAAACTCCACGCTGAAACCTGCAACTTGGGTCGTCCTTCTCTTTAGTCCTAACGACTAACAATTTTGATTTGTCAGGCCACAGAACAACTTTGCAATTTGACACAGTCCATTTTAAATTAGCCTTGGCCCAGTCAGGTTAATGACCTATTGCCAACTAACCTAATGAGTTGCAGTTGTTTGTACTTTTAACTTTTCTAGACTCTTATTGCACTGTCCCAATTTTTTTTATATCTGTGCTGTCACGAAACTTCAAATAAGCCAATATTTGGCTTGAAATTTCAAAATGTCAGACTTTTAATATGTGATATGTTGTCTATGTTCAGTTTCAGAGATTTATAAATTATTGTACTTTGTGTATGTTAATACATACACACTTTATTTCCAAAAGTATTCGCTCACCTGCCTTGACTCACATATGAACTAATCCATAAGGTTCAGTATGACGTTGCTTCATCCTTTGCAGCTAGAACCGCAAGGTTTAGGAGTTTTTTTTGACCATTACTCCAGAAGTGCATTTATAAAGGTCACACAATGATGTTGGACGAGAAGGCCTGGCTCTCATTCTCCGCTATAATTCATCCCAAAGATTTTCTTCCAGGTTAAGGTCAGGACCAATCAAGTTCATCCGCACCAGACTGTCATCAATGTCTTTATGGGCTTTGTGCACTGGTGCACAGTCATGTTGCAAGAGGAAGGGGCCAGCTCCAAACTGTTCCCACAAAGTTGGGAGCATGAAATTGTTCAAAATATCTTAGTATGCTGAAGCATTAATACACCTGTGGCCATTGAAGTGATTGAAACCCCTGATCGTTTAGATGGGTGAGCAAATACTTTCATAAATATAGTGTATATATACCCACACAGTATATGTGTATGTATGTATGTATGTGTAGCTCAGTTTCAATTCTGTTTAAAAAAATTAAAACGAACAAAATGTCAACATTCCTGTCTAATGTCACAACGTTTAAATGATAATCTGATGTAGATTAGGAAATAGAGTAATGGATTATAAAGAAAACTTTATAATGAAAACGTCTCCAGATTGTAACAGGAATTAAAACACACAGTGGAATATAACTGCTTAAAGACAAAGCTACAACCCACTCAAAACCTCGCCAACTTCCTGCTTCTGTCCGGCTAACACTTCTGTAACTCGTTCCCCCCCTCCCTAGAAATCCACTGCTAAAACACAAACCATTCTCATATCCGAGCTAGCTCATATCACAGCTAGCTGTGTATGGTTTGATCCGGCAGTCAATAACGTTTTTTAATTGACAAGCCATCAAAAATCACACAACTAGCCAATTCACTCTTAGGCCATCTGGGTCTCCTGCTAACACACCTGCTGTCTTTTCTAGCCCAAGTCTTTTCCAGCAAAACATTTTAGAGCAGCCTGATAATTATCGTCGTGAATTAACCTACGATAAACATAAAACATCGACAAGAACTACGAGACAATTTGTCGCAAAGTACACGAGGTTCTTTTTTTTTCAGCGAACATGCCCAATCGTTCGACCAAGCGGGCTAACAGGCTAACTACTTAGCCAGACACTACTGACTAAATTCGATGAAAGCTAGCTAGCTAGCTTGTTAGCTTCTCCTCTCTATTATGATAATTATCAGACCTACGGGAAAGGCAAAGAAAATATTCCAAAAGCTTTCCATTTATACGCGCTATATATGAAGGACGACGCAAAAAGCGGAATAAAATGTATTTAACGAAAATAACTAGGGAGTACTCAGAGTATTTACCCTAAGTAGTCTTCTGCTTGCCGACATCTTGGATGTGCTGACTAAGTACCCACAATGCACTGCGACAGATATAACTATTTTGGAAAAACCCCTCCACACATTCGCCCACCCTTAGTATGACGCATGTGTTATCAGAAATGTGTATTACAATGTATAAAATGACAGACAAATCTAAATAAAGTAATATATGCTACTGGGTTAAACGTACATATATGTTATTTTATACGTTTTAAAATAAAAGAATCGCTCCAAAGTCACCATGAGTCATCATAATAGGTCAGTGTTACGTCATAACCCCAACCCCCCCTCAGAAAAACATTACATTTTAGACAGT
>JAOUQT010000004.1:1823778-1837045 GCA_025769995.1 Xyliphius kryptos | reverse complement strand
AAAAAAAATTCCACATGAACAACCATTACTTTGAAAGTGAGAGGTTTATAGCTGCCATCACTGTGGCACTGTGCATGACAAATCCACTGTTGAGTGCTGTCCAACTCTCAGAAACAACATTCATAGATTAAATTGTATTTTGCGCTTCATATTTCCTTCGTTCCAAAATATAACTCTGGACAAGATGTCACCCCTGGGGCTTAGTCATGTGAGGGAACATCAGAAATTACAGAGCAGGGACAACTTTTACACTCGCGCGCTCCTGCGCTATTACGGCTGCTCGGATTCAGCCTCGCACGCAAATATATTGTGTGCGCCTGGCAAAGAATCTGAAGTGTTCAATTCTGCTAAAATGGCACATGGAGGAGATCCTCACATGGCTATCAGAGTCATAAAAGTGCCTTCAAACTGCCATCAAACTCTAATAGCTCCTGCTGCTTTCTAACTGCAAATCATTGAGTGCAGAGACACAAGTACACAAATACACACTCCCGCGTTCAATTTGTCAGCATGAGCATTGTGCATAGTGTCATATTCTGAAACAATGTTCACCTAACGTGAAGTTTTTTTTAACATCAAGAGCAGAGCTGAGCCCTTTGCGACTCAAATACCTACTCTGGAAAAAAAAAACAAGAGGATATAAGTGAGCCAAGTGTTTCAAATTCAGGACGAATTACACGGAACAAAAGAAAAATCACCATTCTAGAACTTTCGACTGTATAAAGCAATGATTTAAAATGAAGAAACTGGGGAAAACACCACGGTGGGCAAAATGAATGATTGCAAATACAAGAATTACTGAGCATGAACTAAACATAAGATGGAACAACTGCTTATGTTTAAAACACTGGGGTCTCATGCTTTATCTAGACTGCAATGTGTTTTGTAGTGTTAGATCATTACACTGGATTATCACTGGAAAAGAAACCCTGACAAATAAAGATGCACCCTGGATAGCTCAGTTGGTAACAGCAGAGACTGGGATGCTCAGTCAGTTTTACACATATCCCATGGAGCACATCTGTCTAATATAAATTACAGAATGCAGCTTTTTGGGACAATTTGAAGAAGATTCTCCATGCTCAAGCTGACCATGATCCAATGTTAGTTCACCAGTTCACTCTAGAATCAACCACAAGTGGCCGGCCACTATAGTCCACTCGTGGTACACCCGTGTGTGATACTGTGGCACAGGAACAGCAAACTACTGGAGCTGTTGCTGAAATATTGCCACTGAACCTCCAGGCTCCAACTAAATTGAGATAATACTAACTGAGATTTTATTGACCCCGCTAGGGAAATTCTTAGCTGCATCTGAGCCCTCCGAGGTGCACTGAGCACTCCCTTTAATCAAGGGCATTTCAGCCTCTTTGACCTTCTTTTGCACGACTTGAAAAAATCTGATGACTAATCTGAGAGATGATTGCCCAACTTGCAAGGCAAACTGGTAAGGGTGCTACAATATGCAGGGGTTGACTTGAGTTTGAATGGATCAAAGGCTGGACACACCTGTAATATGCCAGGTGTTCCTAATCCAGTGACACATACTTGGATGATAAAAGTGCAGTACAGAACAGTATTGGATTAAAAAAGATGCCCGTCAGAACACAAACCTTCACCTTGAGAAGAAAGCGCTGTTTTCATTGACAAAAGGTTCTGCCTTCAGGCAGTTGTTAAAACGTTTGTATACACGTGGACGTGGACTCGTAAGATAATTCACAACAATGACATGCATTTCTCAACAGATAACCAAATGAAAGCTTTAGCCAGAATACGACTGTACAAAATGTGCCACGGTCTGCCAACCGTGAGAATCAGAAATGCAGGAAGCAAGCGAGAGTGGTTCAGGTATGCAAATCGACTAGATGCTTTTCACATACTCGGAGAAGTGCCTGGGAGTGCTTGAATGAATTTGCACAAACAGGGAAGAAATGACATGCTAAGCTTGTGACTGAGGGTGCAGGTGTGTGTGACCCTGTTAGTGAGGTCACAGTTGGAATGCAGGGAATGATCTAAATATGCTATGGGTTGACCTTTCTCATATATACAGTATGTGCTTGAATAAAAAAGGTTACTGTATACACACACACGTGCACGTATAGGTAAATATTCTTACAGAATTTGCTTTCAAATATGTCAACAGATGACATCTTGACAAGGTAAAGAGCAGGAAAGACCAAATATGGATGGGAAAGAATGTGTGTGTTTATATGGTGGTCAAGACTACTTGCTGAAGTGCAAACCGAGCATCAGGATGGTAAGAAAATGCAATTTAACTACATTTTAAATTGGCATGGTTTTTGTGCCAGACGGGCAGGTCTGAGTATATAAGAAACTACAGAGTATGATCCGAAAAAGAGAAAATATCCAGTGAGTAGCAGTTGTGTGGACGAAAATACTTTGTTAATGTTAGAGATCAGAAGAGAATGGACAGACGATGATAGAAAGGCAAGAGTAGCTCAAAAAAATCACATGTTAAAACACAGCCTACCATGCTGCTGAAAATACCACAGAGAACTAAATCAGTTCTGAATGAACAGAGGGTCCATTATCTGTTGGGGTAAAAGGATACAGAGACAGGTGACAGATATATAAAAGATTCTGATCTTCAGAATGTTTCTCTGTGAGTGAATCATGCCACGAACAATGGAGATTTCTGACCATCTCCTAAGAGTTTGGACTCCACCAATCCACAATCCATATCACATGACGCACACATCCAAACGTGTGTTGTGAAGTTCAGACTTTGCTAGCTTCTTGCTTTAGTGTTCTTTATATATTTTTGGACTTGTTGGACAATGTGGCACTGTTTTAGACAGAACGGTGCACACATTTAGAGGAACCTCTGTAACTATTCCTGTCACTGGTTAGAAATGCAATCACATTAGCAATCACAAAGTTAAACCAACTCAAGATAATCATGCTAAATAAATAATAACACACTTAAAAAAAACCTGCTTGTAGCTCCAGGTTTCAAATATAGGAGTTTTATAGGAATTTCCGAACTTCTTGGCTCCACAAGTCTGAAACTTCCAAAAAAAGTCACTCTTCCTGCAGTGCTCTGATTCAGAGCTTAGTCTTTTTTTTTTGCTTGGTAGAGACTGACAAGACTCTTCCAACCCGTCTTCTCACCTGCCTAGAGAGCTAGACTGGCATAATGAAAATACAAAACAGAAGACATTATGGATCACAGTTACATTACAGCAAAACAAGATTCTTAGCTTCAATAATAAAGCCAGCTTTTTATTAGGAGGTCAGCATGCAGGCTAAGCCATCACCATTATAATAAGGAACTGTATGTACACAAGTGTCAAATGATAAACAATAAACGTAATGACGCTGCCGACTAAAATTCACGATTTGTCCTCTTAATAAATCACAGAAGAAACTGTGGAAAACATATAAAATGAATAAAATGGTGCGGAATAAAGTTTGGGCATATTGGGTATGTAGGGGACGGTGCTAAATGAATTGGAGAGGAGGGGTGGACACAAAAAAGAAAGAAGGGAGCAAAATGGCGGGGGAGATGTAAGTGCACGATTTCCTAGGTGGTGCTGTCACGCGTCAAAGCTGCACTGAATCAAAGCAAGCTCTTTTTGATGAATATAAAGCAGAGGGTCCTGCTGAGAAGCACTCTCACTCTAATCACGCACCCGTGGCCAGAAAGATGCCCCCCACTCCTTTTTCCCCCAAAATGAAAAAGAAAGCAGAAGGGGGAAGCAGATTGGAGAAGTGAGAGGGAGTGAGTGAGAGAGCGAGTGAGAGAGGACACAGAGCACACAGCAAAACAACAAAGGCTTACTTTAGAACAGCAATAAACATTCGGACCCTCCTGAGATTTCAAACCAGTGGGATAGGGGGAGAGGAAAGTGGGGGAACAGGCAACACACCATGAGCAGATTTTTACCTCTAAATAGACAATGCACACCCTCAAGCTCATTCGCTCGACAACAAAACAGACAGTCTCTTTAAATAACAGCCATAGCATGTACACACACACACGGCCCACTGAGACAGGGTTGAAACAAAGGAGGGTTTGAGTATTGTGTGAAATTGAGCTGAGCTTTAAATTAAGAAGCTACATTTCATTTAAATGCCAAATACCTAATGATAAATATTATTTAAACATTATCTCTGATTTATAGAACAAGTGACTAGATGTAGAAAAAAGGTAGAAATCATGATGAAGACGATTAGGGATGCAAGCACAAAAGCTTCTGTAATGTTTTCTAGCATTATTGTGTTTGAAATGCATTATAATTATAATCTTTATAATTCTTCCACACATATACGCAATAAATGCAGCCCAAAGTGCTTTACGAAAGACGCGGTTTAAAGCTGCTACGTAGATAACTGTGCTGCTGACAATGGTACGTCTTTCTGAGTCGCTCACATTTGCCATTTTAATACATTTAATAAATAAAAAAAAATAATGGGGTCTTTGAATTAGGGTGATTTTAAACTTCCATAGCGCTGTCATTTTTTTGAGCTACAAACACAAAATTCAACAGACTCAGACACGTGCATGAATGCAGTGATCACAATATATTTTACGAATATACCCAGTAAAATACTATTGCACTGTGTGTGTGTGTGTGTGTGTGATGTCACATTGAGATCAACAGCAATGTCATAGCATGAAATTGGCACTAGAAACTACATTTCAACTGTAGACTTTGTGGAGATATTTGTTCTTATCACTCAAACAAGCTCATCATTCGACAGATGACCTTCTGAGTTATTAATGATTTGCTCGAGTCCCCAGTGACAGGAATTAAAGATCTCAGCAAAACAGATCCTGATTATTTGTTTTATTTTTTATGCATTTTAAAACTAAGCTAACTAACATGTTCATCAACATGATCAGAAAGGGGTCCTCTCAATCACAATCTCTTCATTATGCCAAATATATTTATTTTCCAACTGGCAGAATTTAAGCACCATCATATTTCCATCAGAAAATGCCCTTAATAGTGGCTCTTACCCATAATAGTAACCTTCAGTATAATTACACTCATTTTTATTTTTGCAATACTATTTATTTTATTCTCTAGATTTATTTTATATTAATATAATGCATACTATTTCTGTGTTTTATTTTATTCTCTTATTGCTTTTGCTATATGCTGCAAATATGCTGTTTGCCATTCAGCCTGGTATTAATATTTTATCTATCTTATCATTACCAGTAATTTATCGTTTAAATTAAAAAATGTGCATATTTCATTTTCTTCACACGATCTATTGCACTCTCCCCTTTCACCATTAGTTAAGCAATTCATTTACCTCTACTCTTTCAAAGCCTGGGTCAAAGGCACAACAGCTCTTAACTGCCGATTCTCTCCCTCTCCCGAGTGTGTCCAGGTGTTTCCGGGTCCCTCTTCATCATCTCCATGCGGTGCCCTGCACTACACACTACATGCTGAGTCTAAACACTTCATCATGATCTTGATCTTGGGAGTTCATGACCTTGCGCCTCTGTAATCACAAACTACACAATCACTAAACATCTCGGAGCTGATGTGAACAATTACTCCGTCAAAACCAAGAATTTCAAAAAAAAACAACCATTTTCTATACTAAAGGGCAAATAAAGGAAACTGTCAGAGCTTTGCTACACCAGAGTGATATTTTTATGCCTTTACATTCAACCATACCAGCTTTTATAGCTCAGTTGGTAGGAAAAGTCAGGAGCATTAGTAACAGTGGTTCGACTCTATGAGGCTGAAAAAGATTGTGATGGTCAGTCAACTTATACCTATTCCACGAAGCACATCTGAGTGATGCCGGTGTATAACATTGCGATATTGACTTCCACTTTACCAGAAGTTTCTTACAACATACACATTTATGACATTTAAGACTAATTTGTTTTGCATTTCTGCAGCCCCAGGTTATATTCATGTCATTTTGGTTCTAAAAATGTGGCGAAATATCAGTGAATGGCACAAATCAGCAAAACAATGGTACTGGAGCAAAAAAAAAAAAAAAAAGACAAAAAAAATTTGAATTGGATTTTAATTGTTTCTTTGAGGAAATGGTTATATTTGGTTACGTGTGTTTGTATAATATTAAAAGTTAAATTGGCTAAACTCATTTAGTACAGATAATAGAATTTTAAATTCGGCTGATAATCGAGAGCCAGGCATCAGGGGTGGTGGGTTCGGGGGTATCCATCACCCATAATACCAAATTTGTGATTTGGTAAGTTTGTGAAACTTTAGTTTGGGTCTCAATTTTCCGATTTGTCTTTCAAAGAAGCATCCTATTTTTAAGAACAATACTTTATTATTATCATTATTATTATTATCCAACATACACATTTATGGCTCC
Organism: Xyliphius kryptos; assembly: GCA_025769995.1. Classification (NCBI taxonomy): domain Eukaryota; kingdom Metazoa; phylum Chordata; class Actinopteri; order Siluriformes; family Aspredinidae; genus Xyliphius; species Xyliphius kryptos. Next base: position 1,830,712 of record JAOUQT010000004.1, on the reverse strand, counting down.
AACTCATAAAGGATAAAGAATTACTAGTGTATTTCTGCAGCCGAGTTACATTCAATTCATTTTGATTCTAAGAATTTGGTCAAATATATAGAAATGGCAGTGATCAGGCAAAAATAGATAAAAATAGGAATACTTGTTTTATTTATAATAAATGTGCATAAAGTTCAGCTTTTTATATTTTTGTCACCATGATGTATTGTGTGTAGAATATTGTATAATAGTGTGAATTTAATACATTTTTGAGAGGTGATTATTAATAGTAGTTCTAGTAGTTCTTTAGTGATTTCAAGGTCATATCCATACACAATTTTCACATTTTACCTAGTGCGCATGTCTATGGGTAAAAACTGGAGTACCCGGATTAAATCAACATGAACATGTTAACTCTACACAGAAATTTCCTGGGTCGCCCCACCCAGGATCAAACCCGGTCCTTCTTGCTGTGTGGAAATAGCACCAGCCACTGCACCACTATGCATGCCCTTGACAATAATACAATAATAAATCAAAATCTGGAATCTTAACAGATTACTACTATCTACTATCTTAACACCACCTCTAGTTCTTTGCACCTGCACCTAATCACACACACAAGCCTATGTTTTGCAACCTTGGCTCTCTTATTTCACTGATCACAGAACCAACTGCAATCTAGCCTCGTATACAAGTTTTACGCCAATTACAGAAAATTAGATTCTGATTATAATTGCACAATTTATTAAGACTTATTCGCTTCATCAGCGAGCCCAATGCCAGATGTGCGAACATGCCATGTTTCTCAGTCCTTGGATCAGTATCATTCTAAAATTATCATATAGCACATCTGCATTTTGAGCCACTTTCATGCTGTTCAATCAGCAGTCAGCGATCAGCAATAATCTAGACCTCTCTCAGACACACACACACACACAAAGTACCATCTTTCTGTTTAAAAAGCTTTAATAAAGTGAAATCACTACATGTTGTAAAAGGGAACTTGCTACCTGAGTGAACCCCAATGCTGTAACATTGGTAATTAGTTGAGTGGTAGCTTAGTGGTTTAGACTGAGACAAGTCGCTCAGGACAATATTGTCTGCCAAATGATGTAAATATAAAGGTTAATATTAACAATAATAATATAAATAAATGTATTACATGTAGTCTTTTAATTCGACAACAATAATTAAACCTATATTTAAGATTAATGATTTAATAATAACTTAAGCCAAAGTAAATATGCATTCTGAAAAGAGTATGGGATCTGAGCTGTGTTAAAATCGTTGCCGAATAATTTTAAGTCATAGTTTTCATTAACAAACATTTTTCATGACAACAACGAGAAGATAACGAAATCAAAATCTACATTCAAGGATAAAAACTCTGACGAATGAATCGACACTTTTGTCAACTAATAAGACAACAATATTCAGGAGGAACAACATGTAATCTGAACCAATTCAGTTTTGTGGAAGACGTAAGAAACAGTGTATGTGGAAAGGCGGGACAACCAATCAGTACTAACCTGTTTCCTGTAATACCACACTCACCAATTTGATCTAAAGCCGGGGGGTCCAGAGGTACCTCCCTAAAATGAATATGTGCAATTCCCAATGTCTGGTAATATGAAATTTATTATGAACATTACATATGTTGTTTAGACCGATCAAGTGTGCTGGTCATTAATATTTCGTTATGGTCATGCTTTTGTGAGTATTGTACATACACATATTAATAATATTACGCAACTGGTTTAAAATGTTCATTTTGTGTAAGTGTACAGTACTGTGAAAAAGTCTGACACACCATATTCTTTATAGAGAACATTGTGTAACAGATTATTCAGATTATGAACTCTGCAGTACTAAATATATTTAATCATATTTTAAAACATTTTTCATTAAAATATGATACATAAATATTTTTGTATATCAGTTAATCATGCAACATATTACACAACATAGCACTGTGAAGACTAAAAATACATCAAGAATGCTGGTTTTTATAGCAAATAAGAAGCATGTGTGATGGTCAAAGTCTCCAGAAGAATTGATTCTACTTAGACACCACTTAACTATTGAAAAAGTACTGTAAACATGTCTTGGGTACATAAAAGACATGCTGTAAAACAGTTCTCCATAGAAGAAAACATTTTACTACGGAAATCAGGACCAAAGTGAAAGAGGACTAAAGTCTGGTGTTTTTTTATTTAAACATTATGAACATTGCATGTATTGTTTAGACCGAGCAAGCGTGCTATATACTGTTTGTACACATGTGCACTTTAATGTTGTGTGTAGCACCTTGGTCTGGAGGAACGTTGTTTCGTTTCACTGTGTACTGTAACACTGCTTATGGCTGTAATGACAAAACTACTTGATACTTTAAACAGCAGAGTGCTTAAATCTTTTTCCCAGTACTGCTTTTATATTTTGCACATTGAGGATTCACGAAATGGCAGAGACTAAGCCCAGATCGAGATGCACCTCGAAATGTCTCGACTGTATATGCACGAAACCCCTTAAACATCTCACAGTGGGTCAATGTAAGAGACTAGTAGATGGCTAAAAGCAACTTGGTAAAGTTATCTAACCTAGCAACACTAGCTATCATTGTCTAAACTTTAGGAAAGCAAATAAATAATAGATTATTTACCTGAGATAAGTAAAAACAAGATAATACACTGATATGTGCATTATCATGCACACACATACAATCCTCTTTCTATATTCATTTGGACAGTTCCTAAAGTTTCATCGGAACTATTTTTAAAACATTGTAAAGTGATTCCGATGGAAAGGTTAATCAAATCTTATACATAATACTTTATATAAGTGAGCTGCCACAGGAAATGATCGGATGTCTTCTTTCACTTTAGCACTCAACTGTACTTAATGTAGCGCTGGAATTGGCTACCTGCGTCTCCATAACATTACAGTTGATAAAATAACATTGCCTTAGATCATTTACGAGCAAATTCGCTGTGGTACATGCAACACAAAAGCATAAGTACATTATGATTCCCTTACTGAAACCTTAGCACATGTAATGTTTCAAATACACACAAACCATGACGCTGTAGTTGCTACTCACATCTCGGCGTACTGAAGTGTTGCACGCAGCACTCTCCCCAGCCTCACGTTTGAGCTGAGCAATGATATGTTCCGATTTCTGTAACTGAACACACACACAGAGGTTACAGTGTGTATAGTGATGAAAATAAAAGATATATAAGATTAAAAAAGACGGTATGTACTGTTTCATTATTATCGGGTTTGGTTAAAATATAAAGAACTGTTTAAAAAGTACAATTTAAAGAAAGATGTCTATAAATAATGTCAATAAATAATAATATAGAATATCACAATCATAAAAATCCAGGGAATCATCCTGGCAATTATACTCAAGTGCTTTATATTATGTAATTCGCCTGGTGTAGATATTTGCCTTGAGTAACATATATACTCACATGCCACTTTATTAGGTATACCTGCTCAATTGCTTGTAAACACAAAAATCTAAATAGCCAACCACATGTCCATAACATTATTAATTCAGGCAGGTAGATGTGGTCAGGACAACTTGCTCAAGTACAAACCGATCATTAGAACGGAGAAGAAAGGTGATTTAAGTGACTTTGAACGTGGCATAGTTGTTGCGGCTAGACGGCGCTGGTTTGAGCATTTCAGAAACTGCTGATCTACTGGGATTTTTACACTAAACCATCTAGTGTTTACAGAGAATGGTCAGAAAAATAGAAAATATCAAGTGAGGGGTCGTTGCATGGATAAAAATGCTTTGTTGATGTGAGCGGTCTGAGGAGAATGAACAGACTGGTTCAAGATGATGGAAAGGCAACAGTAACTAAAATAACCACTCGTTACAACAAAGGAATGTAGAATATCTCTGTTGGAAGAACCCACAAAGAATTAAGGCAGTCCTGAAGGGAAAAAAAGGTCCAACCATCTACTAGAAAGGTGTAACTAATAAAGTGAATGATGATAAAATATCAACAACTAATTAACCTTAAATATAAATCTATTTTTGTAAATCAGAGTTGGTTCTCACTACATGAGCTGTGTTTCATCTATATTCCGATGGATGCTGCGCTGCCTAAAGCAGCGTTTACCAGCCAGCTTAATATTTGCGACACACTTCAAAGTAGTAAAAATTCAGGAAAAACAAATGCACCAAATTTGCACATAAAATACAAAACTGAAAGTGATCTATTTGCCACTATTCTTAAAATGAATGACAAATGCTGTGGATTGAACCAGTAAGATAATAACAAGAATGGCAATGGCCATGGTGGTGATGGTCAAACTAACAAATATATAGAAAATCAAATCGATTATCACCAACACCAAGCTACAACTTTGTTCTGGCCAGTAGCCACAAATGTATGTTAAACGTGAGCAATGAAGAAAGGAGGAGGAAAACATACTTAGGCTTTTGAGAACAGGTGCCTCCAGAAGTAGCTGAGGAATTCATAGATGAACATGAATAAAACTGAGCAAGTATACAAGATAGCATAACAGAAAAGGAGTTACTGGACATGACATGCCCACAGCTAGTGAAGGGCACAAGCATATAGTGTGAAAGCCCCCTTAAACCACTCACAGGGCAGTGGTGCGTTCTAGATAATGCAAAGCCAGTTTTAATCAGTTTTGTTAATCGCAAGAATTCAGGAGGTAATTTTCATTTGGCTAAGTTTATACGACCACCCAAGATTAGTTTGTATGACAGCAAAAAAACCCTTTTCAGACAAAAGACAAAGAAAATCTGTGTAAACAAGACACTCGGTAAATCTTAGCTAATTACTGCAGAGTATCTTCATGATCATGCAAAGAGAAGATACCTTGAAAATTAACCAAAGTTTCTACATAAAACACTAAAAAACAGTAACGTAAAGGTCAATATCTGGTGTGATTTGTTCTTTAAACCTAGCATGACTGCTCTACCTCATGTGTGAGTTCCTTGACTCTGCTTTCCAACTGTACAAACTGCTGAAGCTGCTTGAGCTTGTCCTGATCCTTCAGAGACATCTCCTGGTGTAACTCTGTGATGGTGGCCTGTAGCTCCTTTAGGTCAGCTTCACGCTCCTCCACCTGTTGAGAAGTAGAGTATGAAGAAACATCATGAGTTCTGGATGCACAGCTCTACAGAAAGAGTTACAAATCATTTCTTCCCACCGGTGCTTTAAAAAACAACAAAAAACAATTTGTGGAACAGTTCAAACAGAAATACATTATAAAAGCTGCTGGGTTCTCCTGCGAAAAGAAGTCGTCCGAAATCCGAATGTCCGAAACTTTATCTCTAGAAGCTTCAATATACTGCATGTCCTTTACTTTATAAACTCGCTGGCAGTGCAATGTGGCAATGATGTGCATAATTGCCGGTGCTATGTATTTTTAATAGGCTCATTATTCGTTATTCCAGCACTTCACTACAATGTATTTAAATGTTATCGTCCGCATAAACATCACTACAGCATGTAAAAAAAGAAATGCAATGCCAATTAAAACACAATGTAATGTAATTCAGATTCTTAAGCAGCACTTGCTTTATTACATGATTAATCTGCCTTTAAACCATCGTAATCATGCCATTTTCTAATTGATAATCGATTCATCTGGATTGCCCTTTAAATTGATGCATAGATCCAAATCGTTTAATCTTTACTATTCAACAATTCATTTTCTGATAAGGTTGTACGGCTCCGTTACATTTCGATTTTCACTTTATTTAACATTTAGTTAAAACATGGCAGACATTAATTCATTATTTACAATGGCAGACTGAGAAGCAGCAAGAGGCACTGCTTGATAAGAGGAAATATATAGAATAGGATAAAAATAATTTCAGAACAAACACAATGATCAATTATCAGAAAAGAATGAAACTGAAAAGAATGAATCCAGAATGTTGTGGGCATGTTGCACTGCCTCCATGGTCTAGAGTGGTACTGATCTGTCCTGTCGGTATCCATAAGCTTTCAGAAAATGTGCACATTTATCACTCCCACCTGCTGACCCCATACACTCCCCTGCACTCACTTAGGTCCGCTGACGCCAGCCTGCTAGATGTCCCTAGATTTAGACTGTTATCTTTTGGTGGCAGATCATTGAGTGTGGCTGCCCCAATCTATAGTAATCTTTTCCACCCTTCGCTCTCTCTTCTCTTCCAAACGTCAAATCTCTTCTTAAAACTTCTCTTTAACTAACTCCGTCTTTTGTCTCTGTATTTATTTCTCAATGTGATGCATCCTTGGGTATCTTGAAAGGGTCTATGTAGGTAGAATGTATTATTATTACGTATGAATTGAATGCAGAGTAAAAACAGATAGTTCTGTCCGTATCCATATCGGTATTTACCGTTAAACATAAATGGAAATCAATATGAAAAAAAAAAAAAATTTAATCAAAGGTAAGGTGTGAGTGATATTTGCCCGCCCAAGACATTAGAATAGTAAACCGCCTAGTAATTTGCCAACTACCTCCATCTCGGTTTTAACTCGGATCTAAAAACTCATATAAACCTGCGTTTTAACAGTGAGAAACTGTGTGCTGTGTTTTGTGTTATTTTATTCTATTTACTTCTATATGTGTACAGCACCTTGGTCAATGCAGGTTGTGTAAAGACTATAAATAAGACTTGATTACTTAAATTTACATTAATTTAATAATTTTATTAACGGCGGCACTGTGGCACGGTTGGTAGGACCCAGGTTTGATCCCAGGATGGAACAGCCTAGGAAATTTCTGTGTGGAGTTCTCACAGCATTCGTGCCAGATTTCACAGGCTGCTCCAGGGTCCATGACATGCATGGTGATTTGGCGTCTCACAAGTGTGTACCTTACAATAGAGTGACGCCCTTTTTCTACTGCTGTTCCTGCCCTTGCACACAGAATTCCTGGGTGGGCACAGGCTGCCCTGCGACCCCGTGTGGATTAACCG
>JAOUQT010000004.1:1773027-1788183 GCA_025769995.1 Xyliphius kryptos | reverse complement strand
TGGTCTTTTTGAATGGAATTATGGAAATAATTAAACTTTTTCATTATATACAAAATTTACGACCAGCACATGTACAGTATATATATAAATAATAATAAATACATTAGTAAATAATCTGTCGGCTTTAATAAAGTATGAATTCAGCTTAATATAAAAAAAAAAATCAGAAGTAGGCCCTGTACAGTACAAGAGTACAACCTACCTCTCTAAGTTTATCTAAGATGAAAATCTTGCTCATATATTGTGCAAAGGGACATGAACTGTGCATCAAAGTTACCATCAATATACTGCATTTCCATCCAAGTTACCATCAATATACTGCATTTCGATCCAAGTTACCATCAATATACTGCATTTCCCTATCTTTTAATACCATTTTGTAAACAATTAAATATAAGTCACATGAAATGTCATTTCAAAGTAACACAATGCTCAACTCTAATTAACTAGTGCCACCTCTTGGTGCCCTATTGCCCCTCTTTGCCACACCACTGAGCATTGTGCTAATCCCCATCTTGAGTTGTGCCCTTGCCTTGATTAGAAACAGAACTCATAAATCAGTGTCAGGAGACAGAAGGCCACCCACCAACCCCTAAGTGCCAGTGCGTCACTCTTCAGCGCAGCAGCACTTGATTTGTTAATAGTGTACATAATGGCGCCATTTTCACAAGCCGCATTAAATCATACACGCTAGGGCCTGTGTAAGTATTAGAGCAAAAGAGGGGCATAGTGATACACAACTACACTAAGGTTTATTTATTTATTTATACTCCCACCAAAGAATAAATTGGATTCTCGCTGCATTGTTTTCTAATTTGAAACATCCATCATTTATTATTAAAGGAAGAAAAGAAAGGCAGGATCGCCTACGGCAGCCAATGCTCCACACCCTATTCTATCCAAACATCAAATAACCACTCACTCACACACACACACACATACAAACATACACACACACACCCATACCCTAACACCACTCCGTTCATTTATGTAGCGAGAGCTGAAGGGGAAGCTGAAATTTATGTGCTGCTTCAGTGACATGATCTACACAGCCAGAAAAGATGTTCGTATATTGCTTTTAACCAAAATAATCGGTCTCTAAACGCCATGAAAATGAGAAAAAGTCCACATGGTAAATTGCTATGGTCAAATTAGAATTGTAAGAGAGAGCCATGCTTTTTATACATTATCAGGTTGATGCAGCCCAGTGTCACCATTAGGCCGCTTCTTTTCATGCAAATCCGTCTGACAGCACAACAATCAGCTCTCTCCATGCCGCGCGTGCCTGCTCTGGTATTTGTCTCCACTGCCCATTTTTTGCCTTATTCATCACATCAGGCTCAACGTGGACTGCTGTGCACTACGGTGATGGCTGATTAGTGTAGCATTACATATTGTAACCAAAAATGATATGCCGTTTTTTTTTCCCCTCATGCGAACAAATTTAGACTGAAGAAAAAAAAAAAATATATATATATATAGAAAGCTCATTTAATATCTCATTGCTCCAGAAAATGGAATATGAATGGGCAATACAGAGAGAGAGTGGGAGTGAGTAAGCGAAGTGGAGCAGCAATCTGGATCAGTGTTTGTATTTGTCTGGTTGAATGTGAGGACAAATGTGAAGTTACTCTAAAATATTAGTAAGGACAGGTGGCGCTACAGCATCATGACTGTTTATGCAGGATGCACACTGTTTTTTCTGTTTCAGTTTATATGAAGCATGCCGAAATGCATGCATCTGCTACGCACAACACATTTAAAATAAAATAAAAAACCTTCATTGTCATAATATGATTCATATAAATGTGTATAGAAGTTAACCCCAGGTGCAGGTGGACATGCAGATAAAATGTAGCTAAAAACGTATATAAAACTGAGAATAAAAGCAAAAAGCAGAATAAATGTAAATAAAATCATCTTAGTACTAAAAAGATACCAAAGGTAAAAGAGAAACATCTGGTCCACTATTCTCTTGCCTTTTATACACGCTGTTTATTTCAGTTAAATATTTGAAAATAACACAAATAAAATAAAAATGGAGCTGAGAGATATGAAAGTAGGATGATAACTAGAAACCTCATCCTTGTACCCTCAAAGCCCAACTTTCTAGTTAAATCATTGCCACTGAAATCATGAATAAACATCAGGCTACCTCTGTATGCACGCTTCTCCCATACATCATTCGTCACCTTGTAGAACATAAATAAAAACCTGAAGTAATTACCGAACCTACCACACAGCCACTTGCTCACTCGCTCAGACCAGAGAGAGAGAGAGACAAAAGGGAGGGGGATTTTTTTTTTCTTTTTACTAAAATGGCTTCCTGAGATTTTTTTGCCGCCGGTGCTGAAGAAAAAAAGAATCGTAATGACATTTGTGAAAATAATTAGAATACAAATGCAATCTCATCTTGGATTACAGCCATACACCCCCTAATCATCTGATAGAAAAAAAATTGAGAGAGACTTTATTGCATGTTATGGGCAAGCTATTTTTTTTATTTAACACCCTGTGTGCTGATGGCAGTGACTCAAATACTAGTTCTTTAATAATAGACAGACAGAAAGACATGACCATATACATTTACATGGAAAGATCACTGGATTAGGAACACCTGTCTGGTGGTATATGATCACTAAAAGTGCCCAAATTGGTGGCTTTGTTAATCTGGCTTTCATAAAAAAGTCCACTATACAGAACAAAGCAAAATGCACCAGCTATAGGTATTGAGCGAGGTGTGGTGCACGTGTTTCCCGTACCACTTTATTACAGGTCTTCAAAAAGTTAAAAACATCTAGCCGATGGTCGCGTGGCAGCTACCACGTGCGGTTCATCTGAAAGGCGAGTGGTGAATGAGCAAAGCAAACTGGTAGCGGTGCTACAGCGGGCATGAATCGACTTGTGTATGGAGTACTTTTACCACATTGTGAGGTCTGTAGCCCAACTTTTATAACCAAAATCAGTGCCAACCTGTCAATTCAAGTGTTCCTAATCCAGTTATTTCTATATTGTATAAAATAGTGAGGTAGAGCTTTCAATTACTGTATATGCAATTTTCAAATTGCTTTAGTAGTAATTTCTGATTGAGTAGATCCCCGATCACCACATGCCCCCGCCCCTGAAAGCATACTTTGGAAAATGGAGATCTCATTTACACACTGATGATAAACTAAATGGAAACAACATGTGTTTTATACAACAAGCTGGAAACTCGCGATTTGGTTTGAGTAAATCACATCAATGCTAAAAATAAGTCATATTTTGTGTTTGCGCCAAACCGGAAAAGAAATGTAAAGCTTTAATTTAATGATCTATCAATATTTCATTACGGTTGTCGAATACAACCAGTACAGATCCATAAATAATAGAAAAGCACAGCAGCATGGCAGAATACTGACAGTAATTTATAGAGTAAGCATGAGTGCTGTTTCCCGTACTGCTTAAAACACCTCTGGCAAATTTAAAGAAAACAGCAGATATCTGAGAAGACAGGTATATTTCAGGTAAAACAGTGATTCATGTGTCTCATTGTCAGTGTGTGTGCTGTATTGAGAGTCGGCTGTGCACTTAGCCACAGATAGCAGAGTGGCTTGCTGCAGCACAGTGCAGTAATTTCTTTGATCATTTTTAATGGTGCTGTTCGTTTCATGTGGGTGTGCTGCTTGTGCACATGCGCAGGAACACACACACACACACACACACACACCACCCTGCAGGTGTCATTTCAGTCCTCCAGCTCTGGGATTAGTATGCGGCAGGCAATAAAAAGCTGGGTCATTACACTACGCTGCACGCATCCATAATATCAACACACCAGCGTCATTACCTTTTCAAAAGGACACTGCTGCCTTACATATGCTCAAAGAAATGGTATGTGGAAAAGAAATGGCAATAGAAAGAAGACAAAAGTGAGATCAAGGAGGAGGATGAATTGTAGAAAATCGAAGCTGCGAGGTGAAAAAAAATAGGAATAGGAAAAAGTAGGAATGTATACCAGTGCATTTAGTTTCTAAATGGTTTGAACCCTAAATGAAAAAAGTACCTATCAATAAGCAAGACTAATACTACACTATACTTAACACAACGAACGTGGTCATCAGTAGTGCTGGTACAAATCTGTTTTTGCCATTCGGGATAAATTAGTAACATGGGTCACTAGAACAATTGGTTTAATAAACTACAAGAAAACTACTCGTTTGTAAGTATTAATATTGTTTATTTATCAGGGGTACCCCGAGTAAACTCACACAAACATGGAAAGAACAAACAAACTCCATACAGAAATTTCCCAGGTCTGCTGTATTTAGGATTGAACCCAGGTCCTTCTTGCTTAAAAAATATCTTACTTCATTAACTAGTGCATACGCTCATCAGCCATTTTTTAGGTATACCTGTTCAATTGCTTGCTTATGGTTGTTGGTACAAGAAGGGCTTTTCGGAGTCTTCGGGAAATGGAATCTACTCTGAATTATACCATCTCTAGGGTTTACAGAGAATAGTCTAAAAAGAGAAAATATCCAGTGAGTGGCAGTTGTATGGATAAAAATGCATTGATGAGCCAAGTTGTCGAAGGAGAATTGGCAGGTTTAAGCCATGGAAAATGAATCCTTACTATTTTAATCACATTATTCACCAGACCTCAGTGGGCAAATACATCTAAAAAAAAGGGAATTGTTGCACCAAGTTTAAATTTTGTTAAAACTGGCACATAAATCTGCATACTTAAAAACTTGCACGATTTGGTCATGGTAAGCTGCAGGGGACGTTTGTTTTGTTTGTTTTATTAACGTCATCGACATGCGTCATTGACATCGACAGCCATATTGGCGACAGGAGCAAGGTCATATTCATACACAAGTCAGTGACAATTTAGTATCTCCAATTCACCTAACATGCATGTCTTTGAACTCTGGGAGGAAACCGAAGCGCCCAGAGAAAACCCACGCAAACAAGGGGCAAACACACAGAAATTTTAAGGTCACCCCATCCAGGGATTGAAACCGGGTCCTCTTGCTGTGAGGCCACAGCACTGTCCACTGTGTGCCACTGTGCCGCCTCTGCAGGGGACGTAATTGAGAATGTAGCCAGAAATTATTATAAAATATGTACAATCTGGACTATAAAATGGTATAGAAGTGCAAGGCAGACTGGTCAACACAGACAGACACAATCAGTCAGGAAGATGAAAAGCCTAGGGTATAGTGTATATGTGGTGTTTAGTGAGATACTCAGTTTGTTAGCAACTATACATTCTGTAGAAAAAAAAGTGCAATCAATCTGCAATATACAATGCAGTTGGTGGTCATTGTCCTAGGATATAAAAAAACGTTCATACTCTCCCACATGTATTAGTTCTTACAGAATTATTGCTAGTTTTTGGGTGCTTAAATAAGTTGTACAACACCCCTGCTATGACACAACTTTATCACCTTAAAGCTAGCCAGCTAGAGAAAATAAGGAATGCAAACATTTTTGTCAAGAGACTACTTATATGCTATGGCTGAAATGGAAAGCAAAAAAATCAACTGACTACAGTGCGCTATATCTGAAACCTTATAGCCTTTCCCCCCAAAAAATGGTTTCTTTAACCCATTTAACTCTCTAGCTGTTTCAAGTCATAAATTTAGGAAATGTGAACTACACTGGAGCTTATATTGTTGGTCTTTTTCTTTAAACTCTGAACAGTGACTCATATTTCAATTGCTTGGTATTTATATACATTACATCTGCCATGTCCCACGCCCATAATATAATTAATAAGATCAGTGCATTAAATCTGGCCCTTGAGAGACAAGGCATCTATAAAACCAGATTCACAAAGAACTGATTAGACATGAATTAGACTTTCAGACCTTGCACATACTGTAGAGTCAATAACACAATCGCCTTTTGCTTAATGGAGACAAGCAGGTTCTTTTAATTTCCAAATAAATCTGAACAATGCTGCAGCCCAAGTCTGTAAAAAGAAAAGAGTAACACATCGGAGAAAGTGTTTATTGTTTAACATCAATTACTGCATCATTGGCTATTGCATGACATGAACATCCATAAAAAGGATTATAACATAGTACACAAGCCTTGAACAATTTGGCATCTCCAATTCACCTCAATTGGCAAACTCCACATAGAAATAACCCAGGTCATCCCATCCAGGGATCGATCCAGAGTCCATCTTGCCATGACCGTGCCACACGAAAAGAGTGAACAGTTCACAAACATATTAACAAGAACCCCTGTATCACCTGCTTATGCACGTAATTATTCAATTGACCAATCATGACACTATAAGAAGAGAGCTTTTTCATTCACCTCAAACATTAGCATCAACAGCTTGTTGAGAGTTTAAAGAGGACATGTTTCACTTCAGTCAGCCAAGAAAAAGAAATTAACAGATTGAAAATCAAAGTTGCAGCACCAGAAGCCAAATCACAACAACAATGACTATATTAAATGATAATCAAATTAGATTCATTTAAAACAGGAGGTCTAATAAAAGTGGGCCTAAACTTTAAATATCAATATGAATATGAATTTCCTCTCTCTTATGCTTCTTTGAATACTAACAGATTCTATTTATTGCATTTTAAAACGAATATATTCATATTTCAATTCAAAACTATATTTAACATCCTGACAAAAATTCCCATAATACATTTTTATCATGTGGTGCATTCATTACTCCAATTAGCCTGCAGAGGGCAGAAAATAACATGCAGATGCCTACAGCTGGTAAGTGAAATGAATTTTGTTGTACATGCTTAACAGATGTGCCAGCAAATCTTGCTTTAATGACCTGGTGCAGCAGGAGCGATTGCAGGCCAGAAGTGGGTGTCCACATGGACAACATCTGGTGCTGATAAAGTATGCTGAAAGCTTTGGCTAGAAGAAAAGATTTTGGTGAGTAGATGGTAAATGGTTAAAGAAACATTTCTTTTACATAACAAATGAGTTGGCTGATTTGGATTAGTGAGGCCATCAGACCAGCCTTGTGTACAGAATCTTATATACTGATATAAAAAAACATTAACATATAGCAATAAATGCAAGGTCCAAAAATCCTATTTATACCCATTTCTTCCTGAAATATGTATGCACTAAAATTAACCTTAAGTTGAGCCCCAAAATTCTGTTTCAGCAGGACAATACCCTTGTGGGCTAAGCAAGCTTCAAGAAGTGTGTTAAAAACTTAAGTGTCCTGAAATATGCCCTGGCCTCAACCCCACTATACACCTTTACAGTCCAGCCATCCTTACTTAACATCTCCCTAAAGAGTCAGCGGCTAACTGAACACAAACCTCACAGCTACGCACCAAAATCTATTGGAAGGACTTCCCAGAAGCGTGGACCTTATTATTAGAGCAATGCTAGACTAAATCCTCCAATAGATTTTGAACGAACACACATGGGGGTGACAGTCAGGCATACACATGCTTTGACTCTTTGTATTTTGTAAATCTGTATGCTCCTGGGTGTAAAGTGAGTTGTGATTTTGCAAATGAAACAAAGAACTCATAGTTGAATAATACACACTCATGGCTAGCCCAATGTTTCCCTGAGCACCCAAACAAAAAGATCCCACTGGCCTGATAAACGAACTCGCTTTCTGCAGCAAACATGCTCATTTTCCAGACACGGGCCTCTGGTTCACTTTAATTGGCCTTTTCTCCAGCATTGGACCTTAATTACTTTGTTCCTGGATTAAAGGCCTCAGACTGTTCAGACAAGGCTAGGGTCTTAACCTTTACAAGACTGTTCTCTTTTTCTGTATATTTCTCTCTCTCCTTCTCACTCATTCACACACACACACACACACACTACAAGAAGGGGAATGCAGCCTTAGGTCCAGCACACGTTTCTCACAGTGGACCACTAACCTTTCCTTTGAGGCTGTCTACTCAAAAGGTCACTAAAATATATGCCACTGATGCAGTCATAAGACATCTGGAATATTGTCGATTTATGTGCATATTTCTCTTCATGCCAACAACAATAACAACACTGAAGTATAAAACAGTCCATTTTGCAAGGCTCTGCTGTTTCTCATTAGAAATGTGGACTTTAGACTGAAGCCTCTCAGGAGCAGAAGCCAAAGAATTAGAAGTGCAGGGAGAATAAAAGTCGATTGCATTTGAAAAATGACAGCTTACAGCAGAAAACCTTGAGAAACTCCATTAAAATCGTACAAGCAAAAATTCCGATTACCACAACATACACACTATAGGAGATACACAAATATACTTTTATATTTACTTTAAAATAAAAAGATGAACACAGACACATTTTTCACATTACCTTCCATGAAGTTACATTAGCATGGCTGTATACAAGTGCAATGCCATGATTTTTTTTTTTACTATTTAAGAAGCATTGGAGGGTTGTGTCAGGAAGGGCATCCGGCGTAAAACATTGCCAGATCATAATGCGAGGGACCCGCTGTGGCGACCCCTTGTGACAGGAAAAAAGCCAAAAGAACAAGAAGAAGAAGCATTTAAGCAATTAATGCTTAAAAACAAAATTCATTCTGCTAATCTTGACACAATCCAGTAATCTTTCAAATAGCACATGTTAAATATTTGAGTTGTTCGTTATGTGTATGCCACAGTGTGGCCAGAAATGAATGATAGACTAATCAATATGGCATCTAATCAGTCAGCTTAACTCCAACACCCAGGACAGGTTCACATCATTATTATGTCAGGCAGCACACACTTTGAGGTGACAAGGAAAAAGGCTTGAAGATTAAAGTCCGTCTAAATGAAGGAGTCTCCACACATTTTAAAGCTGTGGGTAACATAGAGGAGATGCTTTATCTGATAAACAGCTTAGATCTGACCGCAGAAAACACATACATGCACTCGACGTAACAGCTGGTGGCATTACCATCTCCACACTTACACCAATCCACTATTAGCAAGCTTCAGCGATGGTTTTATTTTGCTCGAGTCAGGAATAGACACGGGGGTAAAAACCATCTATAAACACCTTTATGAAAACTGTTTACAGGTAGTAAATGATGCATAAAAAAAGACCAGGTTTGTATTTCATCTTAAAAAGGGCTGGTTCCAGTTAGATGACTTTTCACTTCCCAAAAGCAATTCTGAATAATTTTGCACAGTACTATATAAATGAAATGCATCAAAACATTTATACCATTTGAAATGTAACTTACTATAACCTTTACCTAAGTTTGGCAATGTTCTGAGCCAATGAAACCAAACAGGCAACTCTCATGAAATGTTATTGAGCATGTCCGGATCATATTTTAAAACATTGGAATTTATCAAATAAATTAAACAGTACTTCATCATTTTAACATACAGTGGTACCTCAAGACACAAGTTAAATTTGTTCAAGAGCCGAGCTTGTATATAAAGCAGCTCATATCTCAAATCTCCATTCAAAATAATGTAAATATACAGGGGTTCGACAATGAAATTGAAACACCTGGTTTAGACCACAATTATTTATTAGTATGGTGTAGGGCCTCCTTTTGCGGCCAATAAAGCGTCAATTCGTCTTGAGAATGACACATACAAGTCTTGCACAGTGGTCAGAGAGATTTTAAGCCATTCTTCTTGCGGAATAGTGGCCAGGTCACTACGTGATACTGGTGGAGGCAAACATTTCCTGACTTGGTCACAGATGCGCCAGCAAGACGTGCACCAACAATGTGTCCTCTTTTGAACTCTGGTATATCACCCATAATGTTGTGTGCATTGCAATATTTTGTGCAAAACTGTGCTCTTACCCTTACCCCGCTAATTGAACCTTCACACTCTGCTTTTACTGGTGCAATGTGCAATTAATTAAGCTTGGCCACTAGGATTGTCCAATTTAGCCATGAAACCTCCCACACTAAAATGACAGGTGTTTAAGTTTCATTGTCTAACCCCGGTATGTATTATGTTCACTCCTGCACAGCCTAGACTGAGGAGATCTTAATATATCTTAAGACATTGCAGAAAACAGATGTTTTAGAATATCTTAATAAAAAAAACGCTAACAGTCCCCAGATGAAAATGCAGAATCCTTTACAGGCTTTTACATTCAGGTGGCTCCAAAATATTTAATTGGAGGTGTCACTCTGCCACCCATGTTCCATGAGGAGAAGGGAAAACTAAATGTACAAGTATACTGCCAACATACAACAGGGAATCAAACCACTTTTACCCCAACTATATACATTAGAGTGAAGTTTTTTGTTTTAGATGCTACAGGTAAGCAACACTAATATTAGGCACCGTGTATTCAAGGCACTGTGTATTTTGGGTTTTTGGTTTCATTTTGGTTTAAGGGCAATGCTTGGGCATGCACTGTAAAAATGATTTAAGAAGTACATTAACTAATTACAATCACATTTTTGGGTACACAGTAATTGAAATATTATAGTGGCTGTCTGCATTTTAGATTTTGACATACTTTGTTATTCAAATTTACTCAATACAATATGCATTAGGCACATGTAAGTACAGTATATTAAGTGCATCCAGAAAGTATTGACTCTCTTCGCTTTTAAAATTCTACCCACAATATCCAATAATAAAAAAGTGAAAACCTTTTTTGGAATTTTTACAAATGTAGTAAAAATAAAAACATAAAAAACACCTGTACATAAATATTTACAGCTTTTTCTGTTACACTCAAAACTAAGCTTGGGTGCATCTTGTTTCCATTTCAGTTGCTTAGAAAACTTTATTGGAGTCCACCTATGGATTGGACATGATTTGGAAAGACACATACCGGTCTATATAAAGTCTCCTAGATGACAGTCCATGTCAGAGCACAAACCAAAGCCATAAAGTCCAAAAATTGTCTATAGACCTCCAAAACAGAACTGTATTGAGGCACTGATCTGGAGAAGGTTAGAGATTAATTTCAGAAACATTGAAGGTCCCAATTTTTTCAGTGGTCTCCATTATTTGTAGATGGAAGTTTGGAACCACCAGAGTGCTTTAGTCAGTAAGATGACCACAGACCCAAGGGTTATGCTGACAGAGCTTAAGTATAGCTCTGTGGAGAGCGGAGAACCTTCCTGAAGGACAACCATTTCTGCTGCTCTTCCCCTGTCAGGCCTAGATGTTAGAATGCCCAGACAGAAACAACTCATCTGTAAATGTCTGTCATGTCTGGATGAAACCAGGTACCATGCCTACAGTTATGGTTTAAAGTTATGGTGGCAGCATCATGCTGTGAGGTTGTTTTTCAGCAGCAAGAACAGAGAGACTAGTCAGGGTTAAGGGAAAGATAAATGCAGCAATGTACTAAACGCTCAGTCTGGGATGAAGGGTCACCTTTCAACAGGACAAAGAACCCTAAGCAGACCATATCAAGATAACAAAAGAGTGGCTTTGGGACAACACTGTGAATGTTTTTGAGTGGCTCAGGCAGAGCGCAGATTTGAACCTGATTGATCACCTCTGGAGAACATCCGACGCTCCAAAGCATACCTGATGGAGCTTGAGAGGTTCTGCAAGGACAAATAGGAGAAACTGCCCAAAAAATAGGTGTGCCATGCTAGTAGCATCACACTACTAAAGACTTGAGGCTGTAATTGCTTCCAAAGGTGCTTCAACATAGTAATGAGAGTCAAGTAATGAAAGTCTGTGAATACTTATGCACATGTGATTTTTTTATGTTTTCATTTTTAATAAGTACACTTCTCAATACATTTTAGACTGGCCTTTCAGTCAAAGCTGCTTACATTTTTTACTTTTATATATTTTTTTAAGTGTTTTTATTTTTTAGTTCAATTGAAAGACTTGGGTTCAGATGGTAGTGTCTTTCATTTAAAGACAATAACAAATAATTGTACAACACTGCCACTGCCAAATCCTGCCACAATAAAGGAACTGCACTGATCACCTTTGTGAAAAAGAAATCATTTTCTTCCCCACTCTTAGTTTAGTTTTCCTATGGAAGCCAAAGGGACATGCTTTCTTACAACTTACTCTGAACACCATTTGAACATTCACTTAAAATTATAATTTTGGTAAAACTTTACAATATTGGTACATAACTAAGCTGATGAAGGTATTAATGTATATTCTTCCTGGTGTGCTAACTATTAGTGTATGTATAAATAAACTGTTAGAGCATGTGCTGAGGCTTAGTAAAAGCTTAGTTATATATCTTACTGTAACATGTTACTATAATTTTTCAGATGAACACCTCTAATGGATATATTTCTAAATATATAAATCATATAATATATAAATAATAAACCAGACCCCGTCTTGCTTCAGTCTTGACAATCTCAGACAGGAATAGAAAAATCACAGTGAAGTCAGAAGTAAGGTTAAGCTTTTCCTCCATACCAGAGCCTTTCCATGATATTTTAATATAGGTGCCTAATTTTTTGTGGATGAAGAGAGGGTTGACAGAAACCATAAGACATGTATTAGAGACATCAAAGGTAATGAAGAGTTAATATACAAATATCAGATGGTACAAAAACATATAGGAGATGCTTGCATCTATATTTTTAATATTGCTGGTTACAATGGCATTTTTAATTTTTAAACACAGAGTTATGTAATGGATTAATTATTAACACATTCCAAAGAAAATTGGGACAGGGGCATGTTCACCACTTTGTTGGATTAATAATTATTGCACAATTCAATGTGTTGGAAATGAGGATGTGTTTCCCTTTAGAGTGCTGTTTCTCGCATGCTTTTTTCCTCAGCACCTCAGGGAATTTTTCCTTTCCTTTTAATCACTCCATTATGGATAAAATGTATTTATAGCTCTAAAGTAAAAAAGGTATACATGTGTATGTCTATACAAGCAGATTTAGGATAATGTCCATTATTAATTGTGCATTTTTAAAAGACAGAATAGTAAATAATAAAAAAATCCTACATTAGAATGGAATAGGTTAACACTCCTATCCCTCAACGTGAGCAACTCTCCTTAGTCCGTTTAAAGAGACGTTTGAAGAGAAAAGGGAATGTCTTACAGTGGTAAACATGGGCTTGTCCCAATTTTTTTGAGATTTGTTGTTGTCACAAAATTTAAAATCCAACCCATACAACAAGGCTGGTCTTACTACCCTCTTATAAACCTTTCCTTTTACTTTTGCTGCAACCCTTTTCTACCTCTGTTCTACCTTTCCCCCCTTTTATTCACACACATGTATTCTGTCTTACAACTGTTGACTTTCATTCCCTTCCTTTTAAGAGCATACCTCTACCTCTCACTGCTCTCACTTCAGAACACAATGTCATCTGCAAACATCATAGTCCATAGTGATTCCTGTCTGGCCTCATCTGTTAGTCTATTCATCATTAGAGCAAACAAAAATGGGCTCAGAGCCAATCTTTGATGCACTCCCACCTTTACCTTAAAGCTATCTGTCACTCCTACAGCACATCCCACTACGATCATGCTGTTCTCATACATGTCCTAACATACTTTTCAGCCACTCCGGAATTCCTCATACAACACCACAGTTAATCTCTTAGCACCCTATCATAAGCTTTATCTAAATCCACAAAGACACGGTGTAGCTCTTTCTGACCTTTTCTGTACTTCTCCCTCAGCATTCTCAAAGCGGAAATCGCATCTGTGGTGCTCTTTCTTGGAATGAAACCATATTGATCGCTGATTGTCTAAGCCTAGCTTCAACTCGCTCCCAAAACTTCATTGTGTGACTCATTAACTTTATGCCCCTGAAATTGCTACAATTATGCACATTACCCGTATTCTTATAAATCTTTATACTTTCCCTCCATTCCTCAGGCATCATTTTACTCTCAAATCTCATTGCATAATCTAGTCAAAATCAACACTCCCATCTCTCCTATACATTTTACATACCTCCACCAGTATGTCATCAGGGCTGATGGCTTTTCACTTTCCTTCATCCTTTTAAAAGCTTCTCTTACTTGCTGTTCTGTACTTCCTTATATTCTGCTCCACTATTTCTATGCCTTCCACCCGCTTAAAACTAGTTTTCGGGTCATGGGAAAGCCAGTGACCACCCAGCAATTCTTGCCACAAGGACAGAAACAACCCTAGACATGGCACACACACATTCACACACTAACCGGCAAATTAGAGACACTAATTGACCTATCAAGCATGTCTTTAAAATGCGGGAGGAAACCGGATTACCCAGACAAAACTCACATAAACAGCCTGAGAACACTCAAACTCCACCCAGAAATTTTACAAAATTTCACAGGATCTTCTTGCTGTAAGGCCAAAGCACTATCCACTAAGACTTGTGCCATCCCACTATTTACACAAATATTAAAATATTTTTAAATAATAGATACAAAAAAATTTTATGGACAAAATAAGTCTCCTTAACATCAAAATAATATAATCATTATTGTGTAGAAACCCATGAAATTACAGGTTATTAGCTATAACGTTAAAACACTAACTGATATGTTGAATTGTAAAGGTATAACTGATGTTCTTCATTTCTCAATCAATAGTTTTATATCATTTTTACATACTATATGCTTCATGAGGCTGATCATCCCTAAGAGGGATGCTTGCTCGTATGGTGTTGGAGGAACATTAGAATACCTTTAAGCGAGTCAACAAGTAATCAGGGCATCTGTTTGGACATCTTAGCGGCTTGTGCTGTTGACAATGGTGCCTTGGGGGCTAGAAGGTGGAAATTGTTTGTGTTGCATGAAAGATATTTATTTTGACCACAAATAACTTGCACTGTAGCATGACACTTTTCTTTAGTGCACAAAAATTCTGTGCTTATGTGTCTTAACCCCATTTAGTGCTGTATGTCAAAATGGCATTTTGTCATTTATATATTTCACCTAATTAATCTCGCAGCATTTGTGACATTTTAACTATACGCTTATTGCATTTGTACAGGTATTATAGCCTTATGGAGATGAACACTTGTGAAGTACAATTGCAATTGGAGCATACAGTCTGAAGTCTTCATCTAACAAGGCCACCAGTATCTAGAGGCTATGGTTTGTGTGCAAAATACAAACATATCCAGAGGAATTGTAACAATCTAACAAACTCAGTAGTTACCAAAAGAAATTCAGACACTAATTGGGTGAGAATTCAGACAAGTGATAGAGCTTGACAATGTCCCAAATAATCCAAAAAAAAATAAAATAAACCAGAACGAGCTTACCCAGTTCCTTGAGGTATATCCACTTTGAGAGG
>JAOUQT010000004.1:1739490-1754949 GCA_025769995.1 Xyliphius kryptos | reverse complement strand
CAGATTTAACTTGTTAGAAGTGTGGAGCCTGCTTCTTAGACAGGTTATATACACCACATATCTGGAAGCTACGAAGGGGGAAATATTAGTTAATTATTGATTATCAGGTGTTTATCAGTAAACAAAGTAATTATTATATAAATACAATGAAATGTAAACATCTATGGAATAATTTCTCCATTACATTTTGGTTTAAAAATAAATAAATAAAAATAAATCATTGATCCAGGAGACAGCACTGTTACTTTTAAAAGTAACTTAATTTAGCTAGTTAGCTAGCACGCCGGCTGACACAAACTAGCTAGCTAGCTAGCTAAAACCCAAGCTAAATCTACCTGTTACTCAGCGCATCACTTGCGACGAAGCGTCAATTTAAAGGCCGAGTCATTCCTCAAGTTCGCTCTCTTTTATTTCCCCCGAAGTCTAAACTTCATTTCATTCGACATTTAATTGCCGGTCAAATAAAATAAACGACAGTTCACTTCATATTACACTTTTTCGTTTAAATTAGTAAACAAATCTCAACTACCCGCCCCGCAAACCGTATCTGCCGCCGTTCGTTCCGGTCATAGTCTGACGGACAGGCGAAAGACCCAATAATATTTGAGTAATTTCTCAAAAGCCAGTGGTTATGACCAATCACAGAACAGAAAAAAAAAGTGTAGGCGGTGATTCGTGAGGTGCCCGCGAGGGAGCGAGCGGAGAGGATTGCTATGGTAACCGTGCACGCGCCGAATACAGAGCAGATGAAAATTGCGTTTCTAGGGCACGTTCAAGGGGCAGGTGCAATAAAGAAAGTGCGTTTCATGTTGACTGGAAACAACACCGTCATTCTAAAGCTGAGATAAAAAAATTTTGCTAATAAATATGCAATCACCGGCCACTTTATTAGGTACATCTGTTCGATTGCTATACACACATGTGTAATCAATCACATGGCCGCAACTCAATGCATATAAGCATGTAGAGATGATTAGGACAATTTGATGAAGTACAAAAATCAGAAAGGGGACAAAATGTCATTTAAGTGACTGAACAAAGTGGCATGGTTATTGGTGCCAAAAAGATTGGTCTGAGTATTTCAGAAGCTTCTGATCTCCTGAGATTTTAACGCACAATCATCTCAAATTATGTTTGTACTACACCTCCGGTGGACTTCTGTAATATTTACAGTTTACAGCAAGTTATTATGAGCAAACTCATATTTTACAGTAAACAATCACTGGAATATTTACACGTGGCATGCAATCACAGTTCCCCAAATAGGTGCTTACATTAGTTGTTGTTCTTAAAACAAAAAAGAGTTGCTTACAAATCAAGAAACAGCTTCAGGTTAATGTTAAATCAGCAGGAATTTTTATAATGAGCTGAGAAAAAATTATGGTTTTCTGATATTTTATTTTCGTCTGTAAAGAATCCATGGGTGGGCGGCAGGTTGGTGCAGTATTAGTGCAGCTATCTCAAAGCAAGAAAGTCTTGGGTTCAATTCCCAGACAGGAAAACCTTTCTGCAGGATATCTTTCTGCATGAAGTGCATAAGTGCGAGCCCTATAATGTGCAGTTCTGTTCTGTTAAGGGTTGTTCCAGCCAAGTGACATGCACTGTTCAAATGCCTTTCCTATGGGTTCTCCACTTTCCTCTTCTGGTCTTCTGACAGGTGACAGGATAATAAGTGTTTCTGAAGTGCATGAGTGTGTGCCCTCGGATTGAGCGGTGTCTTGCCTAGGGTCATTCTAGCCTAGCACCATGCTTGCTGTTGACTCTGAACATGTTGAAAAGATATGCAACTGGGTGAATGAATGAGGATTTCTGCTTAAAAGAGGAGTATTATTTTACCAGACATTTTCACAGTTTCAGTCTTTCCTGTTGTACTATATGCGAGTGCTAAAGGTGAAACAAGGTCATTGTTTAAATCAGAAAATCACTATGTTCTGATTCTTTCTACAATTTATCAGAGCCGTGAAAATGCATGGCCATGCAGACCTAAGTGACTCCCTTGTGAACCACAACTTGGCAACTTTGTTACAACCAGATTATTAAAAAGATATCCCATGGCAACTCATTAAACCATGAGCTTCGGCTTTTCTATCTCTGACCCTTTAATTGAATTGGAATTATTCTTTAAACAAAAAATAAACAGCAAGGTGCCTGGCTGCTAGTTCGTCATTGTGCCAGGAGGCAAGTGCCTTATCTCAGTCATTTGTCCATCCACCCCCCTCCAATGCCACCACCATGATTCACTTCTTTTTAGCCCACTAGTTTTTCCATACCCTTGCATTAATTGCATTAATATGTATCTCCTGTTCCTGCCCTGCCCACTTTAGCATTTAAACTCCAACACTTTTTAAGTTTAGTTTAGTTATAATATTTTCGATTTTTTTAGTTGTATACATAGCCACATTTCTAAAACCTTGTGCATATTTTCTAGTATTACACCCTACAGCTAAATTAGATTTATACCCAATGAATCTACATAAAATAACATGTAAAATACTGCACTGTGAATGAATCTCAGGCACATACAAAGACACGGTAAAGATGCCATCGAGATACTGAATATTTTTAAAGATAAAAGAAACCATAAAAATGCAGCAAATTGTTTTCCAAGTTGAAACTTGGTTGTAAAATGGAAAATCTTCCACAGTTCTTCTGGAGATTATGCAAAAAAAAGATTTTTGCATCAAATACCATCAAGGTTCATTAAGGTAATGTTTAGAAATCAAATTACATTATGTACTGACTAAATAATATAGAATTCATAAAAAAACACTGCAAGCCAAATCTATACTAAAATAAGGATTAGAGTGTGTGTCATTTTTTGTCTTATCCTTGGTTTCTTTATGATGTCACAGTCTCGCATGAACAGTCCAAAAGTAATACATCAGCTGGAAAATTGATTCTTCAAGGGCTAGTGTTGGAACATTATCATTTTCCACAGTAACCCTGGTTGTTACAGTGTGATGCTCAATGAAGAGCTGAAGCCTAACCAAGGGTGTTACACTGTTACCAGACAAGTTACAGTATATCTACACAATGCTGTCCATATACTTGTAGTCATCACTCTCCACATTTTTTATCATGTTTAGAATCTAAGAATGAAAATAAGGTTCAAAAGGAAACAAGGGAAAAAGCCAGTTCAACTGAACTCTGAAAAGGTTAGAACTGACCAGTTCAAGCAGCAATACCAAGCAAGAAGTCTTGCTTGGTGGAGGCTGCCAACACATTTGAAGCATTGGAAAGACTTAGGAACCACATACCAGATAAACTGTGGCAGAGACAATACAGAAAAAACAGCAGCAACACAAGAACTGGATTTCCAGTGAAACCTTTGAGTGGATAAAGAAGAAACGTGAGGCAAAAACAAAGTCTTCCAGTGATTACAGAAAACTTTAAAGTGAAGTACAAAAAATGCTCAGAAGAGATAATCAAGCCGAGTTGAATTCATTGTGCACTGAGCTGGAAGAAAATGCTCAGAAATGTAACTGAAGGTCTGTATTCCAAATAGTGAAGAAGCTTAAACCATTCCAACCTCGTACTGTAGACATCAAGGACAAAAATAACTGGAAATTTGTCCAACCAAAGAAGGTGTGTAAAAGGTGAAAAGACTACCGTGAGGAACTGTACAGTATTGAACGGTGAACATACAGATTGATGATCAAGAAAATGAACCACCACCACTGAAGGAAGAGCTCAATTAAGCCTTAACTACTCAAGAATTAGCTATACGAAAAGTACCTGGTCCAGATGATATACTGTAGCAGATAAACTACTCAGGTTCGAAGGACAGATGACATTGAACAAGAATTGAACTAAGAATTGCCCCAATGCACAAAATACAGGACTATCCAAATTCTGCGGCTTGTGCTGGTGAAGTGAAGTCAAGAATGCCAATGGGCACAGAGATTATGGATAAATTGATAAAGATATAGAAAAACAAATCAATTAGCATCACCACCAAGCTATGACTGACGAAAGCCTTTGTCTAGCCAGTAGACACATATGGATGTAAAGCCTAGACACTCAAGAAAGAAGAAGATGCTAATGCCTGAACAGAAAAGGAGATACTGAACATGTTAGATACATGTGATGACATGTGGATTCAGGCGACGTTGAAGTCCTGAAATAACCAGGATGGACAACATTAAAACGTGGACTGGGTTATCCGTGGCCAGACTACTATATTGTATGTGCAACAAAAGGCAGAGGGGATTTGAGAAAGCTGATTCATCATGCAGCCAACCATCATGCGGCAAATACTGTGTATGACATGATACATTTCCAGAAATGTGTACATTTTAAAATCACTTTATACTTTACCTTGGGCTTTTATATGTTGTTTGCAGGCTAATGTAAAGTCAGGTGTTGACTGTGGGGATTTATATATTTCCAGTAAAGTTTTTGGTCATGTGACACTGGTAAGAAGGCGGATGTATTATGTCCGTATTTCCTGACATATTCACCTATACTATAATTACGAGTCCTGTTAAAAATCATATGCCACCTCTGGCTACTGATAATCTACATTGTAATGATGTTCATCCAGGTCATTCTTTCATGTCTTCCATGTCTTCCCACTCCCTACAAGTCCCGTCATTACACTTCCTTCAACTTTGTCATGTCGTAGCCTCATCACATGACCGTAGGAACATATCCTGCAGGATTTTATGTGGTTCAGTAACTGGTCTTGTAGTAGACTAGCTTAGTGGTCATCACCTATTTCATGAGATTCTCAACAATTTCCTGAGACACTTGTTTTTAAAAGCCTAAAATACGTCTATCTTCTCCTTTCTTGAGTGTCTAGGCTTCACATCCATGTGTGGCTACTAGCCAGACCAAGACTTTCATAAGTTGCAGTTGTGATGGTGCTAATTGACATGTTTTTCCATACCATGCCCAATGACATTCTTGACATCACTTCACTGGCACAATCTGCAGCTTTCTTTTGTGACTACTTTATTATGTACTGCACATACAAACACTTTATCATCTCTCTTACAATCAAGAAGAAACATGATGAGATTTTGATTTCTATTCTATGACTACAATAGAAGTCAAGACTTGCTTGTTACTTAACTCATGTTATGATGCTTTCGGCATAATTAGAGCTAATTCCACACAAATGTAAGGAAACAATAGAAGTGAGTGAATTGCAGTATGAACAGGGACAATAACACGGACGAGGCTAGAATGCACAATTACAGTGCGAGTATCGCCATGCCTGTCAGCACTAATTATCTGCACTCCTAATGGCACTGTTTAGGAAAATAGCCTGTAGCTGACAGAAACCTCTGCAGACTGAAGAGTTGAGATAAATCTTGTCAACGGGAATCTTTTTGTTCTTAGCCACAACAGAAGGCAATCAGTCAGGCGCCTTTTTTGTGTGTTGCCTAATTCCTTGTCTTTTTAAAAGATGGAAATTGTTACGTATGGAGACAATGAAAAGACACTTTCTTTCCATGTAAAGTTGAACTTTATGCTCAACATTTGTTAAAACAAGAGACGGAAAAGAAAACCTGTCTAAAACCAAGAGCACTAGCAAAAAAATAACCAGCAGTCAAGTTATATTAAAAATTCCATAGGTCTTATTCTTGGTTCCTTTATGACATCGCAGTTTCGCTAAACAGTGCAAAATTCCTACAACAGATGGAAAATTGATTCTCAAGGGCCAGTATTGGAACATTATTGTAACCCTTCTTGTTACAACCCTTGCTCAATAAAGAGCTGAAGCCTGAAATTTGGTAACCAAGGCTGTTGCACTGTTAATCGTGTGGATAACTGTTATCCACATGATGCTGCCCATATAGTCGTCACTCCTCAAATATTTAATTTTGATAATGTAATGCATGCTATCTATAGTACTGATCTTGCCTCCATCAGAATACTACATGTTTGGTCCTCTGAAAGCAGATCAACAAGGATGAAGTTTTAAGTCTGACAAAGAGGTGAAGACAGCTGCGCAGTCATGGCTTGTAGCTTATTTTTAATGAGGGAATACAAGGCTTGCAGACAGATGCACCAAGTGTATTGAAAAGTTTATGTTGAAAATGATGTATTTGTCTTTTATGAATTTTACAGCCAGGGTTCATATACATTTTGACTAGACAGTGTTCTATAGACATCTTTTTCCATTATTAATAAGTGATTTAAATGGAATTCTGTGAAACTACGAATTTGTACTGTACAAATGACTGTAGCGTTAGCATTAAAAACCCAAATTTACTTTATTCCAGATGATGTGACAAATCCGACAGCACTCAAGGTGTCAGATCAATTCTAAACTCTTCGTGGTTTATACCAATGTTACGGTTTCTATAGTAACAGCTCATTCATACTGTAGGTGCAAGCTTTCCACAACCCAAGTGTAATAATAAATAATTAACACTTTAGATTTACAGGGTATGTAAGGGCTTATGGAAAATAAACAACTAATAATTACCGGGTGTGATGATAGATATGCCAGCTATCTTACAAAAAAAGTTGCAAATGAGGCGCCTAACTAACAATCAAGTAGACTTTATAAGAATTAATTATAATGCCTGAATATATAGTGTCTAAACTGTGTATAAAATTACTTTTATTATTCTGCTCTGTCTCGTCTCCAAAATTTATCTTAGCTAGTTGTAAAACCCTAGTGAAAGTAGATAGCCACGCCCTTTCCTGTATATAGAGATCAAGTCCTTTTAAAGGATCTATAATGCTTCTTCTTCTTTCGACCTCTTCCTTTTATCAGGAGTCGCCACAGTGTGTCAATCTTTTCCAACTTACTCTGTTTTCTGCATCTTCTGCTTTCACACCAACTACCTGCATGTCTACATTGACCACATCCATATATCTCCGCTATAGCAACTGTGTTCCTTGTCTTGTTGTATGGTTTGGAGACAGTGGCAATGACTAAGAGACAGGAAGCAGAGCTGGAGGTGGCAGAGCTTAAGATGTTGAGGTTCTCTCTAAGAATGACCAGGATGGACAGGATTAAGAATGAGAACATTGAAGAGACATCACAGGTTGGAAAATTGTGAAAGCAAACGATGCAGAGGACAGAGTGAGGTGTAAAAGACTAAATCGCTGTGGCAACCCCTGATAACAGGAGATTCAGAGAGAAGAAAAACTGTGTTCCTTGTCTGCAAGCATGTTTATAATTTACCCTGCAATAATCACATACTATGTTTAGCTTACTACAGTATAATTATAGTTCACTCACTGCTGTATAATTAGCAGGCTGTAAACACATTGTTTCATTTATGCTGCTATAGTATCGCATCGCATCGCTGTACTCTAACACACTCCACATTTCTCACACTGCTATATTACAATGATCATACCTAATTATTTTGATATTTTTGGGCAAGATAAACATGCTACTATTGAGAGAGTGCTGATCCTAACCTCCTCTCATACACCTGCCTGATTAATCCCGGTGGGATTCAGTGAGGGCTGGGAGTCTGCTGGGAACTTTCTGTGGACTAGAATAGTCTCACCACTTTAGACAAATTCGCAGACTCTTTTTATATGCGCAAATGAAGATGAAATTCCCTTCTGAGTCTGGTTCCTCTCAATATTTATACTCATCATTTAAGCGAGTAGTTCCTTGCCATAGACACCAGGTGAACATAACATGCTAATTCCACACAGAAGGGACCTAAAACACCATAGCCCATAACTGACCCTGTGACAGTGACTGTGTTGTGAGTATAAACAGTAATTCCACTTTATCTAGCCACGATGATGTTAATTATTTCTCAGTAACAGAACACCCCACACACAATGTTCAACAAAATGAATGAATTAACCCTTGTATTGACTCTGTTCATAGCGATGAAAAAATGAACACATGAACATTAATGAGTGACAGATGGCAGAACCACGGCTGAATGGAGGGTTAACCACATGTCAGTTACACTTATTGCCAGAATGTACACACGTTGTAATTTAATTAGCGATAATTTACATGCATTACTTGCTTTCAGACATGGATGAGTAACAACATTAATGCATGTGTTTTTCAGTCAAATTTAAGCAAACATCACTGAATACTGTGCAGGTTAATGTCATTCTCCGCTTTCAGCATTATCTTTTGATTAAAGTCAAAGTATATAGTTTTATAAAGCTAGAAGATGCCAGACATTAAGTTTTAGAATAATTTAGAGATTTATTTCATGTCCGGGAAAAACCCAAAGGTCATGATTTCAAATTGTCCTACGGTCATCAGTCCTCTGCTGGTCAGTTTCTTTACAAATGATAAAAATGTAAGCTGCTTTGGATAAGCGCATCTACCAAATACCAAATCTTCTTTCGGCTTTTCTCTGCCACCAGGGGTGGCTGTTATTGCTAGTCTTACCGGAGTTTGTCAGCCAGGACATTCCACAGTTCTTAAATTGCTATTTTACTATAATCATACCTAACCATTTCTTTATCTGCCATTTGTCTTTTATCTCCACAGGTACACACACTATTACTGAGAGAGAGTGCTGACCTGACCTTGTCTATGTTCCCTCCTGATACACCTTGATGGTCAACTTACAGACTCTTTTTGCAGACTGTTATTTTGTTACCAATAGACAGACTGGTTGGAGATGATAGAAAGACAACATTAACTCAAATAACCACTCATTACTACCAAGGAATGCAGAATATCATCTTTTTTGAAGGTTTGTCATGAGGAATTAAGGCAGTTCTGAAAGCAAAAGAGGCCCAACCATTTACTAGCAAGGTGTACATAGTAAAGTGGCCAGTGAGTGTATATAAAATGCTCCTTATGATAAAGAAAGATAAAAGGTCTAGCATAAAATGAGGCACACCATTGAAAATATTGTATGACTTGCTTTGATTGCACTGGCCTTTTCTTATTATTTCACACTGTAATCCATAATCACAGTAAGAACACTTATGAATATGTTGAATAGCTTTAATATATTAGCGTAGCAAGAACTGAAAGCCAAACCAGATTCATGACTGTTTGTATCAAGAATGCTCTTTGCACTAGAGAGAACAAAAAGCCCAGCAGTCCACTTACAAGGTCAAAAACTCGACTCTGCTAACACTAACCGAGCCTGCGTGGATGAATGAGCCCTTTTCGGCAGTATTTTTACCCATGAATGAAGAGGAGTGCAGAAATGATGTGGAAAGGAGAAGAGAGAACTGAAGAAGTGGCAAGAGTGAAATATCAATCTGCTTTACATTTAAAGGTAATTAGGATTCTTCATTTCTTTTGTGCAGACCTGGGCAGAAAGACGCTAGGCGCTTTGGGGTGACAGGTTAATTGAGGAATAATACCCTTCAGGATGATGGATTTTGGTGACTCGAGATGTCAGAATCCATTATGGGGAATTTAAATTTGCAATTAAAGAAAGAGGTGGCGTGCAATATTCCCTTGATTTAAATTTTTTCCTCCTCATACCTCCTCATTCCCAACATACCCCACACTCCTACCTCAGTGTAACTTACATTATTAATGCTGGCCAATAAATGTCCTCTGTGCTTTGTTTCATGATTAGTTGAAGACAATAAGCTGTGATTTTTAGAATTGTATGTACGAATTCTGTTATGTTTATGTATTCTGAATTAAGTCGATGAAAAATGAATGTAGACTCCAAACATCACATTACATAGTGACTGTAAGTCCTTCGCCCATGCCACATTTGGTTAGGGCAGCTGTGGCCTAATGGATAAGATCACTGGTTCGATCCCCACACCAGGCAAGTCACAGCTGAACCCTTAACACCCAAATACTCCTTGTGTGCCTCAAAAGGGGGGCAGCACACTGCTCCAGGTGTTCCCCTGGATGGGTTAAATACAGAGAAAAATTTCCCTACTGCAATTAATAAATTATTATTAATTATTATCACTAAGCCTACCAAGGAAAAACACACAGAATATATATTTGTATGTCAGTAAAGAGTGCAGCATATTGCGTAATCAGAACACAAAATAAACAAACATTATAAAACATAAGGAAGGATGTGTCTGCAAACAAAAGATGCAAACAAAAGAGGCTGGAAATGTTAAAGGTACAAACAACTGCAACTCATTAGGTCAGTTGGTAATAGGTTATTAACATGACTGGTTATAAAAAGAGCCTCTTGGAGTGGCAGCGGCTCTCAGAAGTAAAGATGGGAAGATGGATCACTAATCCCCTTAATTCTGCAACGACAAATAGTGCAGTGATATCAGAAAGGAGTTCGACAGTGTAAAATTGCAAAGAGTTTGAACATATCATTATCTGCAATGCATAATATCATAAAAAATTCAGAAATCTGGAATAATCGCTGTGCGTAAGGGTCAAGGCCTGAAGACCATACTGGGCGCCTATGATTTTCGGGCCCTTAGACGGCATGGCATCACATACAGGCATGCTTCTCTATTGTAAATCACAAAATAGGCTCAGGAATATTTTTAGAGAACATTATCTGTGAACAAAGTTCACTGTGCCAACCGCCATTGCCAGCTAAAACTCTATAGTTCAAAGAAGAAGCTGTATCTAAATGAGATCCAGAAGTGCAGATGTCTTTTCTGGGACAAGAAATTTAAAATGGACTGCGGAAAAGTGGAAAACTGTTCTGAAGTCAGATGAATCAAAATTTGAGGTTCTTTATGGAAATCAGGGACGCCGTGTCATTCGAACTAAAGAGGAGAAGAACGAACCAAGTTGTTATTAGTGCTCAGTTCAAAAGCCTGCATCTCTGATAATATGGGGTTGTATTAGTGCGTGTGGCATCGGCAGCTTACACATCTGGAAGAACATGGAAGAACTGGAAGCTACACCTAATATGGCAGAAGCACCAGGAGATGTCAGCGATCCTGCGCCTGCCGGAATCCCTCCAACCTCCCATTAATTTTGATTATTATTATTCTAAATCTTATATATTATTGTTAGTTATAAAATTATGTATTAGATGTATACAAATTATTTTGTATCACCCAAATGAGGATGGGTTCCCTTATGAGTCTGGTTCCTCTCAAGGTTTCTTTCAAACTTCCTATGGGAGTTTTTCAATACAATACGATCCATTTTATTTAAATATACATCTAAGTTTAGTAACGCGGAGAAAGTCCAGTTCAGGCAATGTGAATAAATCCCTTAGAATAAAAGTCTTGGCTAATGATCTAGCATTCACATGGGCTATCCTGCTGGTTGTGAAGGTTAACTCCTCGCCTGACAAGGCAACAATAGTGGGGGAGAGTCTGTCGCCCTTTAGCCGATCCAACCACTGAAATGAGGCTGGATTTAATCGGATCCCAGGTGGACCACAAAATGGAGCGGTGCTCTAACTGTCCAGTCCATCATGCCCATCAAGCCCATAGGAGAACGGCCCAGACCGCCCTTAAGTTTTACCAGCCTTCAGCTTGCGTCTCCTGCGTGGAGGTATAACTGGCAAGTGGCACAGGTAAGCCGGGAAGTAATTCTGCCCATCATTAACTCCAAGTAGTTATTAACAGTATAATAACAGTATAATGCAGATTTAGAAGCATTTGTTGATCGTACACATATAGCGAGTTAGCAATTAGTATAACCATAAACAACATACAAACATACAACATACACATAAACAACATACATTCACTTTAACAACATACACACTGGTGTCATCTTGTTTTTTTCTTGGTTTCTTTTTTTCTTTTTCGTTACTCATTAGGGATAAAACGTTTATGTAAAGCTGCTTTGGGACAATGTCCTTGTTAAAAGCACTTTATAAATGAATTGAATTGAATGCTGAAAGGTATATCCAGGTTCTAGAGCAATATATGTTCCCCTCCAGATGACATCTTTTTCAGGGAAGACCTTTCATTTTCCAACATGACAATGCAAAACCACATACTGCGTCAATTACACCATCAGGACTGCGTAGAAAAAGGGTCCGGGTACTGTATCTTCTGTCATAAAACAGAAGTTCTAACTTCCACATCACTGCATTCCGTGTTTATTTACAACTTGTACTTTTGTATTTTTAATTTAAAACATTAAGTAGCGATTATTGGCTAAGGATGAAAAAAATAGATGTGTTTTATACTGATACAAAAAACAGATATGAATTCTTTTTCTATAAATGTTAAAATTTCAGTGGTTGAAACAAGAGGTTATGAATGCTATATAAAAAATTAAAAGCCATGAAAATGGGAAGCTTTTACTTTCATGCAGCCCATGAGCGAATCATCAGTTTGGTTGCACCGAGGTCATAGAACGACCATGTTTGATGAATATGGCCATAAATAATTTACACTTGCAGTACTGCTAGACAGCTCAAAGGTCCTGAGCTTGGGTGTACCATCGAAAGAATCTTCCTTTTGTCCTTCCAGGGTCCCTACAAAAGTATCTGATCTACTTCACTTCTGACTAGAATAAAAAGCAGTTTACTGAGGATGAATGTATGAACAACTGCTGCGGTGTACATTCAGGTACTATTTTCTTGCATCACAATTCAGAAACAAATACTACAAACCCAATTCTAAAAAAGGTCGGACAAAGAACAAGTTGTAAATAAAAATGGAATGCAATGATGTGGAAGTTTCAAAATTCAATATTTTATTCAGTATTTTATTCAGAATAGAACATAGATGACATATCACATGTTTAAACTGAGAAAAGGTATAATTTAAAGGGAAAAAAAATAAAATAATTAAAAATTTTGTGACAACAACACATCTCAGGAAATTTAGGACAAGGCCATGTTTACCACTGTGAGAAATCCCCTTTTCAACAGTCTGTAAAAATCTGGGGACTGAGAGGACAAGTTGCTAAAGTTGAGGAATGTTAACCCATTCATGTCTAATGTAGGATTCTAGTTGCTCAACTGTCTTAAATCTTTTTTGTTGTATCTTCTGTTTTATGATGTGCCAAATGTTTTCTATGGGTAAAAGATCTGGAATGCAGGCTTCTACGCAGCCATAATGCTGTAAGTGATGCAGTATGTGGTTTAGAAACGGCTTCTTCTTTGACTTATTGAGTTTTACCTAGCAACGGCGGATGGCACGGTAAATTGTGTTCACAGATAATGTTCTCAGAAAATATTCCTGAGCCCATTTTGTGATTTTCAATATAGAAGCATGCCTGTATGTGAAGCAGTGCAGTCTAAGGCCCCAAAGATCACGGGCACCCGGTATGGTTTTCCGGCCTTGACCCTTATGCACAGAGATTTTTCCAGATTCTCTGAATCTTTTGATGGTATTATGCACTGTAGATGATGATATGTTTAAACTCTTTGCAATTTTACACTGTCCAACTCCTTTCTGATATCACTCCACTATTTGTCAGCGCAGAATTTGGGGAATTGGTGATCCTCTTCCCATCTTTATTTCTGAGAACAGCTGCCACTCCAAGATGCTCTTTTTATACACAGTCATGTTAATGACCTATTGCCAATTGACCTAATGAGTTGCAATTGCCTTTAAACTTTTCAGCCTCTTATTGCCATGTCTCAACTTTTTTAAGATGTGTTGCTGTCGCGAAATCTTAAATAAAATCCCAATATTTAGCATGAAATTTCAAAATGTCTCACTTTCAGAGATAAATTTGTAGAGCCATTGGGATCAATTGCAAACAAACACATTATTTTATTCTCAATTAGAAGTTTATGTGTGTACCTTTATGTAATCAGTGTCCTTTTAATGGAAACCTTCAGTAAACCCAGCATTCAAATTCAGTAATTGGTCTGTTTTTACAGTGCACAAGGTGTGTGTGCTTGTGTGTGTGTATATGCATGTTTTTATATCTTTGAAAGGACCAAGGAAAGAAATAGTTGAAATTTTGAAGAAATAGCAACAAGCATGTGGGGAAATTTTTCTGGCTCTTATAAGGTTTTGTTTTACTTTCAAATTAAAATATAAAAAAGAAAATAGGTAAAAATGTTACTTTTTCATTTACTTTTTATTTCAGTTAGGCTTAGTGTTATCATTAATTAGCTACATTAATAATTTGTCAGTTATTATAACAATTATAGAAATAAAATGTCGGTTTGTTTTTTTTGTTTCAATGGAAGATAGCAATGTATTAGTTAGCTAATGTCAGAAAGACCACTAAAATGCAACTTGCATATTTTGAAATAAAATCCTGAATGTTTTGGTATTAAAAAGCACAAGATTCAACTCATTTATTTATTGGGAAAAATTGTGCCAGTGTAAGTACCAAGCCAAAGCAACAGTGATGGGCACTACCTGCCAAGCTAAAATTGTGGATTTTGTGCTATGTAATGTTCATTAGTTGGTGTGGTAAGTGGTGGAAATTGGGGGTTTAGCGTTTGGTGAATAGTGCCAGTTTTAATAAATGCCACAAAGTAAATTGAAATGTTACATTATCAAACAACTCCAACAGAGTCTTTCAGGTCCTCATTTTATTTATTGAAGGGCCAATAAAGAATTCATTGAAAATGAGTACACTACACCATCATTCATCCCTATGCTAAGTCATTGCCTATGTTATTAGCTTAACTTTAACTTGCGATAATATTCACAGAACAGGAGCACTAAACAATATACTGCATATACAAAAAGACAAGCCGAATGCAATTTCAGATTAACATCTCCGTAAGCAGTTAAAAAAATAAAAAAGAGGAACAGACAATTGGACGCCCCACCCAAATATAGGTCTAGTTGATTTGGTTACCAGAGATGTGCATGTCCTGAATATTGGTCCATATTACATTAGAGTTCTGTTTGCAAACTCTTATCTTGTTAGATTCATTTAGATAATTATGGAGACCCATCAAAAAAGAAAAAATGGACATGCACACTGAATGACCTGAAGCAGCTCCACTAGTTCCCTTTGTACGTTTGTCTTTCACGCCTCAGAACACTCTCCAGTGGTATACAGTGGTACAGCTCATAAGTGCAGGTGACACTCTGGCACCACACTTCCATGTGCTCCATTTGTTTGTTATAATGATAAATGCCGTTTTCTGCTGTTCAGCGGAACTTAATCAATGACCATATGCCACCTGTCAGGTGTTTCTTATTCCATCAATACTTCTGTGTAGTAATTAAAAGAAACCACAGTGAAACCACAAATTTTGAAAACTTAGTGACAAGTGGTAATTTTACTGTGATAACATTATAAAGTACGACTGCTACAGAAGAAATCTGCAACCGAGGCTAAGTTTCCTGCTTGTTTTTACTTATTTTTTATATTATTCACACTCACACCCACACTGAGACAACACTGAGATAAAACACACATTGACTAACGTTATAGAGTTCAGGGCTTAATGGTTTAAGCCTATGATAGCACTGCTCCTCTCTGATGCGCGTGTCCAACAGGTTTGCCCTCCTCAGTGAGACGCCCGCTGAGAAACCTGAAAGCTCTGTTTATGAGAGACTCTATAGTAAGGAACGTGAAAGTAGCTGGGCCTTTAGGGGCACCAGCAGCATTAGTACAGTGTTTAGTGGAAGCCAGGGCGCCAGACATAGCGGGTAATCTTAGGATTTTATGCAAGCGCAGGTTCTCCAAGAGAGGTTTTTCATGTTGGTGCT
>JAOUQT010000004.1:1703569-1719247 GCA_025769995.1 Xyliphius kryptos | reverse complement strand
TTGGATACTCTCAATGTTTCTTCCTCTTATTGTCTCAGGGAGTTTTTCTTGTGGCTTGTTCATTAGGAAAAAACAGTAAACTCATTCAAATGTCTTATTTATATACTGTATATCATTTATGTGACGATGTGCCATTGTAAAAGGCATTATATAAATAAAAATGAAATGATTTCATTAGCATTATAGACAGTAAGTTGTAATATTACTGTATAATATCCCACATATGATATGATCTAATGCATTATAGCAAACATTTGCTAATCGGGTGTTATATAAATACACTGGAAACTAATTAGGCATTTCTGGACTTCGTGGTCTAGTTATCTTTTTTGAGAGTCAGGTTGAATTTTTTTTCCCTTTCTGACCTTTTTTTGGCAAATCGAGAACAGGAACAAATAAATATCACGGCTACCTACAGGTCACCACAATGCTGCATGGGCTAAACAAACAAGCTCAAACAAGCCCAGACTTCTAATAGATCACAGAAATGTACATGGCTCATTTACAACGTGCAGCGATGCTCTTTTGAGCGGCCTGATCTCACAATCTCTTTCAAACTCCCAGACATCACACTCTTCATTTCTTATACACTGTAAGTTCTGTTTTCATTACACAATCAGCAAGCAGGGAAATATGGACCTGGATCAAATTCTATTGCATGTGTGCATCCATACAAAAACTTCCAGCAAACTCCACATCATTTCTTTTAGATATTGACCCATAATAGAAAAGTCTTCCATACATTTATAGATACATGTAGTAGGTAGTCACTCCATATAGAAAACACCTAGCGGATGGCATAAGATCACTGATAAAGTTCCCCAATTGGTCGTTACAACACAATCGTGCTTTTATACAAAAAGATATGTGTAAACTGAGTAACTTAAAGTTTGACCACAGACAGAAAGTTGGAGCTCTGAGATGAGATGCCAGTTCTGAGCAACGGGGGCACTCGTGGGATGTTTTTTTGCTATAATGGGTGTACTAAGAATGAAATAATTAACATCCAGTCGAAGGTTTCACAGCAGCCAGCCATGTGAGTGTTGCTCTAGTTAGGTAACTAGCAAAATCTGCTCCTTGACAGCCGTTGAGATTGGTTAAGAGAATATCGGGGATTAAACAGCATCATAAAGTCCAAAGAACACACCAGACAGGTCAGGAATAAGGTTATGGAGAAGTTTCAAGCAGGCTTAGGCTATAAAGAGATTTCCCAAGCTTCAAACATCTAACGGAGCACTGTTCAATCCATTATCCGGAAATGGAAAGAGTATGGCACAACTGTAAACTACCAAGACAAGGCCGTCCACCTAAACTGAACAGGTGATTCCACAAAGTATTCACTCAGAGTGGGGGGCTTAATACTTTTGCACACCGCATATTTCAGTTTTTTTATTTATCATGCATAATTTTCTTTCTAATTCACAATTGTGTACCACTTTGTGTTGGTCTTTCATATTAAATTCCAATGAAATATATCTATGTTAGTGGTTGTAATGAGACAAAATATGGAAAAGTTCAAGGGTTATGAATACTTTAGCAAGCCACTGTATCAAATTTATTATACAACATAGAGGGAAAAATCTCTTACGTTTTCTTTGAGGAAACATTTTTTCCCCTAAAGGTTTCACTAATTTTCTCACGCATTTATTGATAAACCGGAAATTCACTTCAGTGTTTTTATTTCTTATTTGCATTTTCCACACCGTCCCAACTTTTTTTTTTGCTATGGAGTTGCACTTAAAATTCATTTTATTCACTCAGGCTTGTGTGTATTTTTCTCTTAATGCTTCTCACATGTTGTCTCGCTCCTGTAGTATGTGGCTGAAAGTGAAGCAGCATTCCATCCTGTCTTCTCTCAGAACATAATCTCCTGCTCACATCAAACATTAATCCTTCCTTATTTCTCTCGCTCTCTCTCTCTCTCTCTCTCTCTCCTTCCATCTCCCCCCCTTACTGTGTTCTCCTTTATTACTTCCAGGTGTGAAATCCAGTCTTCGCTCTCTGGCAGATGTGCGCACGGTTTAAAAAAAAGATATAGAAAAAAGAAATCACCTTTGTTTGGCTTTGTGCTGTTTTTCAGAAGGAAACATTCATTCTTGGATGAGATTAGAAAAGTTTTCGAGACAGACAGAGAGAGAGAGAGAGAGAGAGAGAGACGAGGATGTTGGTTGGGCAAATGAACCGATACAAATGAACCGACTGAAGAAAGATTTGCATTGTCTTCTTTTACAGGATGAACTGTCCTCTAGCTCTGACCGCTAGGACATGTGTTAGTGTTGGACAGGACATCTATAAACAGTCTCATGTGAATACATGAACACAGCGTGAATTCGTCATACCAAATTTTATGATGCAGGTTTTTTGTCAGGTAGTCGATCTTATTCATTGGCTTTAGCCAGAGTGTATTTATTCTTCTAGGGATTAAAGTCTAGTTTACTTCAAAGGTAAAAAAAATCTACAAAGAGGCCATCCTAAGAAAGTGTGTATGTGCGCATGTGTGAAGAGAGAGAAAGCAGCAGCAGTGAGGAAGTCGTGATGACAGAACAAGAGGAAACTCCACAGGGAACATTTGCATGGAGGGTTCCTGAGCGAATGCCTCTGCTTCGTCCTATGCTCGGCGTTATGAGTTTGATGACTCGTCTGTGATCGCTCCCTGTACACTCCTGTTTTTACAACCATTTCAGCACCAGCAGGGCTGCCCATAATTCACCTCCATCTCTCACTAATTCCTTCCACAGGCAGTGTAAGACAGCATGGTTCTACACTACAGTAGATTCACCAAATTCACTCAGGGAAATGAAAACAGCGCAACGGGTCGAGTTTAAACAGTTAGACAATCGGCCTGTAAATTACGCACTAGCGTATCTGACGGCAACAGGCGCTCCACTTCATTTGAAGTTCGTTCAGTAACTTTTCATGTCATGAACATAAGCTGCGTGAAAGAATGTAAGTCGCAGCTGCTTTAACGGTTTGCTCTTGAATAATACAATGTATGTCAATGTAGTGCATTTTCATCGCTTCGTAATGATTGGCTGCTCAAATGTGCTTCTTTAGATAAGTATAAGCTGACTGAGCGTCCAAATCTCTTGTCAACTGAGACATCTCAGCTGTTATTACACACACTTTTAACAAACCGATACCCATAAAAGTTCACAACATTCTTCAGATGCACACCAAATTTCATAAAACTGTCCACCCACCTGCACCTTTTCAACCCCTTTATATCCAATAGGAACAACACGGTGGCACCTTACAGCAACAAGAACCCTGGTTCAACTGCCGAGTTGGTCGACTTCGGAAATTTCTTTCTGCAGTTTGCATGTTCTCCTCATGTTCTCGACACACTGACGCTCCACAGTTCAATGACATGCACGCTAGGTAAAATGGAGACGATAAATTGTTCGGTCCGAAAAGGGTGGAGGTTGTGTCAGGTAGGGCATCCGGAGTAAATCATGTTCCAGATTGGCAATGCAAGGGACTTTGTGATGACGCGTAGTGGCAGGAAAAAGCAGAAAATTGGAAGAAAAGTCTTATATCTTTATCTACAATACTTTTTAACATCTCAAGAAGAGCTGAAGCTACAATTCTGCAACCTGGTATGCGGGTTTCACTTCATTCTTGCTCTATCTATCGGTTTATTCAGCGCTCGTATTGCACAGTCTGTTGCAGTATATCTAGCCTGATATTTTTGTACCCAAGTTTTTATTTTTTACATTTTTATTTATGTAAAAAATGTGTCTTTCCGAATGCATTAAGCACAACTGTATGCTGTTTCCACAGTCGTAAGCAATAGTGCATTGTACAATGTCATTTATGACATTGATATTTACGTTTTTTAAATATCTAATAGATATTTTAATATCTAATTTGCCATAAGATGAACAGGATACTAACCAAAAATTATATTCCCAATAAAATACTCTTCAAGGAGCTTAGACACAGAATTCTTACTGAGGATTCTCAAAAGATGAAAAAAAGGCAATTATTCCAAGACACATGGACTCCATCTTTCAAACTACAGATTCAGACAGGGAAGAAGTAGTGACAGCTCACCCCCAGGCCCCCTGTATGTGTGTGTGTGTGTGTGCGTGCATGCGTGTAATACACACACGAAAGCGCACACACACATACACAGATATCTGCTTGTATTTGGAAATAGAATGCTTGTATTTATGTAAATGCTGAGTGTGTAATAAGACATGTTTCTGTATGCATGCACTGGGACGAGAGTATCTCCATACACTTTCTCTTACACATACACACACAAACACACACACGTACACACGTATTCCGCTGTCCCTCATGTAGACCGGAATGACATTAGATGCCAGC
The DNA here is from genome assembly GCA_025769995.1 of Xyliphius kryptos. NCBI lineage: Eukaryota > Metazoa > Chordata > Actinopteri > Siluriformes > Aspredinidae > Xyliphius > Xyliphius kryptos. Next base: position 1,714,915 of record JAOUQT010000004.1, on the reverse strand, counting down.
ACTTGTTTGTGCTCTAATGACAACTAACAGGGGACCGTGGTCTCCATGGCAACAGCCGGGGCTCAATACATCATACCTCGTTACAGTAGTCAAGTGGGGACGTTTGGTCAAAAATTAATATGTCTAGGGAGTGAATGTTGGTTGTGGTGGTGGGGCGATGGTGGTTGTTGCAGAGTAAGGGGTGCATTGCGGAATTGCCCCATATTTGTTAAATGGAACATTGGAAAAAAAATGTGGCCTTATTAATTTCGGACCAGAACCAAACACCCAGGTGGAATTAACAGGAAGTGACCCTGTGTCCTATTTGTGTATATGTGTGTATATGTATGTGTGGTCATAAGGGGCCTGCAAACACACTCCCTGTAGATGATGGTGTATTAGTGACAAGCCCAGAGAGAACTGCTTATTAGCCAACAAAATGTCTTCACAAAACACAATCAATCCAGCAAAGAAAAATAAACACACCTTCACCGCCACAGGGCCGGATTGTAAGTAAGAGGCATTTTTCTTTTTTGTAAGATCACCATCATTATTATCTGAAACATAATTAGTTTCTGACTTTTTTTACTCTCCCAGTAACATTATTCGCAATTTCAGGGAACCTTGCCTTATTCTTAAAAATGCAAAACACCTCAAAAAATGCTAATGACTTCCACATTTGATTGACTTTTAATAAACTTATATTCATTGTAAGAATAAAGCACAATGCCTCCAAGGGGTAATAAAGCACTGCAGAAACAGGGACAACTGAATAAATAAATAAATAAATGTTGCTCTGATTACAAAGTTTGTAGCAGCACATCCTGCATTTATGCATGCACACATCCTCACTGTCATTATGACTCGTCTCGCATAAATACGCCATAACAAGATTGTCGACGCAGGGAAAATAATGTATTAAATATATTGTTTACGCTTGTGAAAAAGAACGCGGCAGATCCGCACTGCGACAGGAATCAGGAATGAGAAGACACAGGGCAGATCGGAATCATTTTAGATTCCCGAACATTACTTTTTCAACAAAAATGCTTCCAAAGTCATAAAGAATGCAGCTGGATTTTGCTGCAAAACAAGATGTGTGGCAGTCTCCAGAAGAACTGTGTCAGATTCTCCAAGACTCTCTATAAAAATTAACAAATTATTTACTTTCACTAACCGGCCACTTTATTAGGTACACCTGTACCCGGAGTAAACCCATGCAAACACGGGGAGAACATGCAAACTCCACAGAGAAATTCCCAGGTCTCCCCACACAGGTAAATAAAGCATTCTACTTAATAATGTTTTCTTTCATGTAGCAAGTACATCTACATGGACCCAAGACTTCTTCAAAGTACTGTACATTGTTCCGCTGGTATGAGTGTTTTGAGGAATCGTTCCTTTGGAGACTCTGATCATCACATAAGCTTCTATTTTGCCTTTACATTTCACTAGGTGGCGCTACATTAATTTAATCATTCATTCTGTATAACCTCAATCCTATTTATGGTTGTGGGGAAAGTCGGTGCTTCGCCGACAACATGGTACAAGCCAGGAATAATCCTAAACATGGTCGCCACGACACTGTAGGGCACAAACACACTCGCACATTAAGGGTAATTCAGAGAAACCAATTAACCCAACGCACTTCTTTGGACCGTGGGAGAAAACTGGAACAAGACAGGGGTAGTACATATAAACAGAAATTACACAGGACGCCAGACCTTGCTGTGAGATGGTAGATTAACAACTGCATCACCATGCCATAGGTGGCGCTGCAACAAAAGTAAACATAAAAATAAAACAGTAAAAATTTGATCTGGGAACCTCATTTCAGTAGGCGCGGACATTAAAGGCAAAAAATTTAGATGCACACTACTTTTATAATAAATTGTGGGGCTACAACGACACCATTATTCCCGAGGCTGGGAAATGTCCATGTCCACGATGTCGGCTGCTTGCAGGTTCCTAGAATAATGAAAGTTATAGCCCGCCCAGTTTTGGAACAGTCTTCCACTTAATGTTTGCGACTCAGACACAGCCTCAATGTTTAAGTCTTTAAGACTCAGGACATAATTATCAAGTTAAGAATTCTCTCAAGCGAAGGAACTAAAGGAAGTGGTTTACAGGCACTAGTATTAGTAAACACAGATATTTCAATGCCCCATGTCTTGGGGAGCCCTCATGTATGTGTTCCCTCTGGATTTAATTTTTAGTTATTCTGCTCTTGCTAGTCTTATCTAATCTAATGCATTCCATAGTTCTTAAACTGTTGTAACCTATGACATAATTGTAAAAAGTGCTGGAGAAACCTGAAATGAATCACCGCTAATGCTAATAATAATAGAATAATATTTATGTTTAAAGGAAACACTACTATAATACATGGAAATCGTTGCATCGTAATACAACATGTATTATAGCAACACACACAGGCTTAGCAGACTTTACCCCTGCAATTCCCTCCTCACCAGTCAATACTTATTCCATCAGCCCTTTCAGTCCAAGAGGAATGGACACAAAAATGCGATCTAGCTCAGTCAATTGGCCAATGGTACAGCTCACTTTTCTTCTGCAAACAACCTAATTCACAAAGTAATAGGGATCTGTCTTTGAAATCCTATTTCCCTGCGCTCAAACTCTCAGCATGCTCACTTCTGCCAGAAGTACTTTGAATGCCAATAACTCTACATACTACTACACAATTCTCTCTAGCTAAACCCATTCTCTCTAGATGACCCAGGCTGTAATTAAAACAGCAGAAACGCACCAAACAAAGCCCTTGGTTTTTAATATTCCAACTCCGCAAGATTTCTGCGTTATTAATGCTTTGTTTGGAAGTGATGCACGTTTCTGTTCTTCCTACAATCCTATAAACCAAAATGATAAAATATTGACGATATTTCCACGTTCCTTAGAAAAGTAATTGCTTTATCATCGGTCAGCTTCCTGTCTCTCTTTGTCTTACCGTCAAAGCTCAACCAAGTCATTTTATATCATGTGTACTCGTGTAGGATGATACACGAGGATTACGGTCACCCGGCACGTGTCATACGATTGCATATTATGGTTATGTTGGCGCCGATATACATTGGTGACCTGCCCATTTTTTAAATTGCTATAGCTAGTTTGGATAGGATTGGTTGGAGCCGCATTTGCACCTTTGGGCTGTTGCCCTATCACCGGGTATCAACAGTGGACGTACCATCAACCAACATCACGCGACATACAGCAGCCAGCCATGTGTATGGCTGCTGTTGCATTGGGCATGGGTTAACTTACATGTGGATGTATATTCACAACGGAGTGGAGACTGTTGTACTAATGATTAAATTCTACATGCTAGCACACAGAGCCTCCCCCCTACACCTGTTCTCAGTCACCTGATTATTGATCATTATGATGAAGGGAGAGGCAGAAAGACGAAGAAGATATAAGCTAATCATCTTCCCCTGTAAATGATTCTCTTCTGTTCTCCCACATCTCATAAGCACGGGGTCTAACTCATGGTCTATCACATTTGTACCCCTCTACTGAGCTTTTGTTTTCATTTATTTTTATTGACCATTAGCTCTTTTGTTCCCATTTTGCTTTTCATCATATCTACTAAACCCTACACATGTAATAGCATCTTATTTTATTGCCCCAGACATTCTTAAATGAAAAAAAAACTATAGCATCCATCAACAATGACTTCATCAACCAAAATAAACAAGACCAGACAACATGCAGGTAGTTGGTGTGAAAGCAGAAGATGCAGAGAACAGAGTGAGGTGGAAAAGATTCACTCGCTGTGGCGACCCCTGAAAAAAGAGAGAGGCAGAAAGAAGACGACTACTCACTTTTCATTTTCCTGTGATCTTTACTTAAATATTTGGTTAAGCAACATCCTGTTGAACAAGTGACATAGCTTATTCATTTAATCATTCTATACCCACTTAATCCTTGTCAGGGTGGCATGGAAGCCAGTCTCTAGCCAGCAGCACAGAATGCATAGCAGGAAGAACCCTAGATGCAACCCCATTGCAGGGCGCACACACACATTCTCTCACAAACTAAGGGCAATTTATAGATAGCCTACCACATGTCTCTGGATTATGGGAGGAAACTGGAGTACCTGGAAAAAAACCACATGGATATTATTTCTTGTAAAAACTTGTAAATCTTTTTGAAGAACAAATCAACATAGGGCGCTAATCTATCAAAGGGATAAACTTCATTACACGTTGTTCATTTGTCCACCAGCTTCTTGTCTTGCCTCATTAGACATGTTTAGGATGAGCAAATACAAATACACCTTGATCTTCACCTCCTTACACGTCCTCCTTTGCAAATTACTTGACTTGTCCATTCAACAGAATCAGTTTGCGTTCACACAATGTTGTCACCCATCATGGACCCTCAAACAACAAAACACAAGTCACTGCATAATGCTCTTAAGCAGCCATTGTTCTTGCACTGGAGTCACAAGTGTACCGATGTAACAGGTTCAAACTTGCACAACACCAACTGAAAAGAAAGCAACAATGCACAATGCTCTGATAAAACACAAGGTGCAGATCATTTTAGACCCATTACAGTACGATACAGCTTGCCTTCTCTTCACACATCTTCACATCCAGTCACTAAAGAGTTAAATTATTGATGCCAAATGGCATGCTGGATTTCGTCTGGGGCCTGCTAATTAGATCGTAATTATGGAGGAGCTTTTGCGAGCCTGTCTGCTCTGATTAGAAACACTTTTGTGCCCTTATCCGCCTGACCTTTCTTTTAAAACTTCTACTACTTCAGATTATCCATGGCTGCCCGGGGTAAATGCTTTACAAACAGATACACTTCTGGATTAGAGATAATGCGAAATCTAATCTAACCTAATCTAATCTAATAGCTCTAGTCGCCAACAAATATTAGAAATATATTTATTCATTGTTTAATGTCATCCTAAGCACCAGTGTCTATTCTAATGACAAGAACACAGTTATACTCATACACAAGCCTCATATCAATACACAAGTACCAACATCAGTACACAAATTAATGACGATTTAGCATTTCCAATTTACCTAGCAACAAAAACAATCAGAATTTGAGACAAATCTGGCAAGTGGTATATATAAATCATGACTCCCAGTTGTTCCAATAGACCGGAGCTCCAGAAAAGCATACAGAGGGAAAAAAAGGGAGATGGAAATGGACATTTGTTTTTATTTCCAAAAATCTCCTCCCCCCCTTTCTTAAATCTACTCCAAACGACAGCGTGAGATATTATGCAAGAATGCTGGGTCCAAGTTGAAACACGTGTCTTTTCTGAAATCTCATTTTAACACAGAAACAAAAAAAAGTTTTTTCCTCCTTATTATGCTCATATCCTAGAGGGGTTTGGGTATTTCAAAACAACCCCCCTTCCTCCCCCCATCACAGATCTTTCATTGCAGAATTTCATTCTGCTCAATCCACTCTAGGCACTAGGCAAGAACAATCCTTGATAGGGCACCAATCTATCGTAGGGCACATAAACACAGTCTCAGACCAAGGACCCGTGTAGAGGCACTAAGTTCTTTTGTTGTAATAAACAAGTTATTCTTTAAATTCAGTTATTTAAATCATTTGTTCATTTGTTAGAATGTTATTTAAAGTTGAATCCTGACAAGAATGAAAGTGCTACTCTTTCCAGGAAACACTTGTCCTCAACAGGACCTTGTCCTCTATATCGACAAGGTCCAAATCACCCAATCTACCATGGACCACAACCTGGGGGTAACTATGGACAAACAATTGTCCTTTTTCTTCCCACATTGCCAATGTCTCTTGATCATGTCGATTCATTCTCTATAATAAGAAGGATTTGTCAACTTCTTTCCACACAGATCCTGGTTCAGTCCCTGGTCATCTCGACTGGACTACCGCAAATCCCTCTTAGTAGAGCTACTACTGAGTGCTATCAGTCCCTTAGAGTTGAACCAGAACTCGGCTGCAAATCTTGTATTCAATGTTCAAACCTCATCACACCCCGCACTGCATCTCGCGCACTTCGGTTGTCTAGCACTGCTCAAATGGTCCCCCCTATCTCTTAGGATACGAGGAAGGCATGCGTTAGACTCTTCTCCGTTCTGGCTCCTAAATGGATGGGATGAACTTCCTCTTAATGTTCGAACGGCAGACCCACTTATTACACACTTACCTCAACTAAACCCTTTTTTTCCCTTTTCAAATCCCCCACACAAAAAAAACACCAACATGCACAATTCATGCAACAGTTTGAGGATATTCTTGTTGGTTTTGTGTCTAGTCAGAAAGATTGTGTTTACTGATATTATCTTAAAGCACTTTTCTAAGTCGCTCTGGACAAGGGCATCTGCTAAATACTGCGAAAGTAAATTTCATAAATGTAACACAATGGTTTTCTATTAAAAAATAAAGATTTTGTCTTTTTATAGTTGATGTTGTCGTTAAATGAAAATATTACCACAAACTTATTAGTGTCTTTACAATTATAGCTTTTACTCAATAAAATTGGGTATGACATTAACTGTGTGTATTATGTCTATTACATCTGCTTGCAAAGGTGCTTTTGTTTTCAGTTGTAACCTAAAAAAGATATCAAAAGACAGTATAATAAAACGCATTTACAACCATTTAATTACCATCAAACAACACATCTTCCTCAGCTCCATCAGCACCAGGTATCCCTCAAGGCTCTGTTCTTGGTGCTCTAATTTTGTCCATCATCAAATTTTATACACTCATTGGCCATTTTGCTCATCCGTCTTTTATTCCACTACGATCCCCACAGTCCTCCTTCTGCTTATTCGCTTTCCTTAAGAATTTATTTCTCCACAAACCTTGAGTGGAGAAACCTTGGGGAGGGTATGAAGGTGAGTCAAATGAAAACCATAAAGATGCTACATAAATTAGAGAATTGGTGCATTAAGTTTGTACTTGCAAAAGTAGAAATAATAAAAATAAAAATACTGGTCCTTGGTTCTGAATAGCCTCTAGTAGTAGTGACTGTGTAGTACTGTGACCTTCAACCTGATACAGTTTGCAGAAACCCATTTGCAATAACTAATAAAAAAACTGTTTTCATGACTCCACTTGACATAAAAATAGGAGCCATTATTATTACTACATTACTACAAGAATGGGTTTGTATCTTCAAAATAATAATAATAAATAAAAGAAGACTGCCAACTTAAAAAAATATATACATATCCACCTCAGATGATTCAAATATATCAGTGAAAAGTACCGTTAGACTATGATTTATATGATCGTACTCTATGTAGTGTATATAAGTAAACAATACAAGTGCATTATATTTATTAGTACATTATAACATATATTGTATTAGAACTGTATATAGGACAGCGTGTGCAATGAAGACTATATAGAATACTGTTCTTATTATACAGTATTAAAAGTATACATGAAACCTAGAGCATATATATACGGCTTATTGTCACTTCTGTATCTTATTAAACTTATTAAACATTCACCCTTTAGTACTCAATGCTACAACATGCACTTCTGGAAGTCTATCCAACTATCTAACCTCAAACACAAGATGTCCATAAAATAAAACCTGAGAAGTCCTGATATAAAGCTAAGTCAATCATCAGCTGGAATATGATGCTTATAGTTTTCTGCGATTCTCCAAAGCCAGTATTGAAACATTATCAGGAAGAAAGTTCAAGAATCAAGAGTTATATTTACATTCAGATTCTCACTGAAGAGCAGATGTTAAAAGTGTCCTCCTCCCCGTAGTCTTAACCTCTCCTTATGTGACCGTCACCTGTTTGGGTCCCTGAAAGACGACTTAGTAGGACAATATTCACATTGGTTAAAGAGATGAAGACAGTGGTGCATTCAGACAGACAATGTATTAGAAAGCAGGGAGATCAAATAATTTGGAAGTTTATTTAAATAAATTGTACAACCAGAGTTGGCCCGCGACCCCATGTGTATTAAACACATGTGAAGAGAAAGAATGAATAAGAAAAAGAGAATATAAATATGTATATTAAATACAGTAAGAAAGAGAAATAGAGGGGCGAGAGAAAGTGGAGTGTTGATGTAAGAGTGGGTGTTTAAGAGCATAAGAGGGACACCCTCCCTTTCAGAAAAGACGAGCTCACACGCTGAGGAGTGTCTCTGGCACTCACGGCACACCTGGTCTCCATTATCTCCCCATTTCACAGACCTGCACCCCCTATCAGGTCTGCCTGGGAACTAGCACAAACCCTTTCATCCTCCCTTCATTAGAGTAAGAAACCCAGGGTCAGGGCCCTGTCCTAAAGCCCTTCCCATAGCAGCGCAAAACAAATGATTTTAGTTAAGAGAAGGAGAAAGAAAAAATGAAGCAGAGGTATATAAAGTAGGCCAGAATAATAAGAGGAATATATACATTGTTACAACTTCATTGTTTCATTGATTTCTCACAGGGTTATTAGTGTTACCGAGTCTTTTAAAATATTAAAACTAGGACTATCTTCCTGCAGACTCTTATCTCCAGTGAACAAACTGAACATTCAGAACATTTAAAATGCTCACACTAAAAGCACACATGACCCAGGATTTAAATACGCCCATGCGCATCCATTGCCTAGCACTAGAAATATTCTGGTTGTTTTGTGAGTTTATTCCATTTTCAAGCACTCCTCTGTGCGATGACTGGAGATATATGGATACGCTCTATTGCTTTCTGCTCTCATCTAACTTCCAAATGTTCAGCTCATAGATTGCTTTACCAGACATTTCTGACAACCCAAGAAGCCCATTCAGTAGCATAGAACGCAAATGGATAAAGACCATATGTGCATGGGTTCTGCATTATCTTTTTTTTTCTTTACATAGAGCAAAGAAACCGCCATAATGAAGTGTAATGTTCCACTCTCTTACTAGACCATATACATCCTGTGCATAAATCTGTACCAACATCCTAGGGAATAAAGATGATGTGTCTTACGCCTAGAATTCTTTATTCCTATTCTATCTCTCTGTGGCTTTGAGGATAGCGAGATAATGCCTAATGCGAACCGCTGACCTGAAAACATGTCTTTCTGTTGAAGCAATTTATTTGGCATTGAAAAAAATAAGGAAAGAAGGAAAACATAGATATAGTGAAAGAGAGAGAGAAATAAATAAAAGGGCAGCCACATTCTCCACACATATTCTCTTCATTACTGCGGAGAGGGGGGAGCCGATCACTCAATTATTGGCTGCTGTCACAGGCTAATATTCCTGCCTGTCAGGCCTGATTTCTGCCCAGTTTTGCTCAGACTTCTTCTGATGGACCTCATTTCCTGTTAAGCAGAACCAGAAGGCGCTGTGAAAACTGCGACACCTGATCCAGTATCCAGAATACATGGAAATGCATTGCCGGCAGGACGATGACTGCCAACATACCCGTCTAAACGCACACACATTATCCACGGTCCCACGGGTTTCAGATCGAAAAGCGGCAAAACTCTATGACATCTGTGAAGTTCAATCACAGCTCACACAGAGCATTTAATGGAAAAAAAAATCTTTTTAGAAATATACTATTATGACACAATGATCATTTTGCTGAGTGGGTGGGGGTTATGAATATTAAAAGCTTTCAAGAACACAAAAAAACTACGGTAGGAATGTAGGGGACAGGTTACAAATGTTCTCATTGTCAGGTTGGGTTTAAGTGTTTTAACATCACTGTCAGAATCATAGGTTGAATCATCTCATGACATGAACAAGGTTATATCCATACTACACAAGTATAGCACAATTTAGCATTTTCAATTCATTGAACATGCATGTCTTTGGGCAAGAACCTTAAGAAGAGTGGGACTGTTAATATTTCATGATCCACCTTGCATTGTTCATTCAAAAGATGCAGGCTGCTTGCAGGTTCCTAGAATGATAAGTTACAACAGGTGGAAGAGCTTTCCCTTATACAACCCCAGTTAAAAGTCTTCCAATTAATGTTTGGGACACAATCTCAATGTTTAAGTCTAGACTCAAAACATATTTGTTTATTCAAGCATTCTGTGCTGGTAAACAGATATTTGGATGTTCTAATGTCTCATATAACCCTTGTTCCTGTTGGTCACTGTGGATCTTATTTTTACCTATGCTGCTCTTACTAGTCTCAGTGAAATTTGTACTCTAACACATGTCACAGTTCTTAAACTAGTCCTTCACCATAATCACGTCTAATTATTACATTCTCTGATATTTCTTCCTTTTTGTTAAGGTACACACACTACCACTGAGATAGTGCCGAGCCTGATCTTGCCTCCAACACCTGCCTGATCCACCCGAATGATAAATTCTACACCCTCCATGGATCCAGAAAATGTTCAGCACATCCTCATATCCTGTAGCACACACTCCTGAAGGGCAATTGTGTGGACACAAATGCCTTGTTGATGTAAGAGATCAGAGAAGAATGGGCAGACTGGTTTTGGGCGATAGAAAGTCAACAGTAACTTAAATAACCACAACTAAGAAATGTAGAATACCTTCATCACTGCTGAAAAGTAAGCCATGAAGAATTATTGCAGTTATGAAAAACAAAGGGTGACCAAACTTTTATTAGCAAGGTGTAACAAAAGCACATGGTACGGGTACGTGGTAATTATATTTGGACACATCTAAAGTAATACCCATCACCACCAGCAGGGTAGATAGATGTGCTCTGCAAACCTATTAACTCCTCCGTTCTCAATCTCTGAATTAGTGTTGTGTTCATTAACCATTGTCAGCAGTCTCATTTATTTTCTGCTTGTCCTGCATACTAGCATATGTTCTCAGGGTTGACATCAAGTTGTTGTCTTGACTTTGCCCATTGCCTAGTTGTTTTGCAATTTGATAATTGCCCAATCACAGGCATATTAAAGTATTGGATTATAGTTTTGAGTTAATATGCTATCATCAGTAAACCTGGATTAGTTTCCTATGACTCAAACATCCTCTGTAAAAATAATTTAATATGATCTACATCAACAGGCTCGACCCCCCCCCCTCGACCCCCAAGAAGGCAAATCTATGTGGATTTAATTACAAGGAACACTAATCTGCATTACTGAATTTTAATGCAAATATAATTAAGAATATCAGCAATCACAACTCACAAAGACTGATTGCATTTAATTATAGTTTTTTTTCCTAACTAATTTATTCATTTTAACTGTTTTCATTTATTGTTTATGGATCGTCCAGTTTTTTTCTTTTTAGTGAACCGATTCTTGTAGGATTATTCTTTGTGGAGTTGGCATTTTATTTCCGTGTTCGTGCGGGATTACGCTGGGTACTCTGGTTCCTCCCTCATTCCAAAGACATGCATGCTAGGTTAATCGGTGATTCTAAATTGCCCCTTTGTGTTTGCAT
>JAOUQT010000004.1:1684005-1699338 GCA_025769995.1 Xyliphius kryptos | reverse complement strand
GGGGGTCTTGCTAAGTGCCTCTCATTTCTACCTGTTGTCTGTTCCATTCGCACAACAGCAAGTGAAATGGATTCACAGTGTTGCACACTAACTGCTGGGATAGGAATACTGCACCAACCAATTAATACCTGTTCTGTGGTGCTACTATTGGGGTCCTGACCAATAGAACAAAGTAAAGGGGACGTACACAGCATGTTCTGTAGTCCACTATCTGATAGTCTACAGTCTGTAATTGTAGCACTACAAAATCCACCTTTACAGTACGTGGAACTGATAACACGGACTGTAGGTAGAGCAAAAAGTAATATGGAGAAATAAACGCACTAAAGTTCTACAAGAACCTACTGCATTTTTTTAGTCCCGTCATCAGGTCTGTCGTTAATTGTTGGATAAATATTCCTGTTTGATAGTAAATACCATGTTTGCACAATTAGAACACTGGCAGTAAGTTTTGAAGGTTGTGTAAAAATGAAAAGAGTAAATTTGTTGAAGATAAAAAGGTGAAATTAACCAAACGCATCGTCGTGAAAGCTGTTGGTCGGTTTGTGTCGGTTCTGAGGTAAAAACACGATTTGTTTGTTGGATTAACCCACAGTTCTGTGGTGTTTATCGATGGTTCATCGTGTTTGTGATTGTTTTCAGATTATTTCATAATTTAAAAGCCGTCTGTTTAGTAAAACACTCACCCGCTGTTACTGGTGACGGCCTCTGTGCATGCGCACCGCGCGCGTACCCGTGAAGTCACGTGACATCGCCATTACAACAACTCACCTCCCCTCCCTCCCGTCCTGAATTACAGTGGAATCAACTGAAATGTTCATAATAAATCTACAAATAACATCGTTATAAACCTGCACAAGATCACTGTTAATCTATATAAATAATGTTAACTATTATTTAAAATATTAAATCTCCAAAGGTCTTATTAACGGATTGATTTGAAATTTTGACACGTTGCATTCAAATACGCGCGTTTTTATTTACTTACTTTTCATTTCAGTTACTCATTTTTTTGTATATGCTTGGCGTATAGCGATTGGTGCGTGGGCAGAGTGGAGGGGATGACGCGAGGCACTTGGTGTATAGCGATTGGCGCGCGGGCAGAGTAGAGGGGATGATGCGAGGCGCTTGGTGTATTGATTTGATGCGTGGGCAGAGTGGAGGGGATGATGCGAGGCACTTGGTGTATAGCGATTGGCGCATGGGTAGAGTGGAGAGAAAGACACGAAGCACTTGGTGTATAGCAATTGGCACGTGGGTAGAGTGGAGAGAAAGACACAAGGCGCTTGGTGTATAGCGATTGGCACGTGGGTAGAGTGGAGGGGATGATGCGAGGCGCTTGGTGTATAGCGATTGGCGCACAGGTAGAGTGGAGAGAAAGACACGAAGCACTTGGTGTATAGCGATTGGCACGTGGGTAGAGTGGAGGGGATGATGCAAGGCGCTTGGTGTATAGCGATTGGTGCAGGGGCAGAACCATCACTCATTCAAAAACTGCTTTTCACCTTTTATGTTGTTACCAAGTTAAACATAAAAAATATGCATTTTCTTTTTTTATTTTTTCCCATTTAACCAGATGAGCCACAGCAGCGTGTCGCATCTAGAAGTGTTTGCTTATTTATGTAACGTGAAATAGTGAAAAGTATTGGTGTTTTACTATCTTACTGAGGGTGCAGTACTCCTCACTCAGACGGTAACCCCCTGGAATTTGGGCGGGTATTTGAACTGTTTTGGCCCCTTTAAAGGAAACAGATGTAGCTTAAGGTCCAGTAATTGTCTATTGGAACTGTTAGTATGAGTTGGTTATGAATTTTGCAGAAGTCTTGGTTCATTTGAAATCAATGCAACCATAATACACACCCTGTGCTACATACAGAATCAGGACAAAAGTATTGGGACACTGGAGATTTCATGTCCATCCATCCATTATTTTACATGGGGTGAACAGGGGGTCCATGATGCCATCCAAGAGAGAGTTTCAGTACAGTATGCCAATCCATCACTGGGTACACACTCACTCAGACAAATGCACACCACTTGGGAGCAATTTAGAGCAGCCAGGTCCCCTTGAATCCATGTTTTTGCACTGTGGGAGGAAACCAGAGAACCTGGAGGAAACCCACGTGGACTTGGACGAACATGGAAACTCCACCCAGATCGGGATTCGAACCTGGAAGCCTTAATGTCTCACCCTAAAGTTTAAGAGACGAGACCCAATACATCTGTCCATCTGATGTATAATGACACCGACACTGAAAAGCATGCAATATGGGAGGAGAAGGAGGAACAGTGAGGAGCCACACCGCCATTTATGCTCGTAATTTTAATGTATCACAATGAGCAAGAAACATACTTGATGAAATATTTTCAAAGGAGTATATTCAATTACCATCTACAATCAACTTAACTAGGACAACAAGGTTCTTGTGACAAAAGTTTTTCTTTAAAAGTCTGAAGTTCCATGTGGTTCATGTGTGTTAGTCTCCATGTAATTTGGTACAGTTTGGAAATCTTCGTCATATAATTACAGTAACAAAAAAAGCTAACAAGACTACAGTATAGAAAAGACATCAAGAACAACATTTTTGGTTTACTTGCTCTTTTTTTGTACATTGCAAGGCTGTTTTTCTACCCTCGGGTGGGCTACCTGGAGCCACCGAGCCGTTGTGGTAAGAGGCTCGAGAGAGGAATAGTCCGAGAAAAAAAAACAAAAACAAAAAAAGGAAACCAAAAAACAAACAAAAAGCATAAAAAATGTGGCACCAGGAGTCATAAAAGGAACAGTGATCTCCAGCAGAAGTTTGTCTTTGAAACTGGAGCACACAGGGTTTTTGTTTGGTTGCCCGTTCGTTTGGTTGATAATTTTGGTTGACTTGCTTTTATTTTCCCACGTTCAACTGCCTCCTCAGGAATGGCAGTCAAGAAACCCTTCTTCTTCAACAGTCTGATGGTTTCGAGAAGATCTTCCCACGTCGCCGCCAAGGGGACGCCGTCGGCGACACGAGCCAGAAGAAATGACACGAGTAGAAGTACCATGAACTGAAGAGAGACTGGTGTGTGATTCTGTCCGTCCTGTTTAGCGTGGAACGCCTGTGGATCCACATCGATTCGGCATGTGAGAGCGAAGAGGTGGCCGATTGCGCCGTTGCAGTTCATCGCGACCCGGATCGATTCCTTCCTGCGTGGCGTAGGTCCGCTCGCTGCAGAGTCTGTTTTCCATAAGCTTATTGTCAGTAATTAAATATTGACTCTATATCAGAGGTGCCTTTTCCTGCCTTTGGCTCCCGTCCCTAAATTTTGGCATGCCAACAGCCTTTGTAGCCATTCAATGACTTTCCAAAGCTTTCCAGAGTTCAGTTCTCTTTGTTTTCCTTCTTTGTCAATAATATAAAAAAAGTCAAAGTTTTCTTTAAATATATCTATATCTGTATACATGTTTTTTCACAGTGGGCAAAAGGATGGACCTCTACAGCGAAACCTGACATTTCTTTCGGAAATATGTTCACAAAAAAAAAATCAAGTATCCCAATGAACAGTTGATGTATTTCAGTCGTGCGTTCTGTCAAAATAAATATACACTCGACGGGGGCCATTGTTTGTACTTTCCGACTGCAACTCTGCGTTTGGCCACAATCCTTACACTTAATGATAACATCAAAAACGCTCAGTGCTTTTAGTATAAATGTTCACCAGACAACATAATCCTTTAACCTTGTACTGAAGAGAGAGACAGCTTTGCAGTTCTGAATGGTCTGATGTGAAATGACAGTGACATTGGGATTTAAAATAAAGACGAGGAGGGATGGTGGCGCTCTCTCTCTCTCTTTCTGACACTCACACACACACACACACACACACACACACACACACACAGTACATTCTGGCGAAACGGAGGGTCAAGCCTTCTCCCTCATGAACGTAGAGGATTTCGGAAGCAATCGCTTAAAAGAGTGTCAAAAAGACATGGGTTCAGCATGGAGCGGCGCCGGGTCACTGACAAAAGGAACGAAAAAGTTGTGATTGAGATTTAATGGCATGAAAAAGTTAATTTATAAGAAACGATTTACAGAAAATAACAATATATATGACAATAATGAGCGTCCGACGTGGTTTGAAATGAAAGTCGAAGCGAACACATTTCAAAATAAACTATACATTACAATTCTTACAAATACTTATGAACAATATCGTAACAGGATTTGGGAGACTGAAAAGCTCGCAGGCCCGTTCGACCGCTTAATGCACATCGAACGGCGAACCACACCGCGCTGCAAGATGCAACATGCCAGCGCACACTTCAGAGACTGGGTTTGGCGTCGACTGGATTCCCTCCGTTGGTTAGATTCACTAATTTATAATCACAAGACTTATTTTTGGTAAGGAATTAAAAAAGAAAACAAAACAACATTCCTGTTGCAACGAGGTTCCTCTTTGGACACGAATAACACCAGAACCTCGCTACCCAAAAAGGTCCGAACATCAATGGTTAAAAACACTGCTGTCTTTGTCTCCCACTCTGGACACTCGTTTCTCCTTAAAGCTCGGGATCCGCGCAGGAGCAACCTGAGCATGTCCTACTCCACGTTCCATCAGGGGAGGCCACCATTCTAGATTTTGTTAAAAACAGTCTTTATTTCTTTCCGAGACTCTTTCGAGATGGAGTGGTGTGATGACACTAGACCAGTGAGACATGTGAGGACCAGGTGCATTACAATATGTACATTTTTGGTAAACCACGGTTACATGATGACCTATTTCAAACAGACTGCGGAGACGGGATAATCCCCAGAACTTCAAAAAAGAAGGGGAAAGCGACCGGTGTCCAGTAACAACCCCCTTCCCCCCCACGATGGCAGAATTACACAACAGCTTACAGTCACTTTAAAAGAGGAGAAAATAGAATCGTACGCAAATTCAATAAAAAGAAGGTGTCCTTTAGGAAATCAGGTGGTATATATTTGGAATGCACTGTTCTTTACAAACATAACAGATCATTGGCTTCTGATATTGGTCTGTTCCAAAAACAAAACAACGAGAAAAGAGAAACAAAAAAAAAAAAACGAGCCAAAATGTCCTTTGGAACACGTATTCACAGTCTTCAAAGTTCCGTTTTTGCAACAAGAAGGAAAACTGTCGCAGAGGCAGGGAAATGGTTTTACTCGGTTGTTTTTAAAGCTTAGCCAAGAAGTAAAATGAGCATGCATCTAGGTATTCTTCTTTTCAAAATCTACATTAGCAGCAAAACGTATGTCGTCAAGGACCAGACCTTATACATTTTCTTAAAACAAAAACAAAGGAACAAAACAGAGGGGGACGAACGAGACCTACAAATGGATTCTCCACTTCTATCTCACAAACTGCAATGGCTCTGAAATGGTGCTACTCCACGATGCAAGGACAGCGTCCTTTTTTGGTTTTTTGGTATTCTTGGTATTTCACGTACAAAGTCGACGGTCCGCTCGCGAAGAAGCGCGACGACGACGGCGACTTCCGAGGCGTACGTCTCCTTTTATTTTAAAACTTTGCTTTTCTTAAAAACTGCAACAAATTCTCAAGTATAAAGACGCCTCTTTACTCATCTTTATGCACCAATGGTGAAAAGTGTTTAGTCTTTGGATTTTCTTTCTGTTTTAAAGCGTGAGAATTATTATTATTAGTATTATTCTTTATGATGGATGACGATAACGAAGGAGCAGAAATGAAATTAAAGCCTATAACAGACTGCAGCCACACTGCAGGACATACACACATCTGCTCCGTAGTGCTAAACTGTCTCCAGAACTACAAACGGCGGCAGCAAGATAGAAAAAGAACGGACAGACGACACGCGAGACGGCGATGAAGAAAGTCCAGACAGTTGTAAGTGCACGGATATGAATGACAACACCCCCAGCTTTTCACTTTGGTCAGCGCTGAACCAACCACCGAAAGAAGGAAACCCCTGTGAGAACTGACGGCGCCAAGCCCATCGGCGCGACCCAGGAGAACAAGATCCTGGGAGATGCGGGATTGATAGAAATAAACTACGGAACCGTTCCTGTTCTTCAACTAGTCTATTGGAAGGACCGAGACAACATCGAATGAAGCGCCTTAAGGTTTGGACGATACAAAAGCTAAATGTACACAAATATTATTCAGTCTATCATACGGATCGAATTCAATTCCAATGCAACGACCAACTAACACGAAATCAACGTTTATATCAATTCTGTTTTTTAAAAATCCTTTTTTTTTTTTTTTTTTAGAAAAAGAAAAAAATCCCCACGCTGCTCTTTGTGTCGGGGTGCAGCGGGATTTTTGACCATTTAAAAGGTTTACAACCAGCAGTTCAGCTACCCATTTGAATTCCCAGAAAGCTTTGTCTAAGTATCACTTCCGAAAAAAGAAGGAAAAAAAAACAAAAAAAACGAAACGGGAAGAAAAACAAACAAACAAAAAAAAAAGCCGGGACGTTTCATCATCTGTAGATAAAATGAAGAGAATAATGAGTTTGTGTAACATAAAAGGGCTGTGAGTTGTTGACCTGAGAATAAAATAGACATTACATCATTCTTTTTTCTTTAGCAAGCCATTGGTATCTGAATGCTTAGATAGCAAGAAACTGTAAAGACCATTCTCCCATACAGTACATACTGGCTTAGTGTTACTGTGCTATTAGGTGGACACGCCAATGCATCATGGTACGTATTGTATCTTGTTCTTTCGAAACAGAATGTGGGGACGTCTGATTTTCAGGCGGTCCATCGAAACTCGACCTTCCCCTCAGCGCTATCCACGTTTACTGCAGTGTTCTTCCGTATTAATGAATCTAAATGCGTCATGTGGAGATAAATACTTCGGTTGAAACGAATTAAAACCAGCATGTTCAGATGGGAAAACAATCCACAAACATTTAAATTTTTGGTTACAAGCTTTGGAATTGCAGTTAGTCTTTACACATCTTTTTTTTTCTTTCACGGAAATTGGTTTGTATATTTTTAAACATATTTTAAACATTGCCACTTTTTTTTTTTTTTTGCCACTTTTATCCTTTTTTTTTTTTGTTTGTTGTTTCGTTTTGTTTGTTTTACTTTTTAAATGTTGTCCATCGTCGACAGCTCGTTTACAATCTGATGGAGTCTGTTCCTACACTAGGCATATTACTACTACAGCTGTCACTGTCTTTGAGACAGCCGGGCTGCGGCGGCTCGTCCACCGACCGGCCCGGCCTGTCGGCCGATTTCTGACTGCTATCAGAGTCGTTCTCGTCGGTAAAGACGTCTGTTGGTATCGAGGTCTGAACCCCTGAGGTGCTCAATGAACTTGAGGTAACCGTTGAAGGTGAGGATACTGAAGGAAAAGAAGATGACGCTGAAGGGGTGGCGTTGGACTTTCCAGCTAGAGCGTTGGCGAAGGGCGCCTGGGACCAGGGTTTGCTGGCAGCTGTGGTGTTGAGCGTTGCGGCTGTGGTGGAGGAGCTTGAGGATGCGGACACAGATGAGGATGGCGTGGCGTTCGTGGTGGTCGGTGCAGACGGGGTGTTGTTTGGATGAGTGACAGACTGCGAGGTAGATGTGGTGTTAGGATCGGGGAAGCAGGCAGTAGAGTGAGGTAATAAACTAGTAGCGTGCTCTTTGGCATTTCTGGCTGATCGCGTGATTGTTCTGTGTTTGTGCAAGGATGAGTCCAGGTGTTGACTAAGTGCTTTGTCCCCATCCAGAGTGACATTACAAGCCAGGCAGTCATAAAGGTGACCCTCAGCTGCACTGCCGTTACTGGGGACCCGAAGCAACATCTCTTGCAGGTTTGCCACAGACTGACCAAAAAAGCAAACAGACTTCAGGTGGCTGACCGCTGCCTCCTCCTTACTGAAAACAGCTTGACATTTGCAGCATGCCAGCCGGTACTGAACTTTGGGGACGATGTATTGGTCGAGAAGAGGGTCTGCAACTTTACCATCCACTTCATGCTGCTCGGGGTTTAAGTTATTGTGAGAGGAGGAACTGGCCGCCATCTTTCCTTTCTTCTCCTCTGCTTTAGCCGAATCTTTGGCGGAGTCTTTCCGGTCCGCCGCAGACTGGTTCGTTTTGTGCTGCTGGGTCTGCTGAAGCTGTCGCTGCTGCTGCTGTAGCGCTTCCTGCAGGCTCTGCTGATATTGCTGGTAATGCTGAAGCAGTGATCCAGGTGATAATCCCATCAGAGCTTGGGACAAAGTCGGGTTGTACGGGAAGAGACCTTCCATACCATACATGGGTTGAAGATATCCACCTTGGAGAGCCCCCGGAATCTGAGGGGCATAATAGGGAGAGAAACCAGGCATGAAATAGGGCAGGAACTGGCTCGTGAGAAGAGCCGTTGGATCGGAGGCTAGAGCAGCCTGCAGAGCTTGGAGCTGCGCAGGATCCACCACGTATTCCATGCCGGGAGTCGGCATCGAGGTGGCTGGAACGGCAGGGTCGGCTTTTTCCTTCTTGGCACAGGCGGCCGAAGTGGAGGGGGCTGGAGTACTCCCGGTCGAGCTTGGTGTTGAGGACTTTTCAGTCTTCTCCTTGGACTTTTCCTTCTCCCTGGTCTTTTCGGGTTCACGCTCTTTGAGATGATCAGCTCTGTTTGATCCCAGCTGAGTCATCACGGAGTTCGATGTGGATGTGGTGGTCGTACTCGTGTGGGAGACGGACGTGCTGGCCTGAGCTGGATTGGGTGAAGACAAGGCCGAGGAGGTGGGAATCTTATTGGGTAATCCAGATGTGGGGAGACTGGGTGAAGGTACACTGGCACCTGGCATGTTAAGAATGTTTGAAGATTTCGGGGAGGTCAAAGCTGAAAGAAATCAAATACAACACAGCTGTGGTTACTAAAAAAAGCACCTCCAACTTTCCACTCAATCCTCAATGAACACCGATTGGAATGACGGTATACTTATTGATGGCTAGCCCCTGTATTTATTCGGGGTTTCTGCACCCCACAATTGTGCAGACTGGTTCTCTAAGTAGCCTTTTCTTTCGCAGGAACCAGTTTAACTATTCATTGCTTGACATTTATAAATAAGACACTGCTGTTGTGACTTCTTTATATCGCAGCATTCGGACTAAATGCTGAAGGCTGTCGTGCATAAAAAACCTCAGAAGATTATAAAGCAGCGATGCACAAAACAACGCTGACAGTCAAGCCAAGGTCAAAATCACAAAGAGCCGGTTCTTTCTAAACATTTTGGCCTGCATCTGCATTATTGTATTCGTTGCATGGCTGCAACATGACTGGCTTTGCAGAAGTGTAGGCGTATAGGTAATCCTCATAAAGAGATCAGTGCTATTAATATTAATACCAAAACGCACAAACGAGATAAATTACATTGACAACAAACACTAAACTCCCAATTACCAAGGTATTTATATCACATGATGTCATAATTAGGTTCAAATGTGTTATTAAAAGAAGGAATACCTGAGTTGGATGAGTTAAAGCCTGAAAGCGAAGGACCCCCAACCCCCGGCAGGAGAACAGGCGATATCCCTTGCAGATTTGGATAGGCTGACTGCAGGTTCAGGGCTTGCAGGGCGGTACTGTCAAACACCCCTTGCTGCTGCATGACTTGTTGTTGTGCCAGGCCGAGGACCTCGTTGGCTTTCTTAATGCGATCGATCTCTTGTTGAGCCATCAGCTGCCGGACAGTAGCCGGGTCGAAGTACTCCTTCTCTTTGTCCAGCTGACTCCCGATGGTCTCTTTCACTTTGGAGATGTGCTGCTGAGAGAAGATGTGGTCTCGCACTGAGAGCCGTGCACTGTACTTCACCCCGCATAGGTTGCACTCTGTCTTCGGACCCTCGTACGACGTCTGATTGATCCCAAAATGCTTCGCCATGCTTAGTTTCGCCTTCTTCTCCTTGGCACGAGCATTCTGGAACCAAACCTGCACCACTCTTTTCGGGAGTCCAATGTCGTTGCCCAGTACCTCGCACTCCAACATCGTGGGAGTTCTGTAATCGCTAAAGCAGGACTTGAGTACTTTCAGCTGGAGATTAGTCATCTGAGTTCGGAAGCGCTTTTGACCAGGTCTATCTCCACTGTCGATACTTCTGCTGCCAGATGCCCCAGGACTTGGAGAACAAGGGTCGGCCAGGCTGGATGTTTCACTGTAATCGATCATATTTTCATTTTCAAAGTCTTTAGCGTAATAGCTAGTCGCGGGACTCACTAGTCCGGATGACATCTGGTCGTCATTCTCAAGGGACGATACCATTCCTCCAGATTTAGACAGGAAGTCTCCACTGTTGTGGCTGTGCTTTACGTCTGCGTTGTCGTTGTCTGCGTTGGCCTCGTCGCCTGTGGTCGTGTCGGTGATTGCGGTGTTAACAGAGGAACAGTCATCGTTATCGAGTTTGGTCTGATCGAAGCTCATGTTGACGGATGATATGGTTGGGCTTTCAAACTCCTCCATTCCTTCAACCTTAATGGACGTTGGACTCAAAAGAGCTCTGGGGGACAAATCCATGTTTTTGCTCATAGGTGAGAGAGATGAGCACTGGGCGTCGTTGTTCGAAGAACCCATGTGTGAGTAGCTACCAAGATCCTGAGGATCCATTTTCAAGTGGAGGCCGTCCTGGTCAGACAGCAGGCTAGTTAGTGTTAAATTGTAACCTGAGCGCTTCGCCTCGTGCCAGTGACGTGAACGGATGTGAGCTTCCAGAGCTGTTTTTGCCTTGAAGAGAGCGCGGCAGAAGGGGCAACGACGGTGAGCTTGAGCCGGCCCCACGGCACGGAACTGCCCTTTTCTTTCCCTGGCTCTGGTGTTTTGAAACCACACCTGCACCACTCGTTTTTTGAGGCCAACTTCATGAGCAATGTGGTCAAGCATTTTGCGAGTGGGATTCGAGTCCAGTAGATACTTTTGATAAAGGATCTCAAGCTGTTCGGGTGTGATGGTAGTTCGAAGACGCTTGTCTCTTTGTGGTTCTTCTCCACTATTGTTACTGTCATTTTCTCCTGGACTTGTGCCTGCTTTCTCCTCCAGTTTCCTCTTTAGTGAGTTCATGGTGGAGGTGGGTGTCGATGGGGACGTGGCAGAGTTGCTTGGCATTTGTGGCAAAGCTCCAGCAAGAAGCTGGCTGGCCAGCAAAGGATTGCTGGGGTCAAACAGCATGAAAGGCATGTCCATTGAACGGTCCAGGAACTGAGGATGAATAAATTGACTTTGAACGCTTAAGAAGTGAAGCTGCTGATGCTCCTGCCAGTGTTCAAACGAGGGAAAGGCAAGTTTGCACTGCTCACACTGGTAGGGAATCATTTGCTGGGCCAGTTGCTGCTGTGTAGCTAAATGGCTATTCAGAGACATGAGGGAACTCTGGGAGGTGCTTTGGTTGGTATGCAAGGCCGAGGCTGAAGCGCCACTGTGCTGCTGCTGCTGCTGCTGTTGGGAGAGGGACGGGGAAGAAAGCTTTGAGTTCTTTGGGGCTAAGTGAGCTTTTTCCTCTCGTGATGATTTCTGCTGAGAAACCTCCTGAGGCTGACTGTTTTCCTGCTTCACTGAGAACTGCTCTCTCTGACCCAGAGATGTTTCTGCAGAATTTTTTGGTTTATCATCGAATGAGTTCGACGAGTTAGCAGATGTCGATTCGACCTTCTCAGATGACGTCATGTGAGAGAACCCAGAGGATGAAGTTGGAAGGGGGCCGAGATTCGAAGATGATGGCAGGGGCGTGTGACCCGAAGAGCCCGAAGAGGTGTAGTATTCGTTGGAGAAATCGATAGAGTCCTCATTTTGACTGTCGTACTGACCCTCCTCATCCTCGTCTTTGTAGCAGAGTTTCTTTTGATGTTTAATGAGGTCGAATATCCGCTGGAAGACCAGACTGCACTTCTTGCACTGGTAGTTCAGGTTTGTAGTACGAATGTACCGATCGTTGGACAGCTCCCTTCGCTCGCCGTCTTTCACACCATCCGCCTGGTTCTCATAGTTCTTACGGGCTTTTTGTCTGGCATTCTGGAACCAGACAACAATGACCCGAGTTGGGAGACTTAGAAGATTAGAGAGCTGCTCGAATTCATCGTCTTTAGGGTAGGCATTAGCATCAAAGAAATCCTGCAGTACCCTTAGCTGGTAGTCTGTGAACCGTGTCCGAGAGGATCGCTTACTCCCATAGGACTCTGGCTTTAAGGGTTCAGGTGAAGGTGGTTTGGAGTCAATTTTGACATCATCCAAAGTGGTAATGGGTGGATTGTTGAAGTTATAAGGGGAGTCTTTGTTGCGTTGTCTCTCTTTGAACAGAGTATTACGGAACCAGTGCTTGATAACCTTTTGTGGAAGTCCTGATTTATCAGCCATTTCCTTTATTTGTTCCTCATTTGGTGAATTATTGATGTCAAAGTATTGTCTCAAAACCCGTAGCTGGTCATCTGTAATACGGGTACGGGGCCTTTTACTCTGATGCTGCAGCATGGCGGGGGTGAGCTGTTGTTGGTACAGCTGTGCAAGATCGGAGGCCAGACCAGGTTCCACGGCTTGTAACTGTGCCGGGATCTGCGAGGGTAAAGACTGGAGTGTCATGGGCTGCATCATTAGAGGAGAGAATAGAGGCAGATCCAGAGGCATTGAAATTTGTGATAGGGGTCCCGAAGGCTGTGGGGTTGGAGCAGTTGGTGGTGTAAGTGCAGGGGCAGAGACAGGTAAATTTGGTGTCGGTGCCCTTTGTGGAGGTGGTGGAGGAGGAGGAGGTGGTGGTGGTGGTGGAGGGGCAGGAGCAGCCTCAGGGGTTTGCGGTCTTAGCGGATATAGCTTGTCGTATTGTTCTCTGTACTCTTTAGCAAACCTCTCCAGCGATCGGAATGGGAAAAAGGCCTGATGGATGTGTTCCTGATGACTTTTCAGAATTAATATATTGGAGAAAAGCTTCCCACAGGCCTCACATTCCAACTTTTCCAGTCCCTCGATGGGGTCCACCACTCGAGAGATACCCCCGGTTGCACCTGATCCGGCTAAAGACCCCGCCGATTTACGTTGCGCTTTTTGCTTGTTCTCGTTGTACTGAATCACCAGCTCAAACCCAAAGTTCTCCAACAGCACTTTGGTGGCATTGCCACGAGCATCGGACGCAATCCTTGGTGGCGGGAACCCATTGTCTTGGTTCAAATTAGATAAAGCTTGGGGAATGTCTTTCTTATCTTTGGACTTGGAATTATCTGAACTATCCTTTAAAGCTTGATCCTCTGACCTGTCGCTCATATCTTTGTCCTTTGGCAGCTCTCTGTCTTTGTCACTATGAAGAGCAAGTGGCTTTGGTTTTTTTTCTACTTGGTGTGGAAGGGATGCGCTCTGCTGAAGCAGTGCCATTTGGCTCGATGTCTGAGAGTGGGAAAGGGCTTGGTGCTGCTGCTGTAGGTGATGATGCATCAGCTGTTGTTGTAGACAGCTCTGCTGAGCCTGGTTCTTTTGTTCCTCCAGCAAAGATGCAGCAGATCCACTCAGATTTAGCGCAGAACTATTTAGGTTTAAGTCGGGATTCAACTGAAATTCTGCCCCAGGTAAATAAAACGGGAAAAGTAACTGCTGCTGTTGAAGAGGCAGAAGTGCGTCTGTTGTCATTGGAAAGTGCTGAAGAAGAGGGTTGAAGAGCTGAGACTGAATAAGGGCAGCTTGTTGCTGGAGCTCTTGTTGGAGTTGGGCCTGGGCTTGTGCTTGGGCTTGGGCCAACTGCTGCTGCTGGAGCTGCTGGTGACCTCTTGAAGACAGCATGTCTGCAAACTTCTTTTTCTTTACTTCATGGTTCTCAGATGGAGAAGAATGAGAAGTGGAGTTGGACAAATTCTCATGACTATGAGACTGATTTGGCTGGTTAGCCCCCAGCATGCTCTGCGACGTCTGTACCCCTGCTGGAGAGCAGCTGTTGTTGCTGGAGCTGGATGTGGAGTTAGTAGATGGGATAGGGCTTGGGGTTGAAGTGCTATTTGAAGTACCTCCGCTTATACCACCAGTGCTACCAGAGCTGGAGCTCCCAACAGCTGCCTCGAGCTTGGCCGCCCTGGCTTTTGTCTGGTGCAATACTGACCGCATGTGAATTTCCAGGGTAGAACTCTGACTATACGCAACGTTACAAGTGCTGCATTTGAAAGGTTTATTATCGGGACTGCTGGTCGGTTCTGGTTGACCTGTGGTGGATTCCTGCAGAGCTCGTTTGACCTTATGCAAGTGCGAGACAGAATTATAATGTACGAGAAGAATATTCTTCTGGGTAAAGGACTCCTTGCAGACTGTACACTTGAAAGGACGTGAAGGATCCAGGAATTTTTCCATCGTGAAATTGGGGCCTTTTCTAAATGGTAGTGCTCGCTTTGGTTCTGACCCAGAATCCTCAAGTACCGATCCAGAGTCACTACCAGTGGGACTCTGTTTTTCCTCAGGATCGCTCTCCTCTCCTTCCTTCTCATCTTCCATCAGACCACCCTGGTCTTCTCCAAGTGTTGGGTCCCCAATAACCATCAGGTCTCCATTCATCAACAGACCGCCATAGAGTTGCTGAATGTCACTTTCACTCAGTTCAAGGTGACTGGTCTCTAGATGCTTCTTCAAGGCCTGTAGAGTCCTGAAGCTCCGCTGACAGAGGCAGCACATGGTGGCTGCTCTGATCACATGGTACTGCGAATGCAACTGCAGCTTCTCGATGGTTTTGAACGCCAGGCTACACTGGTTACAGCGGTACTTGTAAACATGACGATCAGAAACCGGCAGCTGCGTCCTCTTGTTATGAACCTCATTGAAGTGCATCTGAAGAGCACTGGAGGATTTGAATACTTGATTACAGCCTTTTTTCCAGCATAGAAAGCCTGTGGCGTCCTCTCTTGCCGGATGTTGCTCTTCAAGCGGTGAATTGCGAGCTTCATTCAAATCTAAGACCAGCGAGATTCCTTTATCGGGCTCAACGTCTGTAACATCTACAATCAGATGTGTTGAGAACCGTTAGAATTCCACACCAAAGACATATCAACCCTAAAAACTCGTCCAAAAAAAATTAACCCATTGTGTTCTCTCACACACCTGTTTGTTTCTTTGTGTCTTCAGAGGTTGAGTTGGGCAGCGATGGAGGAGAATCTCGCTCTGGTCCAGGGACTGGTATGAACATGCTCGCTGGCAGGACCTCTGATGTTGCCACCTGAAAAATAAAATACATCATGAGTAACATATGGGCGGCACGCTGGCTTAGTGGTTGGCACGATCTGGTTGGAATCCCGATCTGGGTGGAGTTTCCATGTCCTCCCCGTGTCCACGTGGGTTTCCTCCGGGTTCTCCGATTTCTTTCCACAGTCCAAAAACATGGCTGCCAAGAAAATTGAATGCTCTAAATTGCCCTGTATAGTGTGTGT
>JAOUQT010000004.1:1669853-1683905 GCA_025769995.1 Xyliphius kryptos | reverse complement strand
AGTTCCGTTTTTGCAACATGAAGAAATAAAAAAAAATGTCGACCAGGAAACGGTTTCACTTGGTTGGTTTTGTTTTTATTTTTTTATCATTTTTTAAAGCTTAGCCAAGGAGTAGAACGAGCATGCATCTAGGTATTCTTTTTCAAATCTACATTAGCAGCAAATCGTATATGTCCTCAGAGACCAGACCTTATACATTATTTTTAAAAAAAAAAAAAAAAAACACAAAACAAAACAAAACAAAACAAAAAAATGGATCTGGTGTAACAAGAAGAGTTAAACAAAGAGATTCTCCACTTCTATCTTACAAACTGCAATGGCTCTGTAATGGTGCTACTCCGCGACACAAGGACGAAGGTCCTTTTTTGGTTTTTGGTATACTTGGTATTTGTTTCAAGGTTAAAAAAAAGACGCCAGCATGTCTGCTTGCAAACGAGCGAAGACGGCAACTCGGACGCGCACACCTTTTATTTTAAAACTTTGTTACTTTTCTTAAAAACGGCAACAAATGCTCAAGTATAAAGAAGCCTCTTTTTCTCATCTTTATGCACCAATGGTGAAAGTGTTAAGTCTTTGGATTTTCTTTTCATTTTAAAGCGTGAGACTTATTATTATTATTATTATTATTATTATAATTATTATTATTCTTTTTCTTGTATGACAACAAAAAGAAAGAATACTTTTTTTTAAAAATGTAAAGCCATAACAGACTGCATCCCCACTGCATAAAATACAAATCTGATTTGTAGAGCCAAAAGAGAACGATCTCTAAACCTACAAAATGCAGTGGAAGCAAAAAAAAAAGGAAGGCGAGAGTAACACATATACACACACGAAAAAAAGACAGATATAAAGTAAGTTCAGACGTTTGTAAGTGCACAATAGGTAACAGAATATGAACGAATAATCATTTTCAGATGAACAGATCTCTTTTCCTTCTATTTTTTTTTCGTCAGGTGCTGCACCAACCTCTAACCGTCAAAGGAAAGAAACCCCTTAAGAAAAAAAAACGGATTCTGCCGAGTCGGTTGGGGCCAGATGATAACCCGGATGCAGATTTGACTATACTGATATAAAACATAGACCAATTCCTGCTCTTCATAATCTAACCTATTGTAATGACCAAGACAACATCGAATGAAGCGCTTTAAGTTCAATACAAAATCAACTGTACTGTTTCAAATCATTTCCAATTTAACCCTCTACTTTACATCAATCATTCTTAAAAATGAACCCCCACTGCAGTTGCCTTGTTTTAGTTTGGAGGAGAGATTTAAATTCCATTGTAAAGAATTTGTGTAGTTTAGTTAAACTACCCATTTGGCTTCCCAGAAAGCTCGGTATTAAAAGTAATAGGAAAAGAAATGGTTTGTCGGAAAGGAACTGAATAAAATAAAATGTAACATAATAAAAGGTTGTGAGCTGTTGACCTGAGAATAAAATAGACATTACATCATTCTTTTTCTTCAGCAAGCCATTGGTATTTGAATGCTTAGATAGCAAGAAAGAAACGGTAAGACTATTCTCCCATACACTACATACTGGCTTTGGATGACTGTGCTATTAGGTGAACGGAACGTACCTATGCAAACAAAGTGTGCGTCGCTATTTCCATTTTTGTAGAGACTAAATCTGGGGCCCATCTGACTTTTTTTTTTGTGGATTTGAGGCAGTCTTTTACAACGGAGCATTATCCATGTGTCCCTCTTTATTAATTTGATATATGTGTATACACATAGCTATATACTTAAGTTAAGAAAGAAATGAAAACCAGCATGTTCATATGGGAAAACAATCCACTAACTTTTAAAATTTTTGGTTACAAGCTTTGGAATTGCAGTTAGTCTTTACACATCTTTTTTTTTCTTCTGAAATTGGTTTGTATACTTTTAAACATACTTTTAAACATTTCCGCTTTTTTTAGATTTTGTGTTTTCTTGATTTTTTTTGTTTTTTTCTTGTTTGTTTTTTAAAACACTGTTCATCAGTGAAAGCTCTTTTACAATCTGATGGAGTCTGTTCCTACACTAGCCATATTACTACTACAACTATCACTGTCTTTGAGACAGCTGGGCTGCTGTGGCTCCTCTGCCAACCTGCCCAGCCTGTCTGCTAATTTCTGACTGCTGTCAGAGTCAGATTCGTCGGTAAAGACGTCTGTTGGTATCGAGGTCTTAACCCCTGAGGTGCTCAATGAACTTGAGGTAACTGTTGAGGGTGAGGAGACTGAAGGAAAAGAGGATGATGCTGAAGCGGTGGCATTGAGCTTTCCAGCTAAAGCTTTAGAGAAAGTGGCCTGGGGCCAGGATTTGCTGGCAGCGGTGGTGTTAAGTGTGGCAGATGTGGCAGAGGAGCATGAAGACGCAGACACAGATGCGGATGTCGTGGTGCTTGACGTTGTTTGCGAGGGAGATGCTGTGGTGTTGTTTGGGTGGTTGACGGACTGCGAGGTAGATGCGGTGTTAGGATCGGGGAAGCAGGCTGAAGTGTGAGGTAATAAACTAGTAGCGTGCTCTTTGGCATTTGCAGCTGATCGCGTGATTGTTCTGTGTTTGTGCAAGGATGAATCAAGGTGTTGACTAAGTGCTTTGTCCCCATCCAGAGTGACATTACAAGCCAGACAGTCATAGCGGCTATTCTCAGCTGTACTGCCATTGCTGGGAACACGGAGCAACATCTCTTGCAAATTTGCCACAGACTGACCAAAAAAGCAGATAGATTTTAGGTGGCTGACAGCTGCTTCCTCCTTGCTGAAAACAGTTTGACATTTGCGGCACGCTAGCCGATACTGAACTTTTGGGACAATGTATTGGTCAAGATAGGGATCTGCACCTTTACCATCCACTTTGTGCTGCTCAGGGGGCAAGTTATTATGTGAGGAGGCTGTGAGACTGCTTTTCTTATCCTCTGTTTTTACTGCATCTTTAGCAGAATCTTTACGGTCCACTAAAGACTGAGAAGAAGCAGGAGTTTGGCTTGCTTTCGGTTGCTGGATTTGCTGAAGCTGTCTCTGCTGCTGCTGAAGTGCTTCCTGCAGGCTCTGTTGATATTGCTGGTAATGCTGAAGCAGTGATCCTGGTGATAACCCCATCAGAGCCTGTGATAAAGCTGGGTTATAGGGGAAAAGACTTTCCATACCATACATGGGCTGAAGGTAGCCACCTTGCAAAGCTCCTGGAATCTGAGGGGCATAATATGGAGAGAAACCTGGCATAAAATAGGGCAGGAATTGGCTGGTAAGCAGTGCTGTAGGATCTGATGCTAAAGCAGCTTGCAGAGCTTGAAGCTGGGCAGGATCAACCACGTATTCCATACCAGGAGTTGGCATTGAGGTGGCTGGAACAGCTGTGTCTGGTTTTTCTTTCTTGGCACTAGCAGCAGAAGTGGAGGGGGCAGGAGTACCCGCAGTTGAGGATGGTGTGGAGGGCTTCTCAACTTTTTCCTTGGGCTTTTCTTTGTCCTTGGCTTTCTCAGTTTCCCGGTCTTTGTGAGGATCAGCCCTGTGACCTAGCTGGTTGGTGAGGGAATTTGATGTGGGTGTGGCAGTAGTAGCTGAGTGGGCAACAGAAGTGCTGGCCTGAGATGGGCTGGTTGAGGCTAATGAGGAAGAAGAGGGGATCTTGTTGGGTAAACCAGATGTGGGGAGACTCGGTGAAGGGACACTGGCACCAGACATGTTTAGAATGTTTGAAGGTTTTGGAGGGGTTAAAGCTGAAAAAAAAAACAGAAATGTGAATGAATAATAACATTTACAAATGAGCACTATCAAAATATCCAATACAATGATTTAAACAGGATGCAAAAAATATTGCAAAACTATTTGTCAAATAAGTAAATTTTATGCATATGGGATATCTGCCAAGGCTACTAATGAAATACCTGAGCTGGACGAATTAAAACCTGGAAGGGAAGGGCTTCCAACCCCAGGCAGGAGAACTGGGGGTATTCCTTGCAGATTTGGATAGGCTGACTGCAGATTTAGGGCTTGCAAAGCTGGACTGTCAAACATTCCTTGTTGCTGCATGGCTTGTTGTTGTGCCAGACCAAGAACCTCGTTGGCTTTCTTGATGCGATCCATTTCTTGCTGGGCCATTAACTGACGAACAGTGGCTGGGTCAAAGTACTCTTTCTCTTTGTCAAGCTGGCTTCCAATGGTCTCCTTCACTTTGGCAATGTGTTGCTGGGAGAAAATGTGGTCACGCACTGACAGACGTGCACTGTATTTTACACCACACAAGGTGCACTCTGTCTTAGGTCCCTCATAAGAAGTTTGGTTGATTCCAAAGTGCTTAGCCATACTGAGTTTGGCTTTCTTTTCTTTAGCACGAGCATTCTGGAACCAGACCTGCACAACTCTCTTTGGGAGTCCAATATCATTGCCAAGTACTTCACACTCCAACATTGTAGGAGTCCTATAATCACAGAAGCAGGACTTTAGAACTTTCAGCTGGAGGTTAGTCATCTGAGTTCGGAAGCGCTTTTGGCCTGGCCTATCTGCACTGTCAATACTTCTACTTCCTGATGCCCCAGGGCTTGGTGAGCAGGGGTCAGCAAGACTGGATGTTTCACTGTAATCCACCATGTTCTCATTTTCAAAATCTTTTGCATAATAACTTGTTGCAGGGCTCACTAGTCCTGAAGACATTTGGTCATCATTCTCAAAAGATGGTACTGATCCACCAGTCTTGGACAAGAAATCTCCGCTGTTGTGGCTGTGCTTCATATCTACATTGTCATTGTCTGCATTAGCTTCATCACCAGTTGTGGTGTCAGTAACTGCAGTGTTGACAGAAGAACAATCATCATTATCAAGCTTGTTCTGATCAAAACTAATGTTTACTGATGACATAGTTGGGCTTTCAAACTCCTCCAGTCCCTCAACCTTAATTGATGTTGGACTTAAAAGTGCTCTGGGTGACAAATCCATGCTTTTACTCACAGGTGACAGAGATGAGCACTGACCATCAATGTTAGAAGAGCCAATATGAGAGAAGTTAACAATATCTTGAGGATCCATCTTCAAGTGCATGCCATCTTGTTCAGATAGCAAACCAGTAAGTGCTATGCTGTAGCCAGCACGTTTTGCCTCATGCCAGTGGCGTGAACGGATATGGGCTTCCAGAGCAGTTTTAGCTTTAAAGAGGGCACGACAAAAGGGGCAACGGCGATGCGCTTGAGCAGGCCCAACAGCACGGAATTGTCCTTTTCTTTCTCTGGCCCTGGTGTTTTGGAACCATACTTGCACCACCCTTTTCTTTAGGCCCACCTCATGAGCAATATGGTCGAGCATTTTTCGAGTTGGGTTAGAGTCTAACAAATATTTCTGGTACAGGATCTCAAGCTGTTCTGGTGTTATAGTGGTTCTAAGACGTTTATCTCTATGTGGTTCTTCCCCACTGTTGATACTGTCATTTTCCCCTGGACTAGTGCCTGCTTTATCCTCTAGCTTCCTCTTTAGAGAGTTCATAGTCGATGTAGGTGTTGATGGAGAGGTGGCAGAGCTGCTTGGTATTTGTGGCAAAGCTCCAGCCAGGAGCTGGCTAGCCAGCAGAGGATTGCTGGGGTCAAATAACATGAAAGGCATGTCCACTGCACGGTCCAGGAACTGGGGATGCATAAACTGGTTTTGGACACTCAAGAAGTGAAGCTGCTGGTGTTCTTGCCAGTGCTCAAATGAAGGAAAAGCAAGTTTACACTGCTCACACTGATAGGGAATCATCTGTTGGGCCAGCTGCTGCTGTGAATTTAAATGGGAGTTAAGAGCCATGAGAGATGTTTGGGAGGTTGCTTGGTTGGTATGGGAAGAGGACGCTGAAACAGCAATATGTTGTTGCTGTTGAGATAAGGAAGGTGAAGTATGCTTTATGTTCTTTGGGGTGACGATAAGTTTTTCCTCGCATGGTGCTTTTTGTTGTGTAATCTCAGCTTGGAGACTGCTTTCCTGTTTCAAAGATAACTGCTCTTTTGGACCCAGAGATGGTTCTGTGTTTGTGGATTTCTCATCAAAAGTGTTTGATGGGTTGGTGGATGTAACATCTGATTTCTCAGATGATGTCATTTGAGAGAATGATATGGATGGTGGGAGAGGGCAGAGGCTTGAGGATGATGACATCGGTGTGTGACCTGATGATCCAGAAGATGAAATGTATTCATGTGAAAGATCAATAGAGTCTTCATTTTGACTGTCATATTGCCCTTCATCATCCTCATCTTTGTAACAAAGCTTCTTTTGATGTTTAATTAGATCAAATATACGCTGGAAGACCAGGCTGCACTTCTTGCATTGATAGTTCAAGTTTGTCGTGCGAATGTATCGGTCATTGGACAGCTCACGCCGTTCACCATCTTTTGCTCCATCACCCTGGTTCTCATAATTCTTCCGAGCTTTTTGTCTGGCATTTTGGAACCAAACAACAATAACCCTGGTTGGTAAGCTCAAAAGATTGGAAAGCTGCTCAAATTCATCATCTTTAGGATATGCATTAGCATCAAAGAAATCCTGCAGTACTCGAAGCTGGTAGTCTGTAAACCGTGTCCTTGAGGACCTCTTACTGCCATAGCACTCTGGTTTTTGGGGTTCAGGTGAAGGTGGTTTAGAGTCAATTTTAATTTCCTCCAGAGTAGTGATAGGGGGATTATTGAAATTGTAGGGCGAGTCTTTGTTGCGCTGTCGCTCTTTGAAAAGAGTATTCCGGAACCAATGCTTAATGACTTTCTGTGGAAGTCCAGACTTGTCCGCCATTTCTTTTATTTGTTCTTCATTTGGAGAATTGTTTATGTCAAAGTACTGCCTCAGCACCCTTAGCTGGTCATCTGTAATACGGGTGCGGGGCCT
Source organism: Xyliphius kryptos (assembly GCA_025769995.1). NCBI lineage: Eukaryota > Metazoa > Chordata > Actinopteri > Siluriformes > Aspredinidae > Xyliphius > Xyliphius kryptos. The sequence continues at coordinate 1,677,070 of JAOUQT010000004.1, read as the reverse complement.
CTTATTCTGCTGCTGTTGTAGCATTGCAGGTGTGAGCTGCTGGTGGTAGAGTTGTGCAAGATCAGAGGCTAGACCAGGCTCAACAGCTTGTAATTGTGCAGGAATTTGAGAGGGCAATGACTGAAGGGACATTGGCTGCATCATGAGTGGAGAGAAAAGAGGAAGCTCCATTGACATTGGAATCTGAGTTAGTGGACCTGGGGGTTGTGGGGTTGAAGCAGTGGGTGGAGTGAGAGCAGGGGTAGAGACAGGAATATTTGGGGTTGGTACCCTTTGTGGAGGTGGTGGTGGTGGTGGTGGAGGAGGAGGTGGTGGTGGGGGAGGAGCAGCCTCAGGTGTTTGTGGTCTTAGTGGGTATAGCTTGTCATATTGGTCTCTGTACTCCTTAGCAAACCTTTCAAGTGATCTAAAAGGGAAAAAAGCCTGATGTATATGCTCTTGGTGACTTTTTAGAATTAATATGTTGGAAAAAAGTTTTCCACATGACTCACATTCCAATTTCTCCAGCCCCTCTACAGGGTCTCTAGCTATACTACCTGGTGCAGCTGACCCAGACACAGATCCTGCCGTCTTTCTCTGAGCTTTTTGTTTGTTCTCATTGTATTGTATCACTAATTCAAATCCAAAATTTTCCAATAGCACTTTGGTGGCATTACCACGAGCATCTGATGCAATCCTTGGTGGAAGGCATCCATTGTCCTGATTCAAATTAGCTACAGTTTGTAGTATATCTTTCTTTTCTTTGGAATTTAAATTGTCTGAGATATCCTTTAGAGCATGATCCTCTGTTTTATCATTACTTTCTTTATCCTTTGGCAGATCTTTGTTTTTTTCAGTATGGGGAACTGACTTTGGTTTTTTTTCTATGGTATGTGAGAGAGATGCACTCTGCTGAAGTAAAGCCATTTGGCTTGAAGCCTGGGAGTGGGAATGGGCTTGGTGTTGTTGCTGAAGGTGATGATGCATCAGTTGCTGTTGTAGGCAGCTCTGTTGGGCTTGCTGGGCCTGGTTCTTTTGCTCCTCTAACAAAGAAGCGACAGAGCCACTTAGGTTAAGCGAAGAACTGTTCAAGTTCATCTCTGGATTCAGCTGGAATTCTGCCCCAGGAATATAAAAAGGAAATAGAAGCTGCTGCTGCTGAAGGGGCAAAAGTGCATCTGCTGTCATTGGGAAGTGCTGGAGTAGTGGGTTGAAGAGCTGGGACTGAATAAGAGCAGCTTGCTGTTGGAGTTCTTGCTGAAGTTGGGCTTGGGCTTGCGCTTGAGCCTGTGCCAACTGCTGCTGCTGCTGTTGGAGCTGCTGGTGACCTCTTGATGGCAGCATGTCTGCAAATTTCTTTTTCTTAACCTCATGGTTCTCAGGTGGGAGATGAGAATTAGAGTTTGACATTGTCTCTAGGTTCTGAGACTGACTAGGTTGGTTTCCTCCAATAATGCTCTGTGCTGCCTGAGCCCTTGCTGGAGAGCAGTTGCTGTTGGTCAAGCTGGCTGTAGAGTTAGTTGATGGGATAGGGCTGGGAGTAGAAGTGCTATTTGAGGTTCCGCCACTGCTGACAGTACTAGAGCCTCCACTTGCTGCTTCAAGTTTGGCTGCTCTTGCTTTGGTCTGGTGGAGCACAGAACGCATATGTATCTCCAGTGTAGAACTCTGACTGTATGCGACATTGCAAGTGCTGCATTTGAAAGGCTTATTATCTGGACTGCTGGTTGGTTCCGGTTGACCTGTAGTGGATTCCTGTAAAGCCCGTTTGACTTTATGCAAGTGTGACACAGAATTATAATGAACCAGAAGAATATTCTTTTGGGTAAAAGACTCCTTGCACACTGTACATTTAAAAGGACGCGAGGGGTCTAAGAATTTCTCCATTGTGAAATTGGGACCTTTCCTAAATGGCAGCGCTCGCTTGGGCTCAGATCCAGAATCCTCTTGTAATGATCCAGAGTCACTGCCAGTTGGACTCTGCTTCTCCTCAGGATCGCTATCCTCTCCTTCCTTCTCATCTTCAATAAGACCTCCCTGATCCTCTCCAAATGATGTGTCACCAATAACCATAAGATCTCCATTCATTAGTAAGCCTCCATAGAGCTGCTGAATATCAGCCTCACTCAGTTCAAGGTGACTGGTCTCCAGGTGTTTTTTCAAGGCCTGTAATGTCCTGAAACTCCGCTGACAAAGACAACACATAGTGGCTGCTCTGATGACATGGTATTGGGAATGCAACTGCAATTTCTCAATTGTCTTGAATGCCAAACTGCACTGGTTACAACGATACTTGTAAACATGTCGATCTGAGACGGGCAGTTGTGGCCTTTTGTTATGGACCTCATTGAAGTGTATCTGGAGTGCATTGGATGACTTGAATACTTGATTACAGCCTTTTTTCCAGCAGAGGAAACCAGTAGTGTCATCTCTTGCAGGATGTTGATCTTCAAGAGGTGACTTGCGAGACTCGATTATGTCTGAGACCAGAGGAACTGCTTTATCAGCTTCAACATCTGCAGCATCTATCAGATACAACAGTACAAGTTAGTGATGTTTGTTAATATAGATCATTTAATTATACATGTTTAAAAATATCTTTACAACAATATTAAACAGTTATAAATGTCCACACCTGTTTGTTTCTTTTTATCTTCATAGGCTGAGTTAGAAAACGATTGGGGTGTGTTCTGTGAATCTTTCTCCGGTGCAGGGACTGGTATGAACATGCTTGCTGGCAGTACCTCTGATGCCGCCACCTGGAAAATAATACACACATTGTTCCACATTTTAATTAAAATCCATTTCAACAGCAACTATTATAGATTGCAGGACAACCTAAATAAATGTTTGATTGTTTTCTGAGATCTGTGTCTGAGGAAAGAAAATGGTTTAATTACTTATTAATCAGTCTCAGACAGAAAGGCTTTGCCAGTGAAAGGTTTCCTTCCACAAAAGCAATCAGGTTATTAATCTTTTTTTGTAATTTTCCGTTTCAAGAGTTTGCACTTTAATCACAGGTGATGTTTGTCAAACTCTGGGAAAGTTCTCCTGTAGCCAATTAGTGTGATGGGGCCAAGAAGTCTACCTTGGTCGGCTGAAAACCTTATTAAAAGCCTAATTAAATAATTCCTTCTCCTCATAAAAGTGTATCACATTCCAGTGAAAAGCTCAGATCACAAATTAAAAAGAAATCACTATCTTCCCTGCTGTTGTTGCATCTTGATGCCTCTGCTTTTCCCTATTCCATTTATTCCTCACTCCTTTTTCTAGATGAGGAATAAAAGATAACAATTTATCAAAATCAGCCGTTAACAGGCTCCCATTTAACAACAATCAGTGACTGAGATTGAAAAAAAAATGGCTGGGAGATGGAGCACTGTCTGCTTCACCTTCCTTCAATTAACAGAGCAATCAGTCTCTCTACCCGGGTTGCATTTCAATTCCACAATTGCTCCCATCTCGTCATTCTGCTCGCCTTCTCTTCCACGTCCAACTCCTACTTTCAGCCTTGTTTTATGTCCTTGTGTTCATAATTTTGTTCGTTTCATAACACCACCTGCACCACAGACCCTTTCATATCTGTGTTATTAAATACAACTGAAAACTTGTTTTATCTACTAATGAGTACACGTTTAAAGACAGGAAGGCAACGTGAATCCAGTTAGGAATATATACTACATTTCTGTGCAAAAGCCTTAGGCAGAGTAGTGAAAATCATCAGAAATTATTTACACATGCCAGTAAATAATGCAAAATACAAACATACACTCACTGGCTACTACTAAGTACAAACTCAGCATTAGAATGGCAAAGAAAGGTGATTTAAGTAACTTTGAATGTGGCATGGTTGTTAGTACCAGACGATGCTGGTCTGAGTATTTCAGAAACTGATGATCTACTGTATTTTTCACACACAAACATCTCTAGGGGGTTACAGAGAAAGAGAAAATATTCTGTAAGGGGCAGTTGTGTGGACGAAAATGCCTTGTTGATGTAAGAGGTCAGAGGAGAATGGACAGACTGGTTCTACAGGATAGAAAGGCAACAGTAACTCAAATAACTACTTGTTACAACCAAGGAATGTAAAATTCCATCTCTGTTGTGAGTATTCCATAATGAATCAAGACCTTTCTAACTGACAATTAACCTAACGCACATGTCTTTTGAATGCGGGAATATGCGGGGATTTATACTCTATATTTTCTTCTTTTTTCGACCTCTTTCTTTATTAGGGGTCACCACAGCAAGTCAATATTTTCCACCTCATCTTTAGCTCCATCACCTTCCACAAGGCAGAAAGCGCTGCTTTCTGTCTCTTAGTCAGTGCCACTGTTTCCAAACCATACAACAAGGCTGGTATCACTTATATCTCTTATATACCATTTGTCTGTGATATTATATGTTATATTATATATAATAATAATGAATATAATATTGCAATACAATCGTTCTATAAGATATATGTGCCACGTTTCTGTACCATTTTTCTTTTTTTTTTTATCCACTCCTTAGTACACATTCAAAAGCAGGTTTTAGAAGAGACAGAGCCAGCCCGGTGCTCCAGAACATCTCTAAAATATATAAATCATTACTATGCAGGATCATCATGGGCCACCTGAGTGCATGAAGGACACAGTCCTCCAGCAGTTACTTCACTGGTCTTGAGGTTAAGTGGATCTGTTAAGACAGCTCTATCCATTAAATTCTGATTACCGAACTGCTGATAAAGAAATCTGATTTTTTTTCCCCAACTGCATTCTACTCCAAAACTGAAAAGTGTAAATTAACGTGGCCAGTACAGAGTTCTGAAGCGAAACCCGGCACTGATTTACATTACAAAGTGGACTGTTTCTAGACAAGTGCTTCATTAAGCCACAAGAGCCCGGCACAGGCAGTATCCCAAGGTCATTTTTTAATTTGGACTGTCTAATTCGCAAAAACACAGTTCCAAATGGCTATCATCTGAGCCAGACTGAGAATTAATGAAGCACAATTATTTTCATTATCCCTATCAGAGACAGACAGAAAATGATACACAGACAGAGAGGGAGGGAGGGATTTAAAGAGAGAGAGAAAAAGAGAGAGAGTGAGGACTAGACAAATAAAGGAAGAGTGTGATCGCATTTTTATGTACTGGCCGCAAGAAATGAGTTACCTATTTCCGAATTCATTAGGAGACATGTCTGACATGATGAAAATTACTCTCCTTCTACTTGCTGCTTCTAAAGTGTATTGTATTGCTCCGATGTGTTTTTATGACGTGTAGAGAAATGGTGATGCATTATCATCTCTATAAAGGTTAAAAAAAACCTAATTATTCCCCCCTCCAAATATGGAAAAATATAGCTGTTGCGTTGTCCATCGACTCTGCAATAACGCTCCATTGTAGAGTCAATGAGATGGTAGGTGATGGAGGCAAGTTTAGTTTAAGAAGAAGTGGATTATGGAGCTTGTGACTTTATTTGTATAAATTATTTATACATTTATTAAATTAACGATATACACTGAACAGTCACTGGCAAGCCGCATACGATCAAGGATATGTTATATGGTATACAGAGATGATATTCCACACTCAACCTTTAGACTCAACCTTATCTTTTGAACCACACATTAAGAACATGTGTAAGACAGCCTTTTTTCATTTAAGGAACATTGCCAAGATCTGATCCTTTCTCTCCATTACTGCTGCTGAGGCTCTTGTTCATGCATTTGTAGCATCTAATATTGACTACTGCAATGCTATACTGCATGGACTCCCGTCTCGGCTGTAAACAGGCTTTAGTATGTGCAAAACTCAGCTGCGAGGGTTTTAACTCATACCAGATCCTGGAAAGATGTTATTCCTATTCTGGACCATCTTTACTGGCTCTCCTTCTGTTCTTTGAAATCATTCATACTTTCACCTTGAAAACTCTATTTCATTTTTCCATTAAAATGATCAACAAGGGGCCCTCTTGCTCACAGGCCATTTTTTGTAGCCATTTTGCCGCTATTTTTGCATTTGAGAGACTATAATATTACCTTTAGAAAAACGCAAGTCTAGGGGCAGCACGATGGTGTAGCAGTAGTGCTATCACCTCACAACAAGAAGGACCTGGGTTTGATTGCCAGGTGAGGCAATCTGGGAAATTTCTGTGGGAGTTTGCATGTTTTCCCTGTGTACGTGTTGAACACAAAGACATGCATGCTAGGTTCATTTGTGTCTTTAAAGTGGCTCTTAGTGTGTAATTGTGTGTGACTGTTTGTGTATGTGCTCTATGATTGATTTGCACCCTGTCTAGGGTTGTCCAGCCCTTGCACCCAGAGATGTTGGGTGGGCACCAACTGGATTTAGTGTGGATTAAACGTGACCCCGTGTGGATTAAGTGAAAAAAATGAAAGAATGAAAATGATTCAGGTTTAGTTATGATTACAATGTTATTTTAACCAGTGCAATTTTAAACTTTCTATATTTACATCACTTCATATTCTCAAATCTTGCCAATTCTGTCAAAATTCTGGGCTTTATTAGTAGGGAATAAACCAAGACCTATTCTTTTGATGTTTTTTAAACAAAAAGTGGAATTACCACTGACCTCCCCACTTACCACTTACGGGTCCAAAATGCACACATGTACTGCTACTTTACTTGGACTTCATGATGTTGTGGATTAAATGTCTTTAAGTTTAGGCACATTCTCTACCAGACTTTTCTTTCAGGAAAGTTTAATTGTACTCTATTCCTGTAATTTGATGAATTTTTATGGCTGTTGGTTGCACCAGAACTAATATAGAGATACGCTAATTATGTGGTTTAGTGCACAGTGTGGGAGTGAAGGTGGTGATATGTGTGTGTGGAGGCGTTGAATAATTTACAACCTTCACATTTTTTTAAATCCATAAACACTTTTGCAAGCTGTACGCATCACTTCCACAAAATGCCAACAAAATATTGAATATTCTCTATAGATTTATCATAAAATATCCAAGTGTTTCAGTTTATAGTTTTAAAATTTGTGTATAGTTATAGTTGAATAGTTTTGCATTTTATCCAATAAATTTAAAAATACATTTTATTGTTACATTTTAAATTCGCATTCTCACCAAGACTCAAATATGGTTGAGTGCCTCTTTGTGAATCTATGAGGAATACTATATATACAGGGGTTAGACAAGGAAACTGAAACACCTGTCATTTTAGTGCGGGAGGTTTCATGGCTAAATTGGACAAGCCTGGTGGCCAATCTTCATTA
>JAOUQT010000004.1:1617443-1639324 GCA_025769995.1 Xyliphius kryptos | reverse complement strand
CATAGTGCAAAGCGGTAAATCACTATCGACCTCCGAAATTCATGTGGCCTTCAGATTAGCTCAAGAACAGTGTGCAGAGAACTTCATGGAATGGGTTTCCATGGTCAAACAGCTAAATATGTTAGTCAAGGTAGGTGAGCGAATACTTTTGGCAATATAGTGTATATATAGTATATAATTTGTATGTTTTTCTGTCTTCTGCGAGCCGTGGCTGGTGATAGTGGTTCGAGTCAATTGGAGCACCAGGAAAAAAAACCCCCAGCGAACACAGGAAGAACGTTTCAAACTCAAAATTTTTTATTAAATTCCATGCAAACAAAATTTCCCAAGCCATCCGGGATCGAACCCGGGGCATTCTTCCTGTATGCATCACCGTGCCTCCCTTGCATATTTCATAAAAAACAAAGAAACTTCCTATGTCTTCCTATGACTTTAGCTACAAGAACTTTAACCTCTACAGTCTCTGCTTATACAAATATAAAAATAAATCATTAAAATGCAAACCAAGCAGGCACCTAGACACGTATACTGCCAGAGCCTGTCCGTTAACCTTCTCCACGTCTCAGACTCCACGTCTGAGAAAGATCCACCGTCTGTTGGGTTATGGAGTCCACAGATTTGCATTGCTTTGTAGTTCCCCTGATGTGTGTGTGTGTGTTTGCGTGTGTGTATGTTTGTGAGTGTGTTTTCATCACTCGCTAAGAGGGCATCGAACCAGAAAATCAATGCCGGGATGTATGTTGTGTGCATCCCGGCATATGTGTGTGAGCGTGTGTATACACTCATCGGCCACTTTATTAAGTACACCTTGCTAGTAAAAGTTTGGACCCCTTTTTCCTTCAGAACGGCCTTAATTCTTTGTATCATACTTCCAACAGATATGGTATTCTGCATTCCTTTGCTATAACGAGTGGTTATTTGAGTTACTGTTGTCTTTCTATTATCTCAAACCAGTCGTACATTTTCCTCCGACCTTTACACAACTGCCGTTCACTGGATATTTATTCTTTCTCTGACAATTCTCTGTAAACTCTAGAGATGATTGTGGGTAAAATCCCATTTGAGCAACGGTTTCTGAAATACATAGACCAGCACTGTCTGGCACCAACAACCATGCCACGCCACTTAAATCACCTTTCTTCATCATTCTGATGCCCGGTTTGTACTTGACCACCTTTACATGACTAAATACATTTAGTTGCAAACATGTGATTGGCTGTTTAGATATTTGTCTTAACAAGCAATTGACCAGTTGTACCTAATAAAGTGTACAGTGAGTGAATCTGCTAAGTATTTTGAATGCCTTAAAGAATCGGACAGAGTTCTTTTGGTTACGTTGACTGTGTTTGGAGAATACCCAGCAACCATCCTGGGTATTGGCTGATAAAATAAACATCTAAGAGTTTTTAATATTTTATTTGATCTATTTTTTAAGGAGATAGAGAGAGAGTGCGTGATAGAGAGAGAGAGAGAGCGAGAGAGATGGGATGCTATTGATGTGTTTGCGTACTCAGCATCCTTGTACTTCTTAGCTGTGATAAAACTTTTCAGATCTGGAATCTAAAACGGCTGAACTTCAAATCCATCAAACCACAGTAGAAAAAAAAACGAGTGTGTGCAGCGAGAGAGTTTCCCCCTACACAACCGCAACCCGTCATTACAGTTCCACCCCGGCTGCCGCTAATAGCCAATCCACTATGGAAATCCGATGATTACATTGTGCACACACTCTCGAGCATCTTCACTGCTGGCGGTTATTGAAAAGAAAAAAAACAAAAAAACAAAAAAGGAACACAAGTCGCCCCAGTTTGCCTCACTCTCAGGGACCTTTCTAATACAAATCAAATATTCGCCTCTATCTTCCTCCATTTGTCTTTCTTTCGGGCCCTCTTTGCATAACTCATCCATTACTTCCACATGAAATATGAAAAGGCAATATCCTCCTCCCTGTTTGTATCCAAGCGTAATGCAATTGTGTTGTCATTTATAGGAAATAATCGCAAACCTCTCTTTCATTTTCCAGTTCAAATAAGCATGAAGAATTAGCCTGCACTGTCAGGGGAGGGGACAGAGACCGGGACATGCTTTAGCCTCTCGCCTGAGACACTGCGCTTGACATTTCTCCTTAATAGAAAAAATCCCACACAGATAGATGTTTTCTATATTTGAAAAAAAAACCCAAGAAGCTGTGTTTTCTTAATTAAAAGAAGGCATTGTGATTTGAACTCGATAAACCTTTCCTCTTCTGTCCCGACTCCACTCTTCCAGGGGTTGAGTCGCCTAAATCAGAGAGCTGTAATCGAGTCTCGAAAGTGAATCGAGAGATTTCTTTTTATTAAACCACCACTTTTCAGACAAAGTAAAAAAAATGAAAGCGTGTGCAAGTTGTGCAGTCATAGGCATACGGTCAATTCCCAGTACCCAGTACCCAAGTCGTTATACTGCTAAAATGTCCTTGGACAAGGCACCTAAGCCCCAGTTGCCCCCCGGGTGCTATAGAGGCAGGCTGCTCACCGCTCTGGGCACGCGTGTGCATACTGTATACGTGTGCTTCACTGCATGGATGTGCAGTGACAAATAGATCACTTTCACATGTGACAGTCAAGGTCTCCAGAAGAAGTGTGGCAGATTGTCCAAGATGCTCTGAAAGACTTTACTAATAAAACTGCACATGGGTTTCCTATGGGTACTTTTTGATTTTTATTTTGATTACTTTATTGATTTCCGGAGGGAAATTGTTCTCACCATCTAGGTGTGAACACCCGGCTGCCCCATTGAGGTGCATGGGAAGCAGTTCGAGAGGTTGGGTGCCTTGCTCAAAGGCACTTCAGCTATGATTTGCCTAGAGTGGGGATCAAACCGGCGATCTCTTGGTCCCTAGCTCTCTACTCTATCCATTTAGCCATGGCTAACCCTGTTTCTCTATGCCATTCATGCTAGGTGAATTGGAGATGCTAAATTGCCCTAAGCCTGAATGAATCAAAGTTTCGTCAGAAAGGGCATCCGGCTTAAACATGTGCCAGATCAGTAATGCGATTGACTACGTCGCACTTGCTTCTTTTGTTTGTGGCAAAACGCGGAACCCGTCCTGACCTGCTCTGTTATGTAATATGTCTCTGCGATCACAGAAAGCAGACATAAAGGAGAGTTTCTTTGTGTAGTACAGCTATTGTACACCACCATTTTGCGAAGTCTTTAAATGCTAGAAGCAAATACAGAGCTGCTGTCCTAAACCCTAAATAAATAATTTAATTGAATTTTCACTTCAGAGGAACCATTTACGCCCATGACAAAAATGTCTTATTGCTTAAACACATGACTAATTTCATTACACTAGGACATATACAATTTGCTGAAATACATGTTTCATTTTGCCCATCACTTATTTTAACTATTGCTTCTTCTGAAAACCCCACCCTTGTCTCAATCCCATCTGATGGAGCAACAGAACAGAGGCCAAGAAAACAAGCAATTTACGCTGCCGATTTACCTTGCAGCAAGAACATCCTAGGTTCAAATCCCAGATGGGCTGGTCTAGGGCCCTTTTTGTAGGGTTTGCATGTTCTCCTGCCTGTTTCCGGTTACCTGGGACCAGATTTGTCAAGTAGAAAAGTCACAAATCCATGATGATCCAAACCATGTCAGGACCATGAAGTAAAAGCACCATTAGTACGAGTATGCACGTCCTATGATAGAGTGGCTTGCATATTGTTGTTCCCCGAGCTCTCGGCTTGGCATTGGCTCTCCTGAAACCATGACTAGGACTAAGCACATGTACAAGTAATTCAGTGAGTGACTGAGTGAGTATAAACATAATGACTTGTCCAGAAACCATTTCCTCATCACTGTAGTTTGCAGAATAAAAATCTGAAGCCTGCTTCGAGAGGATGCATCTTGCTTAAAGTGTAATACTAAGTAAACCGAAAGAATGAACCATCCCGGGACAACCTCGGATGGAATTCTGCGGATCTCAGATTGGATCAGAGGAGAAACATACCCCACTGATGAAGCTCGCCGGTTCCCTGATCTGCCTATTTACACTGATATACAAACTAGCGGTAATTGGATTGCTAGCCATGGAAGATCCATAATGAGCCTTAATAGACATTGCGTTGTTTCTCTGCAGTAATTATGCACAACATGATCAAGCCCCGTATCTGTTTTCTGATCTAATTACTATAGATGTGTTTATCTGGCTAACTATTAATATTTCTTTATTTGCCCCAGTATATATAGTAGTAGCCATACGAGATCTGACAGCCACATTGAGAACGCACTTTGGAGATTATTTCAAATGAGCAGACTTTTTTTTTTTGTTGTCGTAATTAAAATCTTCATTGCTGCTCTCCAGCATTTTCATTAAAGCCTTCGCGGAGGTCATTTTATCAAGGAAATGGCATAGCAAAGTGTACAGATGGAGCAATGACATAATAAAATAAAACACCGTGTCCTGCTGTTATAGGAAAATAATCAGCAAAGACGTTATGAAGCCGAGTTAATGTTACTACTCCGAAGTAGATTGTTTTCCAATAACGCGTCATGCTAAAGTGTTTTATTCCTCTTTTAATTACAGCAATTTGCATGTATTCGTTTACCTACTTATAGTTTAATTTAATGGCTAAGCTCATCATTGCTTACATATAAAGAGAGATTCACTAGAAAGAGGCCCTGAGTATTCTCTTGTAACTCCAAATATGATGACGCAATCTGAACTTTGAAAAAAAAAACGCTAGATACCTTGAAGCATATGTAATCAATTGTATAGAACCTGAACCGCAGAACCATTAAGGGATCTCCAGGATGGAAAGAAAAAAAGCGTGACCCATTTTTTTTATTGTGTCACAAAGATTTACAATACAATTAAATACTATGCAGGGCCTCTTTCAAGTGAATCTTCCCGTACCATATCATAGCTGCTTTAAACAGTCATTGTCTCACAGACATGTTGGTATTGCTATAATCACGAGGACCTTCCACTGCCATAATTATTAATGCGCCTATTAATACTAACACTCTAAGCTTAACCTCCCTCATAATCACTTGATTAGGAACGCCTGGATAATAACAAGGTTGGTCCACCTATTTTTTTAAAATTAAATACAGCATACATTCGTCTGGAGACAGACTACACAAGGTAGCAGACATACTTTATACACCAACTGAACCATGTCTTTTGCAGCAGCTTGGACAGTTCAATACACTCGCCCCCAACGCTCGCCCCTCAGATCAACCACACGTGGCTGGCTGCTCTGTGACTTTTGGCTAAAAGTTTGGTGCTGGTTCCTCTATGCTTGCTATACTTGTGTTATAGCGCTATGAAAACAGCTCTCAAGTGAGCTGTTCCTTAAACACTGGCACCGCACCTGAGTTTATCCATAATGGGTCAATGTTGCCCTTTCGTGTTCAGTGGACAGATCTGAGATCTGACTGTGATGTAACTACCAATTGAGACAATTTATCAGTGATCATGTGCAACATGCTAGATGTTCCTAATCAAGTTACTGTACAATGCATGCACTCATGTGTACTTTATTAGGTACACGTGTTCGATTGCTTGTTAACCCAAACATCTAATCACACAGCTAATCACATGGCCAGAACTCAGGCATGGAGAGGTGATCAAGACAACTTGCTGAAGTGCAAACCGAGCATCACACTGAGGAAGAAATGTGATTTAAGTGACTTTGAAGTTGGCATGTTTGTTGGTGCAAGAAGAGGTGGTCTGAGTGTTTCAGAAACTGCTGATCTACTGGGATTTTCACACACAACCATCTCTAGTGTTTACAGAGGATCAGAAAAGAGGGACATTTGTATGGATGAAAATGCCTTGTTAATGTAAGAAGACAGAGGACAATGAACAGACTAGTTTGAGATGATAATAGAAAGGCAAAAGAAACTCAAATAACCACTGGTCACAACCAAGGAATGTAGAAAACCATATCTTTTGAAAGTGTACCATGAAAGTGCACCATGAGTGCAGGTTGGGGTTCCAACCTTTTACTAAATTCCTTTTACTAAAAAACCAAGATGGCTGCCAAAGCAAAATAAATAAATAAAAAATGCACACATGAAAAAAATGCTATGCATATATACCCACTTTGTCCCACTCTCTGTAAATTTGCATATTTCTGAAGAAGGATTATAGTTTGTGATGCACATAATGAGATTATCTCCGGAAAAAAAAACTCTAATGAAAAAGGCCCATCTTTTGCAATTAGCTGGATCTTATTTATTTTCTTCGTGTAATGTATTAATTCATTATCGCGTCATTTTGCTATTTGCTATATATTTATTTATATGATTATGCACACACCTTACAGGCTTAATTACAAAAGAGCTCAAGAATGCAACGACCCAACTTCCCGACTTCTATCAGTTGATCTTGTTATCCGTTTAATCTCAAGAGTATATCCATCCAATCTCTTATCAGCACACACTAATCTCAATCTAATCAGTTTACCAATTTGCTGTATGGAGGTTGACAAAACCCTCAAAAAATGCTCTCTGGTGAAGATAATCCTGTTGATGCAGCCACGAATTAGGCTTCAGACCCTCCAGAGCTGTTCTTTCCATCACTTCTCCTCGGATTTATTCGTTAAATGTTGCGCTTATATTCCTACGCTTTCTTTGACTAATGTTGATGCGTGTCAAGTGTGTATTAAATTAAAAGATCTACATAGAGCTTCAATTCTATCTACAACGATGAGATTCATTTGAAAGAAGCCAGTAGTATTGCAGGAACCTGGGAGACTTATTTATTGTCAAAGAGCTGCAAAAACTGTCGTTCAGGAGCTCAAGGCAAGCAATATGGAACAGAATTTCCTCATACGTTCAGAAACATGGAGCACCGCATCAGAATGTGCCCGGAAGAAAATGGAGGTTACTTCCAGCATCATACAGTACGTCAAGTTATGTAGTATATTTTTGGTCTGGATTCCTCAATCCTAATGGAATTTCCAACTAAATATCCAGAGGTTCTATGAGTGAATCTCGCTGCATTTAATAGGATGAAGGGTTTAAGGATGCACACACCTTTTCACTCACCATGGAACAGGTTGAATCACTTCTGCTACAAGATATTAGTCAGATTTGCACGCAAAGCATGGTGGAAGGATTTGAGTTACACCCTGTGCGGAGTTCCTAGAGATGGCAACAGTTTTTCTTTACTTAGCTAGCTGTACTAAACGAGAGAGAGGTCAGTAATCGCCAAAGCCACTGCCAAGACCTGCAACAGCTGCCTTAAAAAAATAACGAGGCTTTAAAATATCCCTCCATCCACCTCAGGTTGGATCTGCCTTACCCCAATAAATCCTAGTCCGGCCGGTTTCTACACCTCAGCACATACTCATAAACAGTAAATATACGAGGTGAAAAATCGTCGGAATATTCTCCGAAAATCCACCACGTCTTTAAATTTGATATATTGAGAACGCAGCCTGGCATTGCAGCGGTTTTAGTGTGTTCTTGTCCAATTCAAGGTTTACCACCTGAGGCAGTGGTGAGTAGCTCAATGGTTAAGGCTCTGGGATACTTACCAGAAGACTTAACCGCAAAGCTGCCACTGTTGTGTCCATGAGCAAAGCTCTTAAACCTTTCTGCTCCGAGGTGCCATAACAAAGTTGCCTGACACCAACTTCAAAACAGCATGGGATATACAAAGAAAAGAATTACACTATGTTTTAATACATGTGACCAATAAGGGTTTCTAGTCTTTATAATTTACATCATCAGAGATCTCGTTTAAATTGTTCAGGGCTGAGATCCAGAATCGAGAACCTTGTGTCAGTTAGAAGAACCCCTGTAAGTGACAACAGTACACCCTGTAAACATCAATCTATCTACCAAAGCATTTCTTGGATTTGATTTTGATTGAAACTATTTTATTAATCCCGGAGGAAACTATCATCTGCATTTAACCCATCCAAGGGGGAACATCATTGAGGTGCACAGGGAGCAGTTGGAGTTTGGATGCCTTGCTCAAAGGCACTTCAGCCTTGACTTGATTAGAGTGGGGATCAAACTGGTGCTCTCTTGGTCGCCAGCTGACCCTGTGAAAGGAACCAGAGAACTGGGGAAAAAGCACATACAGACCCTTGTGAACAGGATCTAACTGTCGAGCTGTGATGCAGGAATACTCTCTAACACATCAACAAACCAAATCAAATAACGATTATCTAACTATTTCAGAGGCACTTTACATCCTGAGTGTTAGACCAGTGGGCTCGGGAGCATACGAGAAACACTTCGTGTATTATTTTAAGCTGACTGGGCAGGAACAAGCATGGAAATGAGTGAGCAAAAAAAAAAAAAAAAGACTGTGAGAAAGCATGAAAGAAAGTGAAAGCGAAAAGAGAGAGAGAGGAGTCATTAATACACCCCCAAGGGAGGGCCTAGGATTAATAATCACCCAGCCCCTTTGAGACCACTGGTGCGCTTAAATTGGTTTAACGCTTTTGGTTTAACAGCCAACACACACACACACACACACACCATTATAGTAACAGTGCGTCTTATTGTTTTTATTTATGAAACTTTTTGCCGCCACTCTCCCGGCTTCTGCGATTGCCGATGTTGCTGCTGCAGTTGTCTCAGACGGCGGTTGTGCAAGGAAAGATTCTCTCTAATTAGCTAGTCTCCTTGAGATGGGAACGCAGGTAGAACACATTAATTATTCATCCCACAGGTAAACACTGGGGCAGCCTTACCTGATAAAGAAGACTGAAAAAACAAACTAGGCGAAGACACTGACTTACCCGGCTCTGTCCCCTGGGGTTTGCAATGTGAGGCAAACACATTCAGCGTCTTAGACACCGGAGAATTCCTTCCCTCCAAAAACAAAACAGCTCTTTCTCCAGTGCCAAGACAGAAATACCAGTATTAACAAGAGACTAGGTGTGTATAGTAATGCCACTATTTGTACTTGTTTTTGAAATTATTCAAATACCTGTATCTATAGCTGAGGGACAGTGGTAGCTCAGTTAAGAGAAAGTTAAGAGGTTGGACTACTGACCGGAAGGTCAAGAATTCATGTCACATACAGTACATCCCACCATAGTCAACCACTGTTGGGTCATATAGGCAGTTTTAGGCTTTAGGTTTAAGGTTTTAGGCAGTCGTAGGTTTTTCGGTTACGGCACTGACCTTGCAACCGGAAGGTCCCCGGTTCAATTCTCTATACCCTTGGGCAATTCACCTAACCACCGATTGCTCACCTTTCCAGGCAAATGTGTGTATCCTGCATTTATGTGTAATTTACTGCACGGATGGGTTAAATGCGGAGGACCAATACTGCTATTTGCAAGCATAGTGGCAAATACATAGATCACTTTCACTTAACATGGGGGCCAACAACGGCCAGTGCCCCTGTAAAATTGCTTTGTTGTGGCTGCTATTCAGAACAGATAAGTTTATTTATGAAAGGGATATTCACTGACACGAAGATTGTATCTAACACGACGGAGTGTTCTACACAGACTCCAGCGCTTCATGCAACACTGTTACCTGCAGCTGAAAGACCGTGAACTTTAGGCATGAAAGCTAACAGCCTGTATGGACTACTGCAAAGAAGTGAAGTTGAGAAATTTCATAATGTCAGTGTAATGGGTCAGCCGTGGCTTAATGAATAGATTAAAGGGCTGGGGACGAAAAGATCGCTGGTAGAACCCCACTCTAGGCAAGTCTTGGCTGAAGTGCCGACAATCAAGGCACCAAACCGACAACTGCTCCCCGTGCGCATCAATAGAACGCAACATGCTGCTCCAGGGTTTCATTTAGAGTTAAATACAGAGAAAGCATTTTCCTATGGGGATCAATAAAGTTTAAATTATTAATATTATTATTATTATGATTATTATTAGAATTGTGATGTTCGTGTTTTACTGTTGTTGTTCACTACAATATTAAAATCTTTATTGCACCGTGGGTTTGCCATGTTTGTGAATAAGGAAAGCCGTTGAAGTCAGAAATATGATGTCATGTTCACCAAGTAGCTTTATCTTTCTTGAACGTCCACTGCACAGCAATACATAACTCAATATACTTGTGAAATGGTGAAATAACCGACAGCATTTAACCTACTTGTTTAATAGAAAACTTGACTGGCCTTGTGAGATGTAGAGGCTACAATCCACTCTGTGTTCTTTCTAGTAGGCTATCAACATGAAAAGCAGCGTATAGATAAATGAACAAATACAAAAGATAAATCTTATTTTACTTAGAAGTGGAACATGGTTTGAAAGTTTACTGAGCAAACTTTATTTTATTTTTATTAAGACAAAGAATGTTAATGTCCCACTGTATTAATGCTCAATTATCGTATTGTAAACTAAACTTATCTAAAATTTTGACAACTTAAATACTGCCCCACCTGGGTTCCCATAAGACCCTTAACCCTACAAATGCTTTTTTATGAAGAGATAAATGTAAATATATTAAGAAATTCAATCTGGCTGCAAGTGCAATTATAAAATATAGTATAGAAGCCGTGGTTAACAAATATGCACTCACTGGCCAATTTAATAGGTTCACATTCCAAGTAAAAAGTTTTTTTATCTTTTATCTCTAGAACTGCCTTTATGCTTCATGTCATACTTTCAACAGAGATAATGGTATTCTATGTTCCTTGGTTGTAACCAGTGGTTATTTAAGTTACAGTTGTCTTTGTATCATAATCTTGAACGTCTGCCCATTCAGCTCTGACCTCTCACATCAACAGGGCATTTTCGTCTATGCAATGGCCCCTCACTGGAGATTTTCCTATTTCAGACCATTCTGTGTAAACACTAGAGATCCCAGTAGATCAACAGTTTCTGAAATACTCAGACCAGCACCATCTGGCAACAACAATCATGATACATTCAATGTCACTTAAATCACATTTTTGTTCCTGTTCTGATGCTCAGTTTGTAATTCAGCAAATTGTCTTCACCACACCTACATGAGTTGAGGCCATGTGATTAGATATTATTTACTGAATAGGTGTACCTAATAAAGGGGACAGTTTGTGTACATTCATGCACAGTGAAATTATTTTTCTCTCAAATCCCAGCTACTTAGAATGTCAGGGTTAAATGCACTACAGCGACACTGGTACATAGAGGGTTAAGGGTCTTGCTCAAGTACCCAACAGTTACAGTAGTGGTGCGGATTAAACCATCAAGTTTCTTAACAGTAACCCAGAGCCAGCGCCATTGAGTAACGACTCCCATAATAACATAGATGTTGAAATGGAGGCAGGGTGCATACTATCTGACTGATCCTCTGCTTCATCTACATAATTCCACAATCAATTCTCCAATCGATGTCATGCCTCTAGACTCAACCAAATTTTTGGCAGGGTGTCTAAATAATATATTTTTTCCTGTTATATTCATGCCTGATAAAGCGCCAGTGGCCCATAAAGTGTATCAATGTTTACTCGAGTTGCAGCAAAAAGCAAGAACAATACTCGTAGTGCCCTAGGGTAATGGTGCCTACATCCATTCCAGACCTTGAATTCAGAACCTCTTCCCGTTCACCCCATCTTCTTCCCCTTTCCACTAACTCTGGATAAGCGCAGATTCATCTGGACTACAGCCCTCCTGAGAAAGCTGTGATAAGAATTTATTTCTCTCAATTATAGGCTCTTGTCCACTGCCTCTGTTCATCAGTTCAGTGCAGCCAAGTCAATGAAAGGGCTTGTAATGAAGTAATCAGATGCAGCCAGACTCCCGTGGCCCTGCCTTCCACTCGCCACTCTCTGGCAAGGCTCCTCGTATTGGTGCATAGAAAGTAGTGTGGATTTGTGTGAGTGAGCGGCTTTTAGTTTTGTCCTTTAAGCTCCTACAGACCAGTGGATAAATCTGCTTTAACATCAGACCCTAGTTTTGCTATTAACTCCGAAGCCGTATGGTTGACTGTAATCAAAGTGCGCTTCATTCTTCCACCTGTGATTGTTCTTTGTGGTCATGGGTTTATGACGCTGATGGGATGGATTGCCAGAGGGCTTTCAGTGTTCATTTTTTTGTTCATATCTTTCTTGTTTTATTCTTTTACTTACAATTCATTACACTGCACCTCTTCTCATATCCACATCTGTTCCTTGTGTTCCTATCCAACATGTGGAAGACATTACAGGGAGTCTGAGAAAGGAATGCATGTGTTGAATCCTAATCTGGGCATTAAATTTAGGTGGAGTGTTTATGTCAAACTGTTCTCCTTTGTCTCCTATTGGCACGAATGTTCCAACTTTTGAAATAAAAAACCATTTCAACGTCCGATTCATGTAATGTCACATATTCTATTTGGAGCGATGGATATCGTTAGAAGTTCTTAGCTGTTTTCGGTTTTCAATACATAAAGCATATAAGTTCCTGAGCACAATGTACACAAAAAACACTTCATATGCAATGGAATCCTGCCAAGGGTCCATCATGCCACTGAGGAAGAGGAAGAGGATTCGCTTTCTCTACCTACTTTACAAACTTAGGGCTGAGAGGCTAAAACCCCTGGGGTTAGATTCCACCTGACAAGAGCTCCTTAACGGGCAGCAGTCATTAACCTCTGGAGCAGGCAGCTGCCACGTGACATGGTACGCCTGGGCTGTTTCAGAAGAGCCCTATTGATCCTGTGTACTTGGTGCCTTCCTGGATGTTTATAATCAATATGCAAATAGCCCACACCATCGATTCAATATTAATTTTCAATTAGGAAACCCTCCGGGGTCCCATCAGGGTCAATACCCTACCATTCAAAGTGCAGGCTTGAGTAAGTTGCAGGCATTGATGTTCCTCTACTACAACAACTTACTTACTGGTTATTTAGTTTGGGCCTGCTGTAAGCACTTATTAGGACTATGGGCTCCAGCCAGAGAGATGGATGACGTGCTATGGTTTCCCTTTTACCAGCCTGTCTTATTCTCATGTGGATTTTGCAATGGTTTGCATGTCTATTGGCTCATCCTAATTACTCTTCTCATTTGGATCCACGTTCAGGGGTAAAGAGTCTTCCGAGGTGTCTGCAAGCCATCATCTGATACAGATCTACTCATGGAGAACTTCATCTTTCTAACCATTTGACAAGTGTAACTGCATCTGAGTCAGGCACTGACTCAATGTCCCTTGATACCCCTTAAATAAATATGCAAGAAATCAGAGATTTTACACTCAGCTCATAAGCTTTCTGCAAAACAAATAAATAATTGAGAATGACCTCCATAATTTATGATACACAATTACATGCTCTGCCTATCGTTCTGCCGTTCTCATATTCACTTAAAACACACAAATTCATTACTGGTGAAAAAACAGTCCATATCACAATGCTGAATAAACCGGGGTGAATCCAAAATATATCATTTTCTTATTCTGTTTGCATCAGGCAGCATGGTGGTGCAGTAAATAGTGCTGTGGCCTCACATCAAGAAGATCCCGGTTTCAAGCCCCAGATGGGGCAACTTGGAAAATGTATGTGTGGTTTGCACGTCCTCCCCATGTTCGCAAGGGTTTTCTCGGGCTACTCCGGTTTCAGCCCGCATTCCAAAAAACATGCGTGATAGGTAATTAATGTTTCAAAAATTGGCTATTAGTGTGTGATTGTGTGCGTGTGTGCGCACCCTATGATGGATTAGTTCCCTGTTTAGGGCTGTTCTTGCCCTCACGCCCAGAGTTCCCGGGTGGGCACCGGCTTCCCTTTGACCCTATATCTAAGCGGGTATAAAAAATGAATTAATGTTTGCATCTAATCCACCATTGGCTCACAGTGCCATTTCCCAACCCTTCCCCTAAATTAATAACCTTTTATCTGGACTGAAAAAAAGGCCTTGCTTTCTCCACTAAATTCAAGAGGTAGTGAAAAAAATGTCCTCTTTTAAAATGGTGTTGTCTGATAAGTGAGGTAATGGATTCCAGGCAGGAATGATCCTGCTCTTCAATGTGAAAACAATATTATTGATTTATAAGCGTGTTGTATTTCCTGTACAGACTGGGTGTCTATCAGAGGCCATTTGATGGAGTGCCTGGTCTTGTCACCGCACTCTAGGCCTCTATCCTGGGTTTATAAAGAGCTGGCGTTGACACAGCTGTGGTTTGGGGAGAGAGAGTGAGAAAGAGAGAAGGGAGACGGATAGGAGGTTGTTCAAGAAAAAAAGAGAAGCAAGAAATTATCCCTGTATCCGCTTTATTCAACGAAATGAGCAGGTGAGTGCTAAAGTCATAACAATGGAATGCAAACCACATTAAGCACAGTAACCAAATCCCTGTGCGAGGACAGACAGGGCCTGCTTACAATCCAATATCACTGCATGGACAGGAAGCCACAACACTCATTTAGGAATGATTACAGACTTCAGTTGCAAAACAAGGATGGATAAATGCGCCGATATGACTTATTACCAAAGCAGAAAAAAAGATGTGGCTAGGTGTAAAAACCTCTAACCTAATACACTCCTGCACAAAGGTGTCTCCATTTTAATGTACAATTGTACATTAAACGATCACTGAATAAGGAACACCTGACAGGTGACAAGTGTATTTAGTAATAGCTCAGACACTGGACTAGTGATTGGAAGGTCATGCATATTGCCATCTGCCAAATGTAAAATAATAATAATAATAATAAACCTGCTCATTTTTAAAAGTATACATGAAAGACTAGGGCAGCACGGTGGTATCCGGGTTCGCTCCCCAAGTGGAAATGTCTGTTTCCTGGTTTCCTCTGAGTGCTCCGGTTTCCTCCCACATTCCGCAAGACATGCGTGTTAGGTTAACTGTTGTCTTCAAAGTGGCTCTTAGTGTGTGAATGTGTTTGTTTGTGTGTGAAAGTGTGTGCCCTACGATGGAGTGGGATGGAGTTATTTTGCCCTTGTGCCCAGAGTTGTCCGGTGGGAAAACATTGTCATGCATTTAATATTAATGCTGCAAAATTAATGTATGTCCTTTATATATGAATAGGATACACTGCCTCACCTATGAAGAGTCACCACCTGGATTTTACTTAGCAAATAAGTAAGAGTCCCCCATTGGATAAATACTGCATGGTTACTGTGACCAATAAATGAGGTCAGCTGACTACTTGAATATACTGAACCACTAGGTTATTACATCAATGGATTTATTTCGTCAGGATTAAACTGTAAAAGAGTGGTTCAGAGAGCAAGAGAGATCATTTTCACACATAGATTGGCAACCACAGAGTTCAGAATCCCTGAACCCCATTGAGAATCTTTGGGATGTGCTGAAGAATGTCCAAATCTCCTATAATCAACAGAAGATCTTGAGGTAACATTTAAATGCAACTCTGGACAGAAATAAAGGTTGTGACGTTGAATACTGGATAAAAATTTTGACCTGACCATTTGGTGAAACATCGAATCCAGCTCTTGTTGGACGGTGAGTGAGCATTGAGCTCAATCATTTACATGAATCATTTCAGACCAATGGACTTACCACAAACCAGCAACAGCGCTTAGGTGAAAGCAGCTCTGACAAACCCACAACAGCCATGCAGCACTACAGAGTTTCACTCATAGAACACACACATTGTGTTTTTAGAGGATAGTCTGCTGACCCTGTAGATACTGGAGCATGCATTGCTCAATGGATGTTTATCTAGAGATGATCTTTATATTTGGGGGTCAGCCGTGGCTTAATAGATAGGTGTAGGGCTGGGAACCAAGAGATCGCTGGTTCAAACCCCACTCTAGGCAAGTCACTCAAGGCAACCCTCAACTTCTCCCCGTACGTCTCAATGGCGCAACACACTGCTCCAGGTGTTCAGCCCTGGATGGGTTAAATGCAGAGTGTTCCTACACAAGGGTAAGAACAATCATAGACAGGGCGTCGTCTATTTGGTTTAACCCTACCCAGGATTTAGGGTTTCAAGGTGTCCTAGTTTTCCTGGGAATGCCCTTATTGCGTATGAAGCAAACACATGTAGCACCTGGTCTTGCATAAAAATCGAACACTGGTAGCAGCCAACATTACTCGGAATGGCAACCCTACCGGGATCGAACCAGGATCCAAGACCGTCCTTTCTGATGTGAGTCGGCAGCAATACCCACTGTGCTGCCCACATAAAAACATATGAATTATTTTTGAAGCCACATTTCCAAGTGTTGTCACTTTTTTACTGTACTGGATGAATCGGTCACAGTTCTTCCAGAGACTTTGACTGTCACACGTGCTTCCTTTATTGTACTGAAACCCATCAGAAAAAAAGGTTAATTACTCCAAAAAAAAATCATTCAGACCACCACAAGACGGTCTTTTACCTCAATCAGCCCAGTGTTTAGACCAAAGATGTGCAATTCGATTGCTTTAATCAAAGAGATAAAGCGGTCGGGGCCGCTTGCTGCGCGCTCGCCAGCTGAAGCCGTACCAACTCTAATTGGTTTAGGGATAACATTAATTACCACATTGCTCATTAATGGATGAAGCCTTTATTGGTTCCATTGATCAGCAGGACTTGTTAGCTGTCTTCCTAAGCAATGGTGGATGTAACAATCTTACATATTGGCATATCAATTAATGCAATCAATTCCTGCCTAGCAGCTGCCAGTCCACTCTCGCCAGCCCACCGCTCATCCTTCAGAGCCCCATGATTTCTTGGGATGCACAAGACAACAGACTGAACGCGTCCAAGTCTTTAATGAGAGAGCTCCTAATTTAACATGAGATCCTAATGCAAGGGGGACAAGAAGAATTTTTAGATATACAGGAATACCAGGAAATTCTACACAATAATTCCAGAATTCACACGATTCCTTGGAAAACGTTTGACAGGATTAACCTCTTTGTTCTGGAAAAAGAAGAAAGTCAGAAATAAAGCAAGCTTCAGGCGGCTCATCCAGCTTCGCTCTTCTTTAAACTTCACCTTCTTCTCTTTTCTAATTGAGATCAATGCTGCACTTTAAGACTCATTGATTAGCACTTTAGAAATACTCTCTGTGTCACAGAGGGCCCCGAAAGGATGGTGGACAATTTTACGGTTTTTAAATATTACATGGTGAGGATAAGAGTTACCAAAAATAAATTTAAAAAATGACAGATAAGTGATAAAAAAGTCAAATGATTCAACAGTTCACCACTTGGTGTAGCACTTCATTTACATAACAACCTACATTTTTAAACATAGAGATCAACAAAAATCCCATTGTAAGTTCAACACGCTTCCTGGTTGCCAAGTCTAAACAACATGTGCCATAGTGTTACAGAGAGAGGTCATATTTAAACATCCATGGCCTAAAGGTCACTGGTTCAACATGCACTTAAATAAAACCCTAACTTCTTCCTGGGTGCCTTAATCAGGTGGGTGCTGCTCTGGTCCTGCCCCAAGATGGTATAAATGCAGAGAAGAATTTTCCTACAGGAATCAATAAAGTATGACTAATTACTTTTATTACTATTATTATTATTATTATGGTGCTACAGGGGCAGCACGGTGGGACAGTGGATAGCTCTGTCGCTTCACAGTGTGCCTGGGTGGGATGAAATTTCGGTGTGGAGTTTGCATGCTCTCTCTGTGTTTGCAAGGGTTTTCTCTGGTTTTCTCACACATTCCAAAGCCATGCACAATAATAGGTTAATTGGTGTTTCCTTCGTGTACGATGGAATGAGTTGCCTGGTGGGCTCCAGCAATGAAAGAATGAATGAATGAATGAAGGAAATAGTGAAAGAGTGAAAGAATGAAGGAATAAAAGAATGAATGTATGAATGAAAGAATAAAAAATGAAAGAAAGAATGAAAGAAAGAAAGAAAGAACAAATGAATGAATTAATGAATTCACTGATTGCACCATCTACGTATTTATAACATGCTATTGTAGCAGATAGCGCAACTATTTGAAAAATATTGCTTAGCAAAGATGTGTGCACGCGTGTTTGTGTGTGTGTGTGTGTGTGCATGAATGCGTGTGTTGACTCAATAATGCAACTGGTTTGGCTATGAAACCAGACACACTCAGGCAGTTTGGCGAACACCCAGTTACTTGCTCTGGGTCCTACATGCTGTGCATCCAGCCTCTGTCCCCTGGGTGATGCACAAGCTGGCTAAGCAATTAACAATTTTGTGCTGATTGCCCAAAGCATGTTCTTTTTTTTTTTTATTTGCTCGGCTGCCAAGAAAATGGCGTGAAAGATTCACTCTTCACTCCTTCCCCATTGGCTCAATTTCTCAATTGTTCTCAATTCCCGATACTTCATTAAAGCAATCCCTCAGCTAACAGCGTTCAGAGCGAAGCATACAATGTACATTGACTTGATTTGGGTTTGAACCATGTGTCTGACTTTGAACTCCCATCATGCATTGCTTGAGCAGAGAAGAAGATGAAAATAAACCACGCTGACATGTACGCTCCAGTAATAAGACATCATGTGATTTAATTCGTTTTTAATTAAATTTAATGCTGTTAATTAGTTTCTTCTTGTTCGCACACACATTTAATGGCCAATTTATTAGGTACACCAAAATTTCGGACCCTCTTTTTCCTTCACAACTGCCTTAAGTCTTTGTGAAATACTTTCAACAGGGATGGTGTGCTACATTCCTTGTTTGTAACAAGTGGATATTTGAGTAGCTGTTGCCTTTCTATCATCTCATACCAGTCTGCACGTTCATTCTGCTCTGACCTCTCACATCACCAAGACATTTTCGTCCACACAACTGCCCCTTACTTGATATTTTCTCGTTTTCATATATTTCTCTTTAAACCCTAGAGATGGTTGTGTCCCAGTAGATCGGCAGTTTCTAAAATACTCAGCCCAGCACTGTCTGGTACCAACAACCCTGCCCTGTTCAAAGTCACCTAAATCACATTTTCTTCCCCATTTGGATGCTCAGTTTGTACTTCAGCACAGTTGCCTTAACAATGCATTACATGTTGTGCTGCCGCAGTACCCTGATTTATCAATGCATTAGGAACATCTGGAAGGCGGTATATGATACGCACCCCCAATTGGTGGATACATGGCAAAAACATTGATTTGTCCACTGTATGGCAAAAGGCAACATTCACCAGCTATGGGTAAATGAAACGACTCAAGCGGCTTAATATGAGTATATTACAGCCGGGATGAAGTTACAATTCTGTGAAGACCGGCTGCATAGGTGTGCTCAATTGGTATAGGGATACGCCGACTGAGCATCCCAAATCACTCAAAAGCTCTCCCCGTCAACTGAGCTATCCTGGATGCATAGTTGTTTGAGAGAAGGCTAACTTCGATCGTGGCGAGATCTTGCACTGAAACTGACTATATAATGGCAAAGCATAAAAAAAGCTAATAATAATAAATCTAGTGTGTACCCACAAAAGCAGAGCGACTCGCAAGTATCCGAAAAAATCTGGCTCTAAATCTGCCTGTGACTCTATTAAATGGAAGTAGTCATTAAAACGAGTTCATTTCAGCAGATTCAGTTGAATAGCCTGTATTGAGTTGCTGTTAATGCACACTATATTCTGTATGTCGATACAAATGAAGGGTCTAGTGAAAGGACAAAGAAGAGGGCTAAAATATAGACACGCGCACACGCACGCAGACGTACGCACGCACGCTCTAATGAACAGACAAGCTCAGGAAACCCATCCCCACACCAGACAGCTCGCGTGGCCCATATATCCACTCATTGTATTCTAAAGTGCTGTCTCTGCTTCACTAATGATATTTTTGTGTTAATGACCGCCTATTTGCAGCAGCTGCCCGGCCCACGCTGGCAATTTGAGGATTTATTTAGTTCTTGTTTTATGTTATGACCAGACTGAAGCAGAAATTTTTAGTGAACTTGAAATAAAATATAAAATCAGTACAGTATGTGTTAGCGAATACATAACTTAGCATCTTGTCTACAGTAAGACTCGGTAAGCTGCTACTGGGTAGTACCCATTACCACGTCAAAAGATCAGCAACATTTTACATCAGAACATAATGAACAAGCTTTTTCTTATAAAAGGGACAAAGCAATTGCGACAGTCTGCGTCTCTAGAAGAACTGCATGCTGCATGCTGTAAAATCGAAAATGACTTCCACAAACACTATCAACTACAGGAATCTTTCCTATTCTTTTCGTCTGTATACTCTCACTGTCACACTTGCTTCATCTTTTTGCAGCGACTCAAAACCCAGCATCCTTCATTGTGTTTGTTTTTGTCTGAAAAGTGCCATGTTGTGCCATATCATGCACAGTAATGTTTAGATACTAATAAACCATTGATTTCTACTAAATGATTAATGCATCAATTCATAAAATGATAGTGCATATATAGAAGAGACCCTGCAAGGATTTCCACACCCTTTGTCTGCACCCTTGACCTCTAAACCCCCTGCTGCTATGTATCTGAGCATCCAGCTGCACCTCGTCTCTAATCCCCCGCTCTATCTTGATTATGATATATTTCTATTACTAATACACATGAATAAAAAAATCATTCATATTATTTGACCCATGTGAAGAATTAAATTCAATTAATGCCATTAATATCACCAGACCCAGGACGTATAAATTCGAACCCCCCAGCGATAACCGACATCCACGGGAACCCCTCCGGTCCGGAATCTAAATTGCAGTCACATCTACCCGCTCGCCCAAGATGATAATTGTAGCAGGCCAATAAATTACTACTGCCTCCGCATCAATTATAAGCATCACGTCTGGCAATGAAGAAAATGAGATCTTGTGACAAATTTCATGAGCCTTGACTGCCCAGCAGTCTTTCTTAACATGCTACAGATAGCAATCCCTTATCTAGCCCCTGTAATGGGGAGCCACGGATAGAGAGATGGAGCAGCGGCCATTTAATTAAAAAGCTGAAGGGAGTAGGGGGAGGGAGGTGAGGTCTGTGAGCTTTTCTAGTTCAGAGTAAGTCATTCATTGAAGAGACCCTGGAAGGAGACAAAGGCTCTGAGAAGGCTTTGATATATAATAAATAAAAATATACTACATCATACATCATCATCGCCTAGCAATGAGTCAGCTTTCTCCAATGCCCTTGTAGTCCAGTCCATGTTGAAATTTTGTCCATCCAGGTTATTCTTTGTCTTCCACGCTGTCTGATTTCCTCCACATGTCTTGTCATTACACTTCCTTCAATGCTGTCATGTCAGAGCCTTATCACATGATACATAAAACCATAGCTTGTGGGATTTGATCTGGTTCTGTAACTCATTTTCTGTTATAGCCATCTTTTAGACTTGGGCAGTGGTCATTGCGCTATTTGTCCATCTTGTTTTTCTTCAGTGTGGCACAGTGGCGCAGTGGATACTGATGTGCCTCACAGCAAGAAGATCTGTGTTTGAGACCTGTGTGGGAGTTTGCTTGTTCTCCCTGTGTTTGTGCGGGTTTTCTCCAGGTATTTTTGTTGGCACCAGATTGTTTTATCCTTTTTAAAATTAATCATTTATTTATTTGCTATACCCGCTTAATTCTAGTTTTAGGGTCACGGGGAAGCCAGTGCCCACCCGGCACTGTTCGACCACTGTTCGAACCCGGGATCTTCTTTCTATGAGGCCACAGCACTATCCACTGTGCCACCCTTTTTTGATTGTTTATATTTTTTGCATTGCCTACTGCACTAGTTATAGTGCCAAAAAATAGGCTTCTCCTTTATACAGAATCCAATTCCCACCTGGTGAGGCGAGAGCGTGGGCGAGGGAGGAGGCGGCATGAGAAAGACAGACTGAGAGCTTGATGAGGATTTATGGCAGATGGGGAAGACCGCAAAAATAAAACACCGAAAGGGAGGGCCCTTAAATCTCCTTCTGCGCCGCAATATTCACTGCTGTTGCAATCGGGCACGCTGATAGAGCATCGCAAAAAATGACTGCTGCGTTCAAATTACGGCTGCGCTCTCTACTAATATTTAACATCATTAGAAAATCATTAGAAAACCATCATAAAACCTGGGATTATGACTAG
>JAOUQT010000004.1:1555132-1565366 GCA_025769995.1 Xyliphius kryptos | reverse complement strand
GGGTGTATCTGCCCAGCGCCCAAGACGTTCTCCCCTGGATGGGCATGGGAAACCCAATTGCGACCCTAGTACAGGATTAAGCGTAAAATAATGAATGAATGAATCTGCATAATGACTGATATACTGACAGAATACATTGATTTGACTGATCTACTTTATACAATATGTTACACCTGTAGCTATTAGAATTGTATGTGTATTAACTGTGACACTATTTGAACTCACTATAAAAAACCAATCAAAAGTCAACAAAAGTCACTCCCCCCAGGTTATGGGGTCTAATAGAATTATTATAATAGAATACAATACATTAAAAGTGTAAGGGGTGGAGAAAGGTTTCACTGCACAATTACACAGCAAAAAAATCAGCACTCACTCAACAGCCTGCTTAAAGAATATTGAAGTAAATAGATAACTGCGATTCATAGCAACCAAATCATGAACTCTTAAGCAACACATGAAAGCAATCAGCAGCGAGCATAAACATGTGCCAGTGATCTGCTAATTCACTGGTCACCATAACCATAACTTACAGCTTATTGACTGTTGAATACCTACAGTGCATTCAAAGGTACCTGTGGATTTCACTAAATATGAATACATTACTTTAAATGCAGTTCACACGGTCTCGCTCAGCAGTTACATTAACGGCTTAAATGGCTTTCGATATCGAAGTTCAAGCAGTGACTTGAAGTCAAAAGTAAAGTGAAATCAAATATTTATTCTGGATCAATGAACTAAGTGCTACTGCTATGAACATTAAATCAAAGGCAGAACATAAATGTGCTAATCTCACTTTTTAAATTCAACAAAACAAACACGTGCACATATTGTATTTCTACGCTGTTCAGTCTTTTTCTCCAATTTCCGACTTACTTAATTGAACAGGTCATCATGTAATTCTTTTGGTAGTAACCATAGCTAGTGGTGTTTTAACAAAACTTACTTTAATGCTTTAGCTTTAAATAAATGAATAAATAATTTTTTGTAAAATCTTACTTTTTTATTTATTGTATTTGGCGGCGACACGGTGGCTTAGTGGTTAGCACATTCGCCTCTCAGCGCTTGGGATTCCCGGTTTGAATCCCAATCTGGGTGGAGTTTGCAAGTTCTCCCCGTGTTTGCGTGGGTTTCCTCCGGGTTCTCCGGTATCCTCCCACATTCCAAAAGCATAAAGGTAAATTGAATGCTCTAAATTGCCCTGTATGTGTGTGTAGCTGTGTGAGTGAGTGTGTACCCAGCGATGGATTGGCGCCCTGTCCTGGGTGTATCTGCCCAGCGCTTGAGACGTTCTCCCCTGGATGGGCATGGGGAACCCCCCCGTGACCCTCATCAAGGAATAAGCAAAAAATAATGAATGAATGAATAAATAAGTAAGTCTGAGTGTTTTGAAAACGCCACAATAATAATGACAATCCATTATTCTGGACTGAATTCTATGTGTTTTTTTTCCATTATTTTGTCTAAATTTGAATAACAAATTACGCTACAAGACCATAGGAAAAAAGAACAGGCTTAATGTTTGAGGAACGTATTTCCACTATGCATTCGAGTAAAAATGAAAAAAAAAAGCCTGCCCTAAAGGCTCGACTGTTTTACCCTTCGGCAAGACTTTTCAAACGGGATCTTTTCAGGCTCTGGGTTTCTGTCTGGGCCCAGTGGATCATGTGGAGAACGAAAAATGCTTTCTGCTCAAATGTGGAGCCCAAGGCTCTCCCACACCTCCTGGTCCACAACACTCAGCAATTTTTTGGGGGGATCTTGCAGAAGGGTCTGTTGTTCAGATGGTGGGGATGGGAAGTTTGGGGGAAAAAAATAAAAATAAGTAAAGAAAGTGCTCATTGATCAAATGGATCGAAGGCGGATCAATAACCTAAATTGTCATCATTCCGCGTTCGGCGTAATTACCACAAGGTATGGTCGTCATCACGGAAATCAAACGCGGTGCAGGTTAATTGGAGGCAGATCTATTCAGACACAAAAAAAAGCTTTGCAGGTCCCTCTAAAAAAAAAGTCTGCCAACGGTGCACTGAAGCTTCCTAAAATAACCCGCGCACACCATTAGTCGCTGTGTCATCGTGGAGGTCGTGTGCCGGGGCCCATTTGAGGACATTTAATCCACAGCACAACGAGTGTGCGTCACCTGCCCAACAAAGCGTTGTGACTCTTTACAGTTAAGCTCAATACATTGTATGATGCCTTAAGTTTATACATTCATTCATTATCTTCCGCTTATTCCTTTATGAGTGTCGCGGTGAGGGGGGGGGGGGTTCCCCATGCCCATCCAGGGGAGAACGTCTCGGGCGCTGGGCAGATACACCCAGGACAGGGCACCAATCCATAGCTGGGTACACACTCATATACACACACACTATACAGGGCAATTTAGAGCATTCAATTTACCTTCATGATTTTGGAATGTGGGCGGAAACCGAAGAACCCGGAGGAAACCTACGCAGACACGGGGAGGACATGCAAACTCCACCCAGATAAGGATTCGAACCGGGAATCCCCAGCGCTGAGAGGCGAACATGCTAACCACTAAGTCACCGTGCCGCCCTGAGTTCATACAGTTCATACAGTATGATTTAAATACATTGAAATGCCAGAACGTCCTCCTTCCCAAACAATTTGTAGTGTCCTGATGAGAAGTAGCCAGTGAACGAGATCGTATTTCATCAGAACGGGACGTGAAGAACCACAGGCCGCTCTGATGTAGCAACATCATGCACAGAGTGGAAACAGTAACAGAAAAGTTAAGGCGCTAAAAACTTTGAATTATTTACCAAATGAAGGAGCGAGAAAGGAAAACCTGCGCCACTCCCGTACATCCTGCTCTTGTGTCTCTTATGTATGAAAAAGCTGGAGGCAAAGCAGGTTTGGCAATGCAACACCAGGAAGAGAATATAATTTCTATCTGGCCGTATCTTTTTTTTCTCCTCAGTCCCCCCCCCCACCCCCACGCATTCTACAAACGCCTTGGGCGCCATGCTTGTAAAAGTAACCACAGTTCTTTGAGAGCTGCATGTATTTACAGACGGAGGTATGTAGGAATCAAAGGTATTACCACATGACATAACACATTAAACAAAGAGCGGCCGGAGAATTTATAGACTGGGGCTGGCACGGGTGGAGCACCCAGGAACTACAGAGCACCGGTGTTGAATTATGTGCAGCCTCCAGCCATAATACTCCTCTACAGCAATCGGGAAACGGGGAAAATCTGCCGTATCGAGTGTTTTAAGCGGCGTTACGGTTAAATGTATCGGTTTCCTTCCCACCTTTACCTTCCCTCCGTCTCATATCGGTCCACCTTTACGGGGCAGGATCCCCTCGCCGTTCTGTGACCCTTGTTGTTGGTGGAATGGCTGTAAAGTATAGAAACGTAAGCTTTTTTATCTCCCTTTTCTTTCCTTTCTTTCCTTTTGCTCCCTCTCGGCTCCCTTCCCCTCTGCCTCGGCTGCCATCCCGTTTCACCAGAGTTTTTATTTCACCCTCATCAGCAGGAGACTAAAAATAAGTGATAAATGGAACATGATATTTTAAAGCCTTATCTCTTATCTGCTCTTACAAGGGAATAATAGGGTAGTTAATCCTGCAGATCTCCCTCAAATTGATTAATCAGCACATGCAGACAATCAAATAAATGATTAATACGCTCCAGACCTGCGGTCGGACAGTTACCCCGAAAGCATCAGTAATAATTCAGTAACCCTTGCCAGACTGAAGCTGCGTCTGACATTCGGCATGTCGGTTTGCTGATGAGGAGGGTGGAGCCGGTGGCGTTTGGCTTTGAAGTGTGGGCATAACAAACCGCTCGCTTCGGCCAAATTGGAGCTCGCTCCACCTGCAGAGCGGGAGCTCGTCCGCGATCATATCCAGACGGATATCTCTCACGCCTAACGCCGTGGTTTCGGCAGAATCAGATTGCAGAGTTTAGGCAGATAAGAGCATCTTGGAGTTCCACTGAGATGTGCAGTTCCTTTTTAATTCCACCCTGAGCATCAGTGTCGGTTTGAGGAATCTGTGCGTGTGATGTCGTGTTCAGTGGATACGGAAAACCAGCAGAGAGAAACCCAGGAGCCGGATAAATTATTAGTAGATACATTTCTTTAGCTATGAATGCCGACTCATCACTAATTCTCCCACTTTCTGAGTGCCTACAAGGCCAGATTTTGGCATCGTGATTCCTTATCATGTCCTTGGAAAAACAAAGGTACTTTTCACCTTTCTACTTTCCAGGGTTCAGGGTCATGTCTTCCCAAATACCTACAGATCTGAAACTTGGCTTCCTCTATTATCCATCCCTCCATTATCTTCCATTTATTCCTTTATGAGGGTCACGGTGGAGTTCTCCATGCCCATCCAGAAGAAAACATCTCAGGCGCTGGGCAGATAAACCCAGGACAGGGCGCCAATCCATGTTTCTGGACTGTGGGAGGAAAGCAAAGAACCCCCGTGGACACGGGGAGAACATGGAAACTCCACCCAGATTGGGACTTGAACTGGGAATCCCCAGCGCTGAGAGGCGAACGTGCTAACCACTAAGCCACCGCGTCGTCCATTCCTCATTATGTCCTCTGAGGCCTTTACAATGGGTTACAAAAAACACAGTCCTATCCCCGGACCCCTCTGCCGGTTATTAGGAGAGACTGACACGGTCATGGAAACTTTGCCACCGTGCTGCCCATTCCTCATTATGTCCTTCTTCTCAGGTTCGTTCAATATCGCCATCAAACTCAAGACCGCCCCAGTGTCACATCGGGGTCTTCCCGATTGTTTGTTGGCTATCGCCATCGATTGCCTTGGAAGGATTGGGGTCTTGGCGAGTACCTACAAAGCCGAAACGTGGCTCCATCATTCCTTATCGTGTCTTTGGAAAACCTACTGATAAATTCCCGTAGGAAATCAGCCGTAGTCCCAACTCTCTCTATAATAATAAGTTCATTTTAAGTTCATCAAGTTATTCCCTTTAGCTTCAGCGCGGTATTCAGCTAGTAAAGTATATAAATGTATATAACGGTGTAAACTTTGAAGAGGAATTCCTTTAAGATTAATAAAGTTGTTGCTGGAATTTCCCTCGTTCCCAAAGAATGAGGCCTTTACAATGGGTTATAAAAACCCTGTCCTGTCCCCGGACCCCTCTGCCAGTTATTAGGAGAGACAGACACGGTCATGTGACCTTCACTCACGGACTCGTCTGCTCTCGGCGTCCCATGTGCTTCATGTAGGTGCTCCGTCTTCGCTACTTAAAGTAGTTCCACCCAAAATGAAGGGAAGTACTGAAAAAAAATAAACTAGTACCTACTCTGAAATCCTCCCCGGTCTGTAATCTTTGCAGCTGTCTAATGTCTTCCTGGCTACGGCCGTCTGGCTCCCGATTCGCACCCGAGTCATAACACTGCAGCGTACATGAGACGAGCTGCCACCTGCCAGTCATTTCGCTGAGACGAAAAGGCCACACGCTTACATAACTGTAAGTATGCACTACTTAACTAATCCGCTGAAGCTGTTCCCATGTGCTTTTGAAACCTCGCAGCCCCAGCAGTATCCTGCCAATAAGCCTGGTAATATATAGCCTGGTCTTTAATAGGCAGGAACACAACTTGTAGGGCAATGCAGCGAGACGCTCTGCTGGTCTATAACCGATAAAGTCGGCTTTGATCTCGCCGCCGACTGAAGCCATTTATAAATCAGACTCGCAAATATTTACAAGTGAAACAAGCGATATCGAAGGAGGGGATTTCTGGTCTGGTATATATCCCTAACTGCAATTTCTCTCTCTCTTTATTTACAGCTTTCCACATGCCCCCCCCCTCCCCACCTCCTCCCTGGCTATACGGTATGTCGATGGGGGCCCGGTAGCAAAGACTACATTCATCATGGCTCTGCAGGCTGACGTTATCACATGGTCAAAGGCCTTAATGTCCTAGAGGAGAGAGTGCGGGAAGAGACGGATCCATAGCTATAAATGTCCATATCCAAAGTCCTAAAAATGATCAAATCTAATCGGCCGAGCAGCATTACAAGCGCCGCAAATGATCCGATCTGTTGTGTTCCTTTGTGTGCGGCTATAACGACCGAGCCGCTCTTGTTTTGAGCTCAATAAAAGAATAAGAGCCCGTGTTCAATATGTATCACCTTCTGCTAAGTCCCAGCTCGCCCACCTATTCCCAGTTCAAATGTGCGCTACAGGCCGACCCGCCTCGGGCAGATCCATCGCCTTTAATTGCTCCCCCCAGAAATGACCCCCGCTCCTGATCTCGTTCCGATATACATCGTCTCTATTAAGCTGGGAAGTAGGTATATATTCTTTTAATGACCCCTCAGTCCTAATGATGCAGTTGAAAATGGGGGAGAGAGCAACGAAAAAATCAATCACCGGCTTTTTTCTTTTGTCCTTCGCTGACTCTATTAGTTTTCTCTCTCTTTAT
The DNA here is from genome assembly GCA_025769995.1 of Xyliphius kryptos. Lineage (NCBI taxonomy): Eukaryota > Metazoa > Chordata > Actinopteri > Siluriformes > Aspredinidae > Xyliphius > Xyliphius kryptos. Next base: position 1,558,932 of record JAOUQT010000004.1, on the reverse strand, counting down.
CTGATGTAGAGACCCAAAAACAGGCACAGAGGAAAGAAGGAGAAAGAAGGGATAAGTGGTAAGTAATGGGTTACGTGCTCGGTATGTCAGACCTGGTCCTGTGATCTGAGTCTGACTTTAATCAGAATGCATTTATTTGGAGAGCTGGGCCATATTCGGACGAAGGTTGGAGAAAAAAAACACCCTGACGCAAAAATCTCCAAATAAATGCAATACATACGTTACTACAGATATATGAAAGGATTCTCGTTTCGTTTTGGTTAAGGCCCAATCGAGGACCTCTACCGGACGGCGTTCCAGCCCAACGAGTGCGTTTGTGAAGACGTGATCATGTGTGAGTGAGCAGAGAGCGACCGGCTCCTCGATCGATGCCGTGATTGGCAGTTAATGGCTTTTCCGGTTCTTCCTCCGTAACCCCTCTTTGATGCCTGTTACCTCTGATCAGAGATGGCAGGTGGCATTTGACTTCCGTGCATAAAGCCCCGACTTTGTGGAAATGGCTTCATCATGTTTAACGATTCAGAATTTCTTTTTTCTTTTTAATATCGGGAATTTACCTCAAACGGGCCGACGGGGCTTTCAAGCTTCAGACGCAGCTGACTCGCATCCAAATTCAAGCAGGTCTCCCAAATAACGGGAAAGTTTGAAATGGGAGGAGGTGATTTTTTTAATGCTTTGCATCACGTGCCTGAGGGAATGTACTGTAAAATGGATAAAGAACACCGGCACACACTGTTCTCTAACTCTGAAGCAGCTTTTATGGTAAAGGATGAGCTGTGATTGAAAACATGCACTGTGTTCTTAAGGGTCATTAGAAGGCTGTTATTAGACCTTCATTTTTAATGAACCCTGGGAAACAGGGACAGATCTCGACATGGAAACAACAGTCATCAGAGGATTCGGAGTTGGATGCCGTACAAGGAAACAGGGTGCGATCTAAAAACAATGTGGCCCCATGGGAGATGACTGTGGAGATAGATGGTATAGACTGCAGATGCAAAGACCGCGCGACGACGGAGAACTTGAGAACAACGGGAAAGCTGAACGCCAATGGTTTTTGAATGAGGGATGGCTTTGGAGATTGAATACAGTACAGGCCAGAAGTTTGGACACACCTTCTCATTCAATGCGTTTTCTGTATTTTCTCGACTATTTACATTTACATTAAATTTACATTTAGTTATTTAGCAGACGCTTTTATCCAAAGCGACTTACAAGTATTCCTAACTTGTTTGGGATCAGAACACAGAGTTGATCATAGCATCTCTGGAGCATGAGGGTTAAGGGCCTTGCTCAGGGACCCACAAGGGTAATTTCAGTGGACCTGGGATTTGAACCCACAACATTCTGATTGATAGTCCAACACCTGAACCACTGAGCTACAGTGTAGATTCTCACCGAAGGAATCAAAACTATGAATGAACACATGAGGAGTTATGAACTTAACAAAATAACATGTTTTATATTCTAGCGCCTTCCCAACAGCCACCCTTTGCTCTGATTACTGCTTTGCATTATAATTAATGATACTAATTAACCCTTATAGGCACACCTGACAACCATTTCAGGTGACTCCCTCTTGAAGCTCATTGAGAGAATGCCAACAGTGTGCAAAGCAGTAATCAGAGCAAAGGGTGGCTATTGGGAAGACACTAGTCGTGAAAATACAGAACACGCATTGAATGAGAATGTGTGTCCAAACCTTTGGCCTGTACTGTACTTAAAATGAATGTATTATTATGGGGGGCAGCACGGTGGCTTAGTGGTTAGCAAATTCGCCTCTCAGCGCTGGGGATTCCCGGTTCGAATCCCAATCTGGGTGGAGTTTACATGTTCTCCCCGTGTCTGCGTGGGTTTCTCCGGTTTCATGAAGGTTTCATGAATTCTCTAAATTGCCCTGTATAGTGTGTGTGTTTGTGTATGGATGTGTGCGTGAGTGTGTACCCAGCGATGTCCTGGGTGTATCTGCCCAGCCCCCGAGATGTTCTCCCCCGGATGGGCATGGGGGGAACCCCCCCGCGACCCTCATCTCATAAAGGAATAAGCGGAAGGCAATAAATGAATGATACACAAAGGGGGCGCCATGTTAGGAACAAAAGGGGGGTGAGGCTCCGTCAGGGAAAAAGGGGGTGGGGCTCATGCGTATCCCATGGTTCGGGGCCTTTATATATAGAGATATGTAATAATTATAATGAATCTTAAGTGTGTAATAAAGCAGCATGTTGGGGCAACAAAACATTTGCGCTGTGAATCCCCAGTCGAGTGCAAATGAACTGCCAAGACGTATGCTTCAGTTCTAATAACCCCAATCCTGGTTCCCCAAGAGAACGGCTCAAGCTTTCTAAGCACACAACAACTAACGCATTAAAATGCCCCCGCTAAAGTCTCAGTCTAATTCCTTCCCCTCTCCAGCTTCGGTTTTGCCTCATTAACTGTGTAGAGAAGCAGAAAAAGTGGAGATCAGAAGCCTCTTAGTAGCAACACATTGGCATTAAGGCTCGAGGGTGGAGCTCTTTGTTCGACATGAAAGTGCAACGAATTTTTTCAGCGCGTGAACTGGATTTCTGCTGAACCAGGAAAACATGGCCATGGTTCTGCCAGGATAACCTGCATGATGGGCTGATGGGTGCAGCAGATGCGTCGTTGATGAGATGCATTTGCATTACGCTGCATATTTGTTGCAGCATTCGCAGATGATTCCTCTGGAGAGTTCAATGCATTTCCAAACTCTGATTCATAATGCAGTTAAACGGATCAGTGAGTCAGATGGGATGCTTTTGAGTCGTTATGATGTCATATATGATGTTCGAACGGTGAAGCACGGCGGACGTGTTTTAAAGGTTACGATCCGTCTGTCGGTTATAAACGAGGGAATCAAGATTCTATTCAGAGCTCGGAAACAGAATCATGAAACATGAACAACTCCTCCCGATCTGGGTGGAGTTTCCATGTCCTCCCTGTGTCTGCGTGGGTTTTTTCCTGGTTCCTCCCACAGTCCGAAAACATGGATTCAAGGTAAATTAAATGCTCTAAATTGCCCCGTATTGTCTGTGTGAATGAGTGTGTGCCCAGAGGTTCCCCATGCCCATCCAGGGGAAAACATCTCGGGCGCTGGGCAGCTACACCCAGGACAGGGCGCCAATCCATCGCTGGGTACACACTCACTCACACAGTCGCACACACTATACAGGGCAATTTAGAGCATTCAATTTACCTGCAATCCATGTTTTTGGAATGTGGGAGGAAACCGGAAAAACCGGAGAAAACCCCATGTGGACAGGGGGAGAACATGGAAACTCCACCCTCATTGGGATTCGAACCGAGAATCCCAAGCGCTGAGGGGCGACAGTGCTAACCGCTAAGCCACCGTGTCGCCCATGATGTCATTCAGTCGCATTGAACTCAGGAACCCAGTCATGCATTTTAGACAAAAGTATTAATATAAGCTTGTGAAAGCAGTTTAGGGAAGGCCCCACTGTACAAATCAAGGTTCATAAATATGTGGGTTTTGTGTTGACAAACTTAAAGGGTCTTAATCCTATACAAGGCTGGCGATTTCTCATGCCCATCCAAGCGAGAATGTTTCGGGCGCTGGGCAGATACACCCAGTACAGGGTGCCAATCTATCGCTGGCCACACACTCACACACACGCACATATTATAAACGGAGAATTTCTATTTTATTTTAGAGAATTCGGGCGGCACGGTGACTCAGTGGTTAGTACATTCGCCTCTCAGCGCTGGGGATTCCTGGTTCGAATCCCAATCTGGGTGGAGTTTTCATGTCCTCCCCGTGTCTG
>JAOUQT010000004.1:1527717-1551208 GCA_025769995.1 Xyliphius kryptos | reverse complement strand
ATTCTTTTTCTTTTGTCCTTCGCCGACTCATTAGTTTCTATTTTTTTATCTGATTGGAGACCAAATGCACCCCACCCCAAAAAAACTTTGAATAATAGATAAACTGGTGGTGATAAAGTAATAGTATTAGTATTTAAAATGTTTTGGCGAAAAGAAAAAAGTTAAGACTAAAAAGAACATGAAGGCCTCGATGAAGGCCTTCTACTGTAGAAGTAGTATCTCAGGGTTCTACACACTCTTGCCGACGTCATCAAGAGATTCCATACATAGTAGTATGTAAGGAATTTAGCCTGTGCAAGGGGGTAAAGATGGGGTTCAGATGGTAGTTGTGCTCTGGCTTGTCGATCGATGCCATGATTGGCAGATAATTGCTTTTCCTGTTCTGCCTTCGTAACCCCGTTCTGATGGCTGTTGCCTCTGATAGGAGATGGCAGATGGCATTTGACTTTTGTACATAAAGCCTTACGTTGTAGAGATGGCTTCATCGTGTTTAATGATTTAAATTTAAGTTGAATATTGGGAATTCTCTGCCACAACTAGGCCAAGGAGGATTTTCTGGCTTTGAAAAAGCACTTGACACACTTCCAAGAACAGAAAGAGAGAAAGAAAGAGAGAGAGAGAATGAGAAAGAGAGAAAGTCATGCTTAACATAAACCACAACTTCATCAGGTACCTAAGATGTGGATTGCATCATGGTGATCATGCTTTGTACTGAAATTAATCGAAACATTTGGATTTGGTTATTCACATCAAACCTATGTTTAAACAATGGAAAATGTACACACAAGACACTTTTACAATATGTGCCATGTTCATTCATTCATTATCTTCCATTTAGTCCACAAGTGGTCATGGGCCAGCCGGTGCCAATCCGCCAACTCTGGAAGCAAGGGCAGGAACAACCATAGACAGGGAGCCAATCTACTTTAGAGCATACACACATTCACACACACTAAGGGCCACTTTAGAGACACAATCTTTGGAATGCAGTAGGAAACTGAAGCACCCTGAGATTTCCAAGGTTAGAAGGAGCGTTACAGGATTTCGAGGTCAGTTGGAATGGGCCTGCTCATCATCCACTATTATCTGTGATTACATGCTATATTATATGGTATTCCTGACCCAAATATTGTTCATATTAGTATATTAGCTCATAAACAGAAATATTATTTCTATTGCATCAAATTACTCTTGCTCTATAGCATCCCAGCCATTACATTACAAACTCGGAAATAAGATCCTGGTTGAAAAAGGGGTGCAGTAATTATCTCCTGTAGTGTTTGAGATGCTGAAGAGACGAAATCTGGCTTCATAATTCATCAGTGATACGTTTCTGAGGAAGCAACGTCGAGGACGCTGGAGATTCGTTCAGAAATGTAGGACAGCACAAAAGCCTGGTTCTGTATGTGCTGTGTGGATAGAAATCTGGAACCAGTGGGACCAAATGGTGCAGAAATAATACATTTAATTGAAAAAAGAGAGAGAGAGACAGAGAGAGAGAGAGAGAGCGAGAACTTCCCTTTGCAACACCAACAAAAAAATAATAAAGCCTGCTTCATATAACTCATTAATAAAGTCCTCCCCTCCCCTCCCCTCCTGCAGTGCTTAATTTAATACTACAATAATTTGAATAATCATTTGCATACCAGATCTAGGATTAGCAATCTACTCGAGTGTCAAAAAAATATATACTGTTTCCCTAAGTCTTCACTGGTACAGTAGCCCACACAGACCTTCTGTTTCAAATTAGCAGAACAAAACTACTCAAGCTAACAAGTATGAATGAAAGAAAATTCTTAAGCAGTGACATAGATTAACCCAATCATGGGAAGCTGCCCAAATCCTATTAAAAACCTGATGTTGGCCAAATGTGGCAAATCGGTGGAGGAGTGCGGCAGTTCGTCGGAATGGTGAAGACTTCCTCCACTGTCTTCCCTTTGCATCTCTGCACCCCAAGTGCCAAGTTCATAAATCGACATGACCAAGTGAAAAAAATGCTTCATAAAACACCAATGTGTTAAACCGCTTAAGAAAAAGAACAAAAAAAAGAAAAGAAAAAAAAACTGTTTCCCATTTATTTCAGCAGCTGCCACCAATAAAAAAAGCACCTCCAACTCTGGGGTTGACCTCAGAGTTCACCACATCAGCAGGAGGGGCTGCATGGAGGGATCAGAGCACCAGCGAGCTTATGACACTGTGTGAGAGATTGTGTTTTCCTCCTTCGCACTTCTGTAACGAGGAGCCAAAGCTAGAGAATGTGTGGGCTCTAAAGTCGGAGTAAATGTTTCCCTTGAAACACACCTCGGCTTGCCCCTTAACCGTTCTCCGGATAGTTCTTTCTCTTTCTTTCGTCACTTTTAAAAGTTAGATGCAGGTGGACCGGTAGGCAAGCAAGATCGCAAAGATGGCATGCAGAACCATAAAAATGGCACAGAAATCAAATGAAGCTTTCTTTCGCTCGCATGTTTTTAAGTCCAGACATTTCCTTTGGTTCCTATACAGTCGATGTTTCTGTTCCTGCTTTCTTTCTGTCCTTAAAAAAACACTTTCTCTGTAATATTTTATTTTATATATGAGGATTAAAAGCAGCTGATGAGAAAACAAGGTGTGAAATTATTTTTTCAAAGGGAGGAGCCCGCCAATGAAAACCATATGACACCCCAGGTTGAACTGCTTAATTACAAAGGGATGAAAATCTGCACTCTACATCTGGCGGGATCATTGCCCTCCATAATGCTGATAGATTTACAGCTCCCAGTCCCAACTCTGGACTCCAGCGCACGGCAATTAAGCTGTACATAAGACGCTTCGCTAGGCGTCCGGCTCAGCAGGGAAGACTACTTCAGCTCAGTGAAGACGTTAGGAAACCCCCCCACCTTCCTGATAACAACGATGGTAGCAATCCATCCTGAACTGGGATATTGAACTCAAATTCGGCCAGAACGACATTGCATCTGCAGAATTGTTATAATACATTGCTATTCTTTTCCATTCGCTTTTTTAAAATATTATCTAATTGAGTTCATTGTTAACTGGAACTAGAGAGACATACTGCCTCATTTGTAACATTTGAGTAACATCTGAGTTCCATATTCTGGATCTGAAAATAAATGATTGAATAAACAAATAAATGAATGCCACAAATGGCTCTGAACGTGAAATATGATGTTCTAAGATACAGAATTACTAAAGATTATACAGTTTGCTAAAGATCAAATGGACATGCTAAGAGGCTATTGGAAAAATGTTTTGTGAACAGATATTTGTTGGTGCCAGACAGGCTGGTCTGAGTATTTCAATTAAAGCAGTTCTGAAGGTAAAATGGGTTCCAACCTTCTACTAGCATGGTGTACCAAATAAAATGGCCGGTGAATGTATATTTCACTCTGTCTCTGCATATATGCCTCTCTCAAAACAGGAACATTATTTACAAAATAGTGACTCTCAACCAATAAGAGGAAGTGACCCGGGACCACTCGCTCATTTCCCTCTGTTGTCCTTAAAAATTTGACTTACAAATAGCAGCATAGGCAACACTAAATCATGGAGTAGACCAGATTAAACATGAGACGTTTCAGGAACAATCATGGAATCTTACAGATAAAAGGAATACGCAATAGATGAAGAATTAAACAATTCTCTGATGGACACTCGGTGCCGGTTAAGGAGAATCAACTAGCCACAACATCCTTTGTTTCTCTGTTTTTACTGATGCCAGTTCCTCTTTTCCTCTTTTACCTTCTATAAGGAGAGTGATGTAACACAGATCTACCATCGAGCATTAGAGAGTTAAAGTTAGAAAAAGAAAGAGAAAAAAAACGGCTGGGAATGAAATATCTGGTGGTGGAGAATGTTTAGTTTTTCAGGCTTGTTGGATTAGAGATATTTAACCTTAAGTAGAGCGTAGCGTGGGACCACCCGGGCACGCTGCTCCGTTTTTGTAGTGTGTGACGCTTATTTATTCATTTTTCGTGGACGAGGGGAGGAGAAAAGGGTGAGAGGTTTTCATTCAGCCATAGAGAATGCACAGGAAAAATACACACATTTACGTCAACTGCGTCCTGGTTCGAGTTTATAACCCCTACACAGACACAGAGTATTTATTCAGAGCATGCTGATTATACAGCTGAGCTATAAGGTGTGAACAAAATAGCCCAGAAAAACTATATATGCTGCTCCTGAGAGAGTGTTGAACCTGACCCAGTCTCCCGGATTTGCCTGACCCACTCTGATAATCTAAGTCCTGTTTACACAATATTTCCTGTTTAAACACCTTCACTATTAGACACACGGTTACAGTTATCACACAAAAGACGTGCAAAGACATCTAGGGACATGTCTAAATGAAACATCATGTGTGGGGGGCGTGGCTTTTTTGCAATTGAGCATAATATTTGGAGACCTATGGAGATTTTATTTTTAAGGGCAGCCATGGCCCTAATGGTCAGAGTATAAATTATCCAAATTATCTGGGCAAGTTACATTCACTGCGGAAATGCTACTGAGCAAGGCAACTAACCACCAATTGATCTCTGTGTGCCTAAATAAGAGGGGGTGGGCAGCACACTGGTTATGAGCATTACCTAGGGACCAATACATTATTAATGATTATTATTATTATTATTATTATAACAATTTTCATAATTTCCATAAAGAAGATCTATCTTTTTTGCAGTCCTTTATTACAGAGGAGTTTAATTCAAATAAGGTAAATTTATATCCACTGTATCTCTGTACACCCCTTCAAAATATCTTTCTTGTAAATACTTTAGCAAACCAATGGCTTAATTGAAGACCTCAATAATGCCTGGTTGACTACTGCCTGGTTGAAAACACACACAGAAGCACAGATGCACTGCTAACCATCAGATGGATCATATCAGCTGAGTGGTTGCGGGTCGCTGACTGGCCTTTTTCAAACTGGGAGCTGCAAAGACTTGTGAAATTGCACCAGACTGCCAAAGATATGCAGCCTTGACCCCTCCTTTTTTGCTACGCACCACACTGAGCTTATCCACTCCCACTGGAAGCCACTCTGGCCAATCCTCAGGTGTGTTTTATAAAGAAAGCCATTCTCTGTTTGACTTATCGTATAGCAGGGTTCGACTCCCTCCAGGAAACAAGACGTGGATAAGGTTCAGCAGTAATGCACATGGTCATGGGTCACTCTAGTGGAGGTCTTGATATGATACTTAAACAGCATTTTGGAAGGCCTATAGAACTTCCATATAAATCCATATAAATACCCGTTTACCATGTTAGAATTTCAAGAAAAAAAGGATGTGCATCCATGCTGTACAAGGTGGTAGGATTGCTATGTGTTTAACATTAATGAAGGAGTAGAAGGAGGGGGGATTGAGCAGGAAGTCTGAGTGGTGGCGGTGTGGACACTGTGCGAGTGCTTTATTAGCGCTGTACTACCAGTAAATCAGAGCTCGGCTGTTCCTGGAAGAGGAGCAACATTTTTTGCCCACTGAGCACTATTACTGAACAATCACAGGCTAGCCATGATAATTAGGAGAGCATCTCCGTCTAAACGTCTCTCTGCCTCACTCTCAGACCTGACGCCTGCCCTCCTACACCCCCTCCAACCTGACCTCTCAACCACTCCCACGGCCCTTCTAACATCTCTCTATCTCTAGCTTGTATAGTCAGGGAATGTCTCTTCCATTCTATGTTTTTCTTAACACAGAAATGCACCGCATCCAATATAGTGTTGATGAGAAAAACAAAAGACAAGATATGTGGAGTCTGACTAATGCGAGCTGTTACCGAGAGCCATGTTAATGTGTTTCCTTGTGGCGGCCCCGGTTAATCCCTTCCCCTTGCATTGCTGTCTGTTTTGTTTTACTGTGTTTTTCCTCTGTTCTCCATCGAGTATGGGTATTTTTTCCCTCCGCACTACTGAGCTGCTCCAGTTGGATTGCACCAGAGGGGAAAATAACAAGACTGGAAAACTGTCCAAGAAAATGCCGACACTCTGTGGCTGGATTCGGTGGGCCGGGCTGTATTAGCAGAGCCGATGTATGACAGAATGTCATCTGTTTGCACAAGCATAGGCCAGCGGTAGTGGCTGAATGTACTCTTGTGTGTTAATGTGTGTTTGTGTAGATCCTTGTGCATTTAACAGAGCGAAACCAGGAAGAAAAAAAAGACACTTGGGGAGCGGAGGTAGTGTATAAAGGGCTTTCTTTAGTAAAGATTCCCTATGTGATAGTGACGGCACTTTCTTCCTCTCTTTCCACGGCCAAGAGGCATCTGGAGTGGATTTTGTGCGAGCAGACACTGAGGAACATGATTACATTCAGTTAACTGCGGCCTAAACTGATTATGCATGTGCCAAGCTAATGGACTACATTTGCAAGAGGAAAAATAACATCCAATCAATCTCAATTACTGCAGATAGCGGTGGCCCCCGAGACGAGGAAGGTAGCCAGCTAACCCCCAGTTGCTCCTCCTGCTCCCCTGAAAGGTCTGACTGGAAGCTCACGTCTGGCCCGGGATACACCTAGGTTGTCTGGAGTAGCCCAGACTCCAGTAAAACTTCCTCATCTACATATTCTACATAACGAATTACACAAAGTTCATAGTGAACATAGTGAATATTCTGAACACTTCGTATGTCCATGTGCAAGATGTGTGATTAATTGCTATAGTAATTGCCCTACTACTACTTAAGTGGATTTACTTTAAAAAAGAGTACTTCAGATACTTGAGGACACTTTTACTGTATAATCTTCTCCACCGGACACTTTCCAAGTGCTTAGCATGGAATTAAAGTCTAAGATTCACTGGTGTCAACAAATCTGCAAGGTTGCAAAGGTGCACATTTAGATCCTGAATAATTTTCGACATGGCATCACGTTGTCGCATCACAGCTTCATCTTAACCAGTTTGACTCTGAGCTCATGTTTCTACCTGCATAGGGTTTCACACACTCTCTTATGTCCGGCAACTCTGGGTGTAAAGAAAGAATCAATCCTAGACAGGGCGCCATTCCATCATAGGGCACACACACAGTCACACAAAACTATCACCCACTAATTGCCACTTTAGAGACACCAATTACCATAACATGTATGTCTTTGGAGTCGTCTCTCTGGCTCGAACCAGTTACGGTATGATATTTTAGTAATATTTCCATGCATCTAGGTTTGAGTATATTGTGTTGGTTTGTCAGAAAGACTGGAACATTAGTGAAGCTCCACTCTCAACACTGGAAAGAGTGAAAAACTGTCTAAAGTGTAGTAAACTGTAAATTATCTGCACGTGCTTACTGGATAACCGGCATGACATCATGCTGGCCACTACAAAACCGCCTGCAAGCAGGACCTTGTAAAGTGTGACGGAAGGTGAAAGTTCAGCAAGGGTATTAAAAGAGTCAAACCAACAGAAAGGTAAAACGGAACGACCTGATCTCATCCCTGGCCTGGGCTTTGTGGTGGTTAGAGCAACTTGCCTGAGCTTTCCATGGACTTTCAGAGCATTCCAATATGTGGAGTAGTGGGAGGAGGTGTATTTTTAGAAAGGCCTAATATGGGCTGCATACCACAGACTCTCAAATTATCCCATCCAGTTTAGCCCTGAGTTTAAACCTTCCTTTTTAATTCCAGTAATTACAGGCTCCAATTTATACGGAGCCGTGCACACAAAGAGACTGTTTAATGCAAACCAGTTTCATTTGGGTGAAGTATCCCGAAGATCTCCCACATCTAACAGCCTGTTTATGCTGACTTGATTTATGTTCTCTCCAGAAAAAGTCCAAAAATATTACCCTTTTTTTGCATCAGGTTTCATTTTCCCTCCCAACAGACTGAACCCAGCCATTCTGGCAGGGAACCATCACAGTTTGGATTGTTGGTTCGTACCACCATCACCATAAAGCTAATGGAGCACGAAGTTTGTGATGATGTGGAGTGGTGGTGTGTCACTTCAGCAAAACAAACTCAGCATTTTCATGTACTTACTGTATTATTTAAAAAGAAGCAAAGGTTTTCAGGTCATAAAGTGCTCAAAATAGTTGTAAACGTCACACTTAGCAGGCAAGACAGAGTGGATGGTGCTCTATTTGCTGCCTGCAAGTATATCAGAGCTTGATGTCTGGAACATCTATAATCCTGCAGTTGACTTCATTCTCCACATAAGGAAATGAGACATAAATATAGATATGCCGCTAAAATGTTTTTTGAAAACATAATTACAGGAGCCCTGGAGCGAAGATTAATGCCATTACCAAACATACTAAGTGGTTTAGAATAGTAATTTGCATAGCCAGGTGCTGCAGGCAAGTTTAACCTGGTTCACCAGGTCAGAAATTATGCCTGTAGCAAAATGTAACTGCCTCCACAGGCTAGTTATATATCTCATCTTACATATTTGTGGAATTTGTAAATATCCTGACTTCATGTCCAAGCCTGAACCAGGTGAGGAGGTCAGGCAGCTTAACAAATGGTCCGGAGAATTCGGTAAAAGACTAAACCCTGCCTTTGCCGGCAAATGAAGATGCTTTCTCAGTACTGCCATCAAGATTTATCTCCTCTGGTCGAGGTTATGACTGACCTGGGAGCTCTATCTCACACCTTCATCCTTAATGGGGTGCTGAGAAACAATTTCACTCTGTAAGTGTGCTGGATGCTGTTCTGCTGTAGAGAGCTCATGGACAGGAAGCCTAGCAATAAAGCCATCAGCGGACTGGAAGGAACCCATTCATAAAGAACCCACAGCTCTCTGAAAGAGCAGATGGAGTGTTGGCTGTTATTCCAAATTATTCTGTTTTACCACAGCTTTCTGTTATAATTAAATCCTTCCATAAAAGACAATCTGTTTCTGCAAATGTTCTTTTGGCAATAGTGGTTATGGCGCAGTGACACTCGGTCCAAACGGCTATATTTCCAGGAGAAGCTAAATGACTAAAACTTGCTAATATGTAATGTTTATTTTTCATCATTTACTTTCCAAAAGTGTAAAAATAAGTAACATAGAGGGCCGATGCGTAACCAATGTTCTATATAAGTTGGTGAGATGTGGTTGAGGAAACGGGACAGATAAATAGCGGAAAGTCCCTGTGCACTGTGATGCCAGTTTGGGTTAACTACGCTGAGAGCCTGGGCTGCAGAGACACAGGATAGGTGCCTAAGTGGATTCAGGTCTGCTAGATTTATAGCCATTTGTTCAGAGAGTGTTCATCCATTGGCTATTATGGAATGATTAGAGAAGAAGGTGAAGCTCCAACTCTGGAGAAAATCAATACAGCTGTCGAGAACAATCCTGCCTTTCCCACTCCGAGGAGTATTAACACCGAACCCTTCTCTCTCTCCTCACTCACTTCACACTTCTTCATCCTCTGTACCGCCAATTTCCTCCTCTGTCCTCCCTCCTACCCTGCTGTCCTGCCATGTCCTACTGTCTTTAACGACTCCTGTCGCTTCTCTCTCCACTTTCTAGACTTTGTAATATAACATGGCTGCATCACCCACAGCTGCAGTACAGTTGAGGAGTGTGAGGAGGTTTAGTGTTACTTGATTCACTCACTTGATGAATAAATGGAGAAGTCAAGTTCAAGTATACACAACAGGAATAATCACTTACCTTGTAGAGCTTGAGGCTGGCTTCGTGACGGGAATTGACAGTGTGCATGCGCAGCTTCTCCAGGCTGTTGGTGTAGTAGTCGCAGGCATTGCACTTGAGGTGAACCGGGTTCCCGATGGCCACACATTTTAGGCGCCACTCATTACCCTTACCGCCCTCCTTAATATGGGCCACCAGCTGGTATTTCTGCACATGCTTGTCAGTCTTGCAGTGTAGCTGAAAGTTGGCCTTTAGCTGTGTGGTGTAATGGCACAGCTTGCACTGGGGCGAGTCCCCCACCGCAGCCTTCCACTCATCTTCAGGCAGCGTGCGCTCGGCACTCATGTGCAAGCCCAGCATATCCAGATTGTCAGTGGTGAACTGGTTGCACACAGAACACTGGAAGAGCTTCAGAGATGGATCGGTGGTCTGCGACAAGCTCTCACCCAGGGTCATCATCTCCTCAGACACCAGCTGCCCGCCGCCCAGGCGTACGTCCACAGGGATGTCCCCTCCTACTGAAAATGCAGCATAGAAAGGCAGGCTATTTATAATGTATTAATTTTGACACACGTTAAGCACATTTTTCAGCTTCCTAAGCTGTAATAAATCTCAGTTTGCCCCAGTGTCCAGGAGAAAGAAAAATAGTGCTTAGACCTTTAACAAACAGCCAAGTTTGGCCATGTTTTGTCACACTAGCTATACTTTGCTGTCCTCTTGGGGCTAATGAGCATGTGCGTATTTGAACAACTAATTTTATTAAAACTTATATACCCAAGTGTTTCATCCCATTCTTTTATCCCTAAAACCGTTAAAGATTTATGCAAAACCCTGTTTGGACTTTCACAGCCCACCATTTCCAGAGGCAATAAATTCAAAATTATTCTATTATTACTGGCAAGATAACAAGTTACCTAGCCTACTTTACTAAATCAGATCTGTGTGCTTTAATAAAATGTACAACAAAATGTGAATTTTTACTTTGTTCATTAGATCAGCAGGGATCTATTTCTAGAATTTTTAAACTTAGAGCTCCTGAGTGGTCGCGTGAGATATGAGATATGAGGAGCAAGCTGTAAATAATAACCGTTAACATGATGATATAATCAGATGGTTTGGAGGAAGACGCATAATATTCTGCATGTTTCTGTCTTTCCTCACTGGTATTAAATCTATCACTGCCCAGACTGAGGACACTACCTGACCCTGACTGGCTTTACACCAAATAAATTCCAGTAGACTCGTTTTGATTTATTGCTGCAGAATGCGGCCTTTTACTCCGATGTCCTCTATCACCTGCACTTTTATAGTGGGGAGATGAAGCGCTCTGTAAAGCCCTTTTGGAATCATTCACAGATTCACCACAATGGGACTCAGACGTTAGGTCAGTATGAACTGTAGATTCACGTTTCTCTACTGCCCCTGTTTTCCTTGAGACATTTTCGATCCACATTTGTTAAACAATTCCGTCTTCAGATAGCCTCCTGTGTATGAATCACTCCTTATAATAATAATCTCTGTGGTTTTGTCTCTGGATTGTGCAATAAAACATTCCAAGATCATGACTGTTTCTTCCTAAATTGGCAGGACAGTGTGATGATAAATTTCATTTCCAGTTTAATTTAAGAAACCGCACTGACTCAGTCTTTCTCTCTCTCTCTCTCTCTCTCTATCGATTCAGCTTTGGTTGTAATGATTAGAGCTACAAAAGACAGCAATGTGTGAACACTATCCCTGTTTTGAGAACATCATTTAGACGACAATACAAAAATGGCAGAAATGGAGAAAGTGTAATAAGCAAGACTATTCTAAGAGTAAGGTCTGAACTGTCTAGCCAAAGCCTTAGTTTCACCACTTCATTACCCATTTTCCTTTATTTCTATTGACAATGACAAAAATTACTGATGTGGACAGAGAAGTTACTGTACCAAGTTTTCCAGGAAAACAACAGACACAACTAAGAAGCTGTAGCTCATATGTTAGGAAGATATGTGTTCGCTGATATGCGTTGGTGTGAAATATAGAAATATGGTGTGAAATATAGAAATATATACACTCAGAGAGAGGGTAAGTGAGTGAGTTCATTTTATACCTCACCTGTCATAAAGAAAACTTCAAACAAATCTTTAAAAATCTTTAAAAGGGTCCCGACTAGGATTGTGTCTCCTCATGCATAAAATGTTAGAACCCACTCTCTACTCTAGACTAGGTATTCATCTTTACATTAGACAGAATGGCTTCTCCGGATTTTTATAGTCATTGCACATTTTACTGGAGATTTTTTAAAAGAAAAAGGCTTCTCCATGAAAGAAAAAGCTATACAACTCACCTAGTGCTGGGGCCAAAGATGCCATATTAGGGTCCAGATGAAAACCTCCTAGCAAGAATTGAGCATCAGCTCCAGTAGGATCTATCTTAAGCCCCGGAGGTAGGCTCATGTTTTGGGCTAGGTAGTACTGGTAAAGCTCAGCCTCAGAAGGCGTGTGCATAGCCCCCAGGCCCAAACGGCCATGTTGCATCTGAGTGACATTCTGCTGAAGCAGCATCATGTTGTGCATGTGCTTTTCACTTGTCATGTGGATGCGTAGGTTGCGAGCCACGTTGGTCTCATAGTCACACACCTCACAGCGCCATGTTGGTTTACTCTTGGGCTTGGTGGGCGAAGGAGCTCCACAAGGTCCAGCTATATGTGTGGATGACTGTGCCGAATGGTGGTGGTGGCTTGGGTGGTGACTGCTGGCCTGGGTTGCGGACGGAACGGATACCACACCACCAGGTGTATGCCCAAACACCTGTTCAGTTGCCGAAGGGATGGTTCCACCATTCTGCAGCGTCTGCATGTTGTTAAGGTGCTTATCAGACTGCATGTGTATGCTCAGGTTGCCTTTTGTGGTTGTGGAGTAATTGCAGACCTCACAACGGAAGGGCTTATAACCACAGGTATAGCTCTCACCCCGAGCCAAACGTGGATGGCTTTGCCCACTGCTGCAGTACACACAGGAGTTCCCAGAGTCCGGATGTTTCTCCTTCATGTGGGCCTCCAGGGTCTGCTGATACTTGTAGTGCCAGTTGCACTTGGGACACTTCAGTGTCTTGCAAGAGTTTCTTGAATGCATCATCGTCATATGGCCACCCAATGAACGTGATGAGCCCAGGACAGTGTCACATTTAGGGCATTCAACCCCATTTCCTCCACCGGCCCCAGCCCCATGGTTCTGGGTGCACTCACCCACCCCTGTAATGTCACAAGATCCTGCATGCTGGGAGCTGGAGTGCGAATGTGGTGAAGGATGTGGGTGGTGATGGTGGAGGATGTGGTGCAAATGGGCACCACTGTCCTCATCTCCATCTGCCAAGCTGTCATTTGGTTCAGAAACAGTGGCACTATCTTGATTGGCACTTTCATTAGCTGTGGTGTTGCAGGCAAGTGGGGAAGTCCTATCCTCCTCACCTCCTCTTCTAGTGGCTGCCATTGCCCTAGGGACATGAAGCCCCTGGCAGTTAAAGCTCAGTGGGTGCTCTGAAGACCTCCCGCTACCATCTGCAGCAATTTCTTCTTCTGAACCCCTGACAGAAGATGAGCACATGGAAGCTGTCACATTGCTGTTGAGTGTGGGGCTGGCTGCAGAGGGACAGACAGAAGGCTGAAGAGCGCTACTAGGAATTAATAAGGGAGATTTGGTATTACTTTGGTTTGAGAGAGCTGGTTCCCCAACTTGTCCACCACCACTGCTGTTACTGTCAACACAAGCCAAGGCAGTGCCATCGTCCTCCACTTCATCCTCCTCTTCTTCTAAGAGAAGATCCTCCTCTTCCTCAGAGGCCATCTCCTCACCATGAAATAGAGTTTTGTTTTGACAGGTTTCAATCTCCCCATCCTCCCCTCTATGAATCCCCTCATTTCCCACAGTCCCCTTTGTTCTCCCTACATGAGCCTTGGGCAGGGTAATGGAGTCTTTGGCAGGACCTGGGGTTGAGGTAAGAGATGGTGGCTTGGGGCTTCCAAGGCCTCCCAAGGTGACCAGGGCTTGTTGCTGGATACCAGAATCAGAGTCCTTGTTATGTAAGCCTTCACCCAATCCACTATTGCTTCCTGACTCTAAATGGACTCCACTAAAAGTGCCAAAGAAGCTCTGGCCTGAGTTCATGGTCACAAGGTTGGATGGCGAAGGAGAGCTCTTATTTTTTGGTTCCAGAAAGCTAATTAGGGGCTCTTTATCTTTACCAATGCCCTGTATAATGGCAGATGCATGCTTGTGACCCAAAAGCCTACGTTCATCTTCACATAAGGTCATGCGATGATCATGTACAGCGTGAGTGGCAAATGAACGAGCATAACCAAAAGACAGTTTGCAGAGAAAACACATAAGAATGGGTTTCCCTTTACCATAAAGGGCTAGACCATCAAATGTTGAGAAATCCACATTGTTGGGAACATCTTTGGATACACAAGACTTTTTGGCAGACCCGTCACTGTTAAGATAATCCTTGTTGCTTTTGTGCCGCACATCAAAAACGCGGAAACTGTGCAGTAGAGGACTGTGGCCTGTCGGGGTTGAGGTATTGGGGAAAGCTTGGTCTGAGGAGCCAAACCACTTTCCAAAAGATGAGGCTATGTGGAACGTGTTAATGATCTGAGGGTAAACTGATGAGGAGGTTCCGGCTGGTTCTCCTGGTTTACCACTACCAGAGAGACAATTTGATGGAAGCAAGCTAGATGTCATGCTTCCATCACTTTGGATCAGCTGGCTTAGGCTTTCCACAATGTAAGCTGAGCCATCAGGCTGGTAGACAATTTCTCCAGCTAGATTTTCCACATCGCTGCTCTCATCTTCATCCTCTTCCTCTCCTTCTTCACTCCCACTTTCCATAGCGTCTCTCTGCTGGATGGGCTGCTGCCGCATGAGAGTGGGCATGCCCCCTCCTACTGGAGCTATAGGTATGCCAGGGAATGGCTGCAAACTCGGAAAACAGTTGTCAATCTCCATATCGTCTAAATCCTCCAAGTCTTCGTCGTCCTCTTCACAGCTCCCTGCCTCCTGCTCCTCCTCCAACCCCACTAGTCTGGGGTGCAGTTGGCTGCTGCTGGAGCTGTCACTGTTAGCCTGGGATGGGATCCGTGTTTGCTGCTGTTGGTTCTGTTCTCTCACAAACTCACGAGGCGTGCTGGCACTCTGAAGCTGAGCTGAAAGAGACAGAGGATCCAAGGAATGGGGGTGGTTGCTAGGAGTGACCTGTGCACTAGGACGATTGTTCCAGGGTTGAGGAGGATGCTGCTGAGTCTGCTGGGAGGTGGTTGAGGAGCTGAGCCCATCGTCTGTCCCAGAAACCACGGGAGACTCACAGCTTTCCATGCTGATGCCTACATGAGGCGGTCATCGCATCGAGGCCTAAACGAAAAACACAGAAAAGAGAAAAATATCATTTAAAAATACTGAAATACTGAGGTCTTAATAAATATACAACAATCAAAGCAAATACTTCTTAATTATGCTAAATCTTAGCTTTCTAATTCTTAACACTCACTTACAAAACATTTACAAAAAGCCTTGATAAACTAGAAATGCTATGTATAGAGCTGTGAACAGGCTTGATGTAAAGTGCATTAGATTAGAGACAAAAGTGCAAGATCTAATAGTGGAAAATGACAGAGTGCTCATTACGGTAGATTAGGTACTTAAATACAATACCTCAGACATGCATTAATAAGCCAGCTCAGATGGCTCTTCCTGTCATATCAGCAAGTTACCATCTTTTATCTTCATCTTCCAAACAACACTCAGAGTCTACCATGTTCCAAATTCCCACATACATCCGGTTTTAATTAACGCTCAGTCTGAGAAACAGTAACAGAATAACTTAATGGATAAAGAAGCTCCATTGTGCTGCTAATTAGACACAGTAAAACCAGACATCAGCACATGATCCATCTCCCACACCCAGAGACAGCCAGCTAAGGTTTATCAGCCAGAATGGTAAAAAACCTCCATAACAAAAGCGAATTTATTAATTCAGTCAATATTAGCTTTAACTTCAGTGGGAATGCCACACACAGTCGTATTAATCATGTTGCAATGCCTGGATGTTTCAACAAGGTGTAAAATTATACTGTATTGATACTGTAGATTTCATTCATTCATTCATTCTCTTCTGCTTAGTTCACGCAGGTCGGAAAGTCTGAGTGCGAGGACAGGAACAACCCTAGACGGGGTACCAATCTATCGTAGAGCATACTTGCATGCAGAATCACACAAACATTCACACACTTAGGGCCACTTTAGAGACACCAATTAACCTAAAATGTATGTTGCTTCTGCCTTGCACCATGTTCTGCTGGCTAAGCACCACAACCATGACCACAATAAAGCAGATGTAACTTAGGACATTCATACTATTTCTTAAATTTCTGGGTATTCATTGATTACAAGATCAGAATCAGAATTACAAAATGACATAGTAAATGCAAATGGCATGGAAAGCATATTTATTTCTTTGCACGTTTCCATACGTCATATTAGAAATATATATTTTTTTAAGTGGACAAAACGCAAAAGTGGACAAAACTGCTAACCTCGGATGGCATAAAACTCCAGATGCAAGTGTGTTTAGTCCTTGCATACAAAAATCCTCCATCAGTTGCACACTCAGGGGGGCTTGGGTTTGCTCAGGAGCACAAGAGAGGCTCAAGAGCCACAGGCTGCAATTTACAGTGGTCCAGAGACATGAAATGATAGCGAGAGATAGTGCTGAGCTAATAATTTTATTAAAGGAATAGAGGCAGCATTGATTAAAGGAGGCAACCAGACTGAAACCAATAAATCCAGCATGCCCTTTCACCCTCAGATGCTGAATATTACATGAACAAACCGTCCCGGCAGCATGCTAACCACCATGTCCTGCCTGATTAGCACATTTGCTGCACACACTTGATTTATTTACTTATTTAGTTAGGGATGCAAATTTCGGTGATGATCAGACACTGTGTCTGCAGCCACTCCTCACCCCACCATACATATTAAAAAACACGGTGCTTGGCTAGGGTCATTTGATAATATCTGACTCCCTCTTCATGAATATCTGATGAAAATGTACTCCCCTCGTCACCCTCCACCACATCTAACCCCCCATCCCCCCCCTATTTCCACTACAGTCCAGTAGTCATACATAAGCCACATGAAATATCCCAGATTCTTTCTAGTGACAATTGTATTTAATTTTACTCCACCAGACTCCACCAGACACTAAATGGTCCGTCTTCAATTGAATTACACTGTTGAATAAATAGGGTTTGGTAAATATAAGATCATTTGCTATAAGATCACATTCAACCCTTCTAAGGATCTCCAATGTAAACCATTGTACAAAGCTCTCTACTATAGCTAAACATCACATGTACACTATACAAACCAGCCAGAATCTGTCCATTTCCTAAACAGTCCAACCCAAACATCAACAATAATGTCCACTCCAGAGCCAGATGCTAAACGAAAATTCTTTGGCTCACTGCCTGCTAGCCTAACTTAGAGACGATCTAATTCAATAATTGAGTTATGTATAATAGAATTGTCTGCTAGTCAGCTCCAGCATAATGTTCAGGTTCTGCATCTTCTGTGACACCTCCTTAAAGTGGTGGAAGCTATACATCTCTATCGAGAGCTGTGAAAGCTGCTCAGACACTCTTATGCGAGAGAAGTGGATAGATATTAGTCTCTTTTTGCTGGCACTGTGCAGCAGCAATCGACAGAGGATCATAAACTATGAATTACAGTAATTCCCGAGCATCACGTATTGCCATAGTTGCACTATGATTATCCTGTAGATCCCTGATGGTGCATTCTCATATGTGTCCCCTATTCTCTCCATACTCAGAAGAAATCTAAGCACAAAGCTTTCCCAAACAAATCTGATAATGTGATTATCAAAGAGCAGAACAACTTGGAACAGTGATCTGTTTGGGGAAGCTGATAAAAAAGAACATAGCAAACTTTGCTCATAAAAGACTAACAACAAGCTACATTTTAGACAATACATTACAGTATGAAAGTGTGAGAATTTCCATTCCAGCTAGAAGAAACTGTGGCTGTATGGCAAGCTATTTTCTTTCAAAAAAGTGAAAAAGACTGCACTGTTCCGATCTCTAAATATCTCTTGTCCAGCTTACTGAAGCAGATAACGGCATTGCCAAGTAAAAGCCCAGAACCTAATGAACACTGTCAGACAGTGGGTCTGGTTGTCATTTAGAGAGGACGGAAAATGAGATAAGTTTTTATTTATGGGACCTTTCATTAGGCGGGATTTACCGGCTGAGCGAGAGCCGAATTAAAGGCTAAGTAACCATCTGATTATAAGCATGCTCATTCACCTGCCTAAGAGCCAATCCTCAAGGGGCCAAGCCCTGGCACCCTTCGTTCTCTCCTGGGGAATTAGCGTACGCTCAGCCCCAGCTGGAAACCACTTACAGGGTACAGCCCAGAGTCTCCACCCCAACCTGTCTTTCCCTGGCAGCTGGGCTACAGCTTTTGTTTCAGCACTCTTCCTACAATGCATTACTCTCTTGTGGTCTGCGGCTGCTCCAGATCTAGCTATCACGTTAGCTAGCCACAGCAGAGTTAGGGTGCTTATTGAAAAATCAATGTCAGGAATGCTAAGAAAGTTACAGGTGAAGATGTGGAAAGAAAAGGGTTTTATTGATAAATCCTTAGCTTATAATGTGCTCAGTGGTCATCTAAGGACAGGGTTTCTGCATGGTCGGCTAAGTTAAGGACACGGACATGAAGGCAAACAGTTACCTACAAGACTAACAAGAATTCCAGAAAGACTTTATCCTGTGTTTCACTTCAGAGCTGTTAGGATTCTTGTTGTAGATACAGAGCTTTGATCATCCCAATTCACAAAAAATGGATGATATACTTGACAAATCCCAGTTACACAAAGTTAAAATGAACTATAAGACCAGATTAAGGTTGCAATACACACAACTACTAAATCTCACCACTTCTTATCGAATGAGCTAAAAAAAACCGAGCTAATTGCTAAACGACTGCAAGAGATCACTCTTATAATTCATCTGCACTATGGCTGATGCCGGGGCTTTACGCAATAAAATCCGCTTAATATGAGGTAAACAGAGGAGACTGAACTGAACTGTTTCTTCCTTCCTTTCTCCAGCCTCGTCTGTCTCCTTGAGTGTTTAAATCAGACGCAGGAAAGACTCTGTGCCATTTCTGCCGCCGCTGCCGCTTCAGGAGAGAGAGGAAAAAAAGTCACCTCAGGTCGATGGCACTCAGGCTGTAAACACGGTTTCCCGTAAAATCAATGATCTTCAGTTCTAGCTATCAGTCTAAGCTACAGAAATAGCAGAGGCTGTGACGAGGCTGGCGCTGAGGCCAGGTGGAGGGAGGGAGAGGAGAGGACAGTAGAGGAGAAGAGGAGAGGAAAGGAGTGTGTCTGAAAGTGCATGTTACCACTTCTATAGACATCACATATTGAAACGTATTATTACATTAACCTATAAAGTCTTTGGAAAGATGTACTACAATTCCCATGGTGCACCTAATCCAGGAGGCTGAATAGAAGTTGCATCTAATTCTGGTACTGCCTTATCAATGTCTATTTTCTATTTCGCTTCATAATCTTCTGCAACATATGTAATTGTTAAGACATTGGACCACTGACCCTAAGGTTATGGGTTCAATACTCAAGCTGCCTCAGAAAGGCCCTTAAACTGCATTTGCTCAGTTGTATAAGACAGATAAACATAGGTTACTTAGAATAAGAGCGCACGTCAAATTCATTCGTTAATTTTCCTTCTGAATAATCCACATAGGCCAGCCTGTGCCCACCCAGTGCCTAACTTGCAACTCTGGGCGCAAGGGCAAGAACAAACCTATACAAGGCACCATTCCATCATAAGGCACACACGTGCAGTCAAACACACACAGAAATGTGCATTCGCACACTAGGGGCCACTTTAAAGACAACAATTCACCCAATTCACGAACCTGTGAAGCCACTGTGCCACCATGACGCTACCCACTGTGCCACCATGACGCACAACTTTCAAATAGTTGCAAACAGAAACAATCTATACTACAGATGTTAAAGACCTCTCATAAGACTGTTTTATGTCTGCTTCAAGACAGCACTAGCTTCTGGCTACCAAGCGTTTGAGTTGTCATTTCCACGCCCTGAGAGCGGGAAAGGGTTTAAAAGCAGCCGATGAGGGATTTACACATTGAGGCAGAGTGTCTCCTCACATTGGAGTGTGTGATAGAAACAGCCTCTTCGGTGTAATTAGAGGCAGTTAATTAGCTGTGGGTTAATTACTCAGATTGAGAGAACAAGAAGGAGAGACGGAGAGTAAGAACGCACGAGCCAGTAGGGTGACAAGGCACGAGGAAAACGCAGAGCGCTCAGCAGGAAGTTCCCTGTCTCCTGCCAATTAGCAAGCGGCATGGGGGGCCTGGCGGAGGAGCAAGGACAGGGAGTACAAATGAGGCATGAGCTTGAATTAGCTCCTTCACAGCCTGCAGAATTAACATCATTCTCAGCATCCGCCATTTGAAAAAAAAAATGCATTCCATTACAGATTGAACTGTAGGAGATGACATTTTCCCCAAAAGCAACCTTCTTTTTATTTTGTAAATTCACATGCACACGTAGAATGACCTTGGTGAAAATAAATTTTGAAAAGGCATGTTAAAGTGACTTCTCGTTACCCTCTCCACTTTCCACATTCATTTAGATAAAGATTTCTGCACAATGAGTTGCCAGGATTAATGTATTGATATATAATCAGAGATGGGTGATCAGGCTGGCATGCATGCAGAGCGCTCACAGCATGCACCCAGACTCAGCATGATACTGCATGAGTGAGTGTGTGTGTGGCAGACTGTGTTTGTAATGTGTGTGATGTGTTGAGGCAACAGGATGAAACATCTATTGGCTGCTTATATGTTATTGCCACACATTAAAGTTGCTCTCAGCACAGACATCAATGCCATGTGTCCCATCAGAGATAATTAGCCGTGGAAAGCTGATGCTGAATAATAGTAGTGTGAAACACTGGATCTGATCTGGATGGCACAATTCCTAATCTGGGTCATTTGTATACCCTGAGCATCTGTAATGGTGACTGATGAATGACTTTGGGATGTCTTTTGCATGTCAATTTGGGCACTGGTGGCTCAATGTTTAAGATCCTGGATTAATGATGATTCATTCATTAACTTACGCTTATTCCACGGTCAAACCAGCACCCACCCGGCAACTCCAATTAACCACACCAATAAACCTGATTTTGAAGTCTTTGGAATGTAGGAGGAAACCGGAGCACCTAAAGAAAACCAATGCAAACATGTAGAGAACATGAAAACTCTACACAGAAACGTCCTTCTTGCCGCGAGGTCGCAGCACTACCCATTAGCCTACTGTCGCACCGGGTAACAATCAGAAGGGGTTTAAACTTCAACACCACTAAATTGCCACTGGTGGCTGCTTAAGCAAGGCCCTTTACCCTTAACTCTGCTCCAGTACTCCAGCTTCGCAGTCTAATGTCTTAACAACAGAGCCACCACTATAATTACATTACAACACACAGAATCTTAAGTAACACTATGAGAATACACCGGGTGCCACTTATGCCACTCTAAAACAGTAACCTGAGGATATACAC
The DNA here is from genome assembly GCA_025769995.1 of Xyliphius kryptos. Taxonomy (NCBI): domain Eukaryota; kingdom Metazoa; phylum Chordata; class Actinopteri; order Siluriformes; family Aspredinidae; genus Xyliphius; species Xyliphius kryptos. Next base: position 1,529,967 of record JAOUQT010000004.1, on the reverse strand, counting down.
TCGCCTGCCACTTTATTTGGTACACCTTGCAGGTAAAAAGTAGGATCTCCTTCTCTATTCAGAACTGCCTTAATTCTTTGTGTCACAGTTTCAACAGAGATGGTATTTTACATTCTAAGTAGTTTTTTGACGTACTGTTGCCTTTCTATCACCTCAAACCAGACTGCCCATTCTCCTCTGATCTCTCACAACCAACAATTATGCCACGATTAAAGTTACCTAAATCACCTTTTTTCCTAATTCAGATGCTCGGCTTCACCACCTCTACATAGCTAAATCCATTGAGTTACGGCCATGTGATTGGCTGATTAGATATTTGAACTCCAACCAAGAACCCGCATGACATATCTTTACCTAATCTAATTAGTTTACTGTAAATTTCACACACCTTAGCGTGTGTGTGTGTGTGTGTAATACTCTAGACAAGCTTATACATTGGTTAATTGTAATATCTCCTATAAATATGTCACAGGGCGTCTCCTGAGAGACAAAGTGAGAAAGTGAAATATGCAGAGAGTGCAGAGACTGTTATTTCTCCCCCTGACATGTGCTTTATGTCTTAGTCGGGCTAAGACTCAGTTGGCTCATAAACAAAGGACGTCAATTAAAACAAAGACATAATCACACTTGCTTTTTTTTTATATTATCACGGCAATGACAAGGACAGAGATTTGTTATACTATGGCATAATATTAGAGAGTTCCTCTGCAGTCAAGTTTGGACTGCACAGTTATTTCCGTCTCTCTGATGCTCTCTCGCTCTCTATCCCTCACTACTCTGCAGTTAAGGCAGGCCAACCGCAAACACTGTTGTTAAAATGATCAATAGCATTGAAATATTAAACCTTAAGAAGCCGCATTATTGATTGCAGGGCCGATGATAAAACTGTTTATTATCATAATCGCTAAAGCTTCATGTGGGCGTTCTAGAGAGGGACGAGGCAAGCTGTGCCCGGTGCCACCGGATACATTTCTTCAGCACCTGCAATCCCCCCTTCTCTCTCTCTTTCTCTCACCCTATATACTGTATCTATTGCTCTCTTCCTGGTCTCCATCCACACTTCTAAACTTAAACAACTTTACAAAAAAAAAAAAAGATTTCACTCAGAGATTATAGGGATAGGTTTGGGCCAAATCCGAAAATGCACCTTTTAAATACCCAGCCACACCCTCTCCCCCACCATCGTGTTTTTAAATAATCAGAAAAACAAATACCTCAGTAATGACCCAAGAGTGCACCTGGTAAAACACAGCCATGAGGTGTATGAGCACCTGGAATTAGCCAAATTATCCAGGAAGCTTGTTCTTAAAGGAACAGGTACCTGTTATAACCTTTTAAATAAATAAAAAAAAACTTGTGTCCTCAGGCAAATACTAACACATTGTGAGAATGTAGGTGTGGGCATGTCATAACACAAAAGAAGACATGTTTAACAGTTGACTTAAGAGGACGTGGCAAATAATACAGAGCTCACAGCCACTACATTAAACGTGTGGGGACGAGTCTGGCGGAAGATCCGGGAATTAAAGGAAAAACACCTGTAAAGGTGTTCAGGGGAAAGAGGAGGGCACTAGGTAGCTGCGATCTGTTTAGCAGTGGAAAGAAAAACCCAAATCTGGAGCTTATTTCTAGTGTAGAAAATATTACTTGTGAGGACACAGACTCTATAACCTAGAAGACTCTTGCATAATGGAGTGGAAACATCTCAGATTGTTAAACAAAATGCAAAAGAAAACAAATTTTACTGTGCAGTGAAGTATATGTAACAAATCAAAGATGCTTTTTGGCGTTTGTCTTGGATCGGTCAGCATTTCAGAAGCTGCTGATCTCCTGGGAGTTTCGAAACTTAGAAAACCACTTTTTATAAAGACTAGACAGACTTTTTGCTAAAGTGGTGTGCTGAAAAGCATAACAAATACACAACACATCAAACCTTGTGAAATGTTATACTTAAGAGCACATCAAGCTCCACTTTTGTCACTCAAAACCAGGAACCTGAGGCTATCCGAGATTGAATCAGGAGCCGGCACTGTTTGGTTCAGTATTCCCCTGAATGTTTCATTTCCATCATAGGGCGCACACACACACACATTTACACACCAACTGGCAATGACACCAATTAACCTATCACGCATGTCTTTGGAAGGAAATCAGAGTACTCTGAGAAAACCTGCATGAACGCAGGGAGAACATACAAACTCTACACAGAAATTTCACCAGTCGCCCCACCCGGGGCACGAACACGGGGTC
>JAOUQT010000004.1:1491917-1505838 GCA_025769995.1 Xyliphius kryptos | reverse complement strand
TAACGTCTCATTTCAACTTAATAAACATGTAATACATTTCCAGCTTAACGATGGGAAGGCCGCCCACAGCACAGAGGGAGAATTGTGGTAAGAATGTTTCCGAGGAGGTGTGTGTGTGTGTGTGTGTGTGTGCAAGCATTCTTTATTTCCTTTAAAGTTCATAGTGGCGTTTATCCCTGGCGTGTGATCCTGAGCTGATATGGATAGTAGATGGCTTTCTGATAGCCGTGGAAGTTCTGTTTGTGTTTTCGGTTTCTATAATGCAAGCCAGCATGGGTTAATCCCTCTGTGATTCAGGTACAGAAGACGTGTCCCAACAGGCCACCAACACACGGCATGCAACTCGGAGTGTACACTCGATCCAAAAAGAGAAATAGCGAGAGAGTGTTGAGTGTTTAAAGAAAACAAAAGCGGACGGATAGAAGAGGGAGGAGGGAAAGCACACACTAAAAAGAAAGCTCCTTTTGTTTGTAGAATCAAAGGCTTAAATGAAATACCAATCAAACCCAGCAAACACAGGGAGGGTGCTGGTGCTGGTTCAGTGCACAATACATGTAAGTAGATGGAGGGGGTAACAAGGGTAGTTAAGAGCCAGACTCTATAATGACCAGGATAGGCATGAGATGGACAGTGTACCTTGTTATTAAAATTCATGATTACACATTTTACAGTTATTAACATTGCTTAACAGTCACATCTGTGTTTAATTTTGTGACCTATTACACCGGGCTCTCAATTATACAAAACAAGATGATACAGGTGGCACTGCAAACAGTGTGGACCATTTACTTTTGCATCATTGCAAAAGTTACTCCAGTGTTGCAAAACTCTCATCACCTTGTCCTACCTTTTCAACTCAATTTTCAATTCATATAATAAAAAGCAAATAGAGAGTAAGAATAGTTCAAATGCCATGATTAGTAATGACTAGTAATTTTCTACATGCGACCAGGGCTAAATTTAGGTTTGGAATTGGAAGGCTTTGTTTTCCAATGAAGAGCTCCATAACCTTGGTGAGAATCTCAGTATGCAATATGGAGTAAGATAATCAAAATAGCTTCAACCAGCAGTAATCGTGTCAGTAATCCAGGAGATCCAAGTTTCTAGGTGTTTTTCCACTGGCTTCCCCTCAATGCTACAAACGAACGGGTATAGAAAATGTATGAATAAATGCTTTGCCCTACAAATTGCTTGTATGTTTTGAAAGGAAATTTACAGTAGCTTTCAACACTTCTTCCTGAGTTTCTGAACTACCTGGATCCCAACAAACTCACAACATACTGTGTACCTGAGCATAAAACTAGTCCCAGATGTGTTTTGCATCACAGATGGTTACCCATAATACTACTGGCTAAAGACTGCCTTAAATAACAACACTGTTCTGATTTGGAACCTACATTTAGTCAGGATGCAGCTTATGAGCCATAAATAGACAAGGAGGCTCGACCATGGCCTTCCTTTCCTCTTTATGTCAGAAGGTAAATACTGCTCAATAAGTGGCTCCAGTGCATGGAGTAAGGGGCCTCTCGCCAGGCCTTGACAAGCAGCTATTGACAGAGCAGTTACACACTTGCCCATTGGGGGAAATCCACACATAGTGCCCCAGGCAGCTGATAAATTGAACTTGTACACTACCTGAGAGTGCAATGGCAGGTGCTTGAACACACAGACAAATATTTTGGTACATGCTGCAACAAATTAGCTCATGAGCCTTGTTTTAATAATAATTATAATAATAATAATAGTTCTGATAAGCTAAAGATTAAAAGGTTGTTAAAGAAGTTAAGGTCATTAGTGATTCACTAAAGGACACTCCTAGGTGTCCTCTAATTAGACGTGCCAAATACGACTTTTAAGAAACGCCCGACTTTTAACCATGATTAAAAACTCGATTTAAACATATAAAACAATGAAATAGACAATTAGGCGCCTTGTAACGTCTCATGTCAAGCGTCATCAATTTTCAGCGGTTAATTACACCTTGGTGTTAATTTGTTGTTCCCAAGCAATGTGTAGTTAACTGCTCAATCAGTTAATTGCATAACTTTGTTAACTGCAAGTTCTTTTTTCAGTCATTTCAAGGAATAAAATTCAACTTAGCCTGCTAACGCTAATGCTACTGCAAATCAAGCATCCTTAGAGGGGACAAAAATGTTAACTATGAATCACATGCATAGTGAGAGAAAAAGAGAGAGAGAGAGAACACGCAAAGGATGGGCAGCCCCTGCTAAACTTTTTCAATTAGGGAATAAGGTACTCAGGCCATGAAATTTTAAGAATTGAACCAGTGACCTTTTATGACCCACTATTCTAAATATTAGTCCATGGCTGGCACAAAAGAACAAACATATGATGGCGGCGATAATAAAACAAGTGATTCTAACACACCAAACATGCCCCTTATTAGAATCAGGTTTTAGGAAGTGACCATGATATCACACATTTTTGCCTTGACTCTTTTTCAATGCTTGGCTAATAAAAAGCTAGGAGTAAAGCTCTGCCGTTAATTTTGTGATATAATGGCGCTAACCTTCATTGATCGATAGGCAGCAAAACACCTCTGGCCTTATGACTGGCTCTCTCTTCTTATGATATACTGTAATCTACAGCTAGACCACTTCTTAATACACTTGCACTTTAGGATGAGGATGTTCTTCTCTAACCTGGTGTCCTTGTACCTGTGCCTATATTTCAAAGCTCTATTCAACAGCAAAGACCACACAGAGACTTCTTTCACACTCTGCCTCTAGTGCTACCCAGGAGAAGAAGATCGTCCCATCAGACCTAGGTTTATCTCAGGCTGCATCTAGAATCCTAAAGCGTTAATTCTTTGTTCATTTCATCCCATCAATGAAAGGTTCTTGAAGGGAGAATACTATGACTGAATATTTTGCAGGAATCCTTTTTGAAGCTAAAAGCTATCCTGTGACCATCAGCTGAAGTCATGTTTTCATTTGTACCCGTGTGGAACGCTGTGAAAAAAAAAGGTGGGAAAGGGGAAGAAATAGGACTGTGTGGGCGTGTTGTTCCACAAACAAATTTTCCCGTTATCAGATAGTGGAGCTGCAGGCGAAGCTGTGCTTTTATAAGAAATATGACTCAGGTGAAAAATGTATATTTTGTATTGAGTTCAACTTTCCTGAACTTTTTGTTCCAAACTCAGTTATGGGGAATATTTATAAATAAATTAAAACAAAATATATGAAACTTTGTTAAACTTTTTTGTTTTGTTTTAATATTTTAAAATGATTTAGTTTACCACAACTTTAACTATGCATCACTGATGCATAGGCAGCAAAACACCTCTGGCCTTATGACCGGCTCTCTCCTCAGGATATACTGTGATCTACAGCTGGACCACTTCTTGATACACTTGCACTTTCAGGATGTTCGTCTCTAAACTCGTGTCTTTAGAGTGTAAACTCATTTCATGGCATAATTTACGAGCAAAAAGAAAAAAAACTTTTTACTTGGAAAACATTTCTTTGCTTAATTCATAAAAAATACATACAGGATTGTTATATTTGTGAAGCTTCTTTCTTTTATATTATTTTATATTTTATATAAATTTTATATTATAATTTACATATTTTACAACAATTTTTTTACAACTTCAAACTACGTTTAATTTTTAGTTTCGACCTGAATTCTAGGCAAACTTTACAAGAAATGCTCGATTATTTTACAACAACTTTTTTACGATGACTAACTTCTTTGAACTTGATTTGGAACTTAATACTTGGCAACAAAATATAAATATTTTACAATTACTTCTTTACAACAACTGATGATATACATTTTTATCTCGCTTGCTGGGAATATTTTAACAACGTCTTTACAACCAATTTAACTTTGCTGAAATTCTTTGTTTTGGACTTAATTCTCGGCAAAATGCACAATTATTAATATTTACCATGACTTAGCGGCAAAACTTCTTTCGGCCTCTCCCTTTATAAGGGGTCGCCACAGTGAGTCAAACTTTTCTACCTCACTCTGTCCTCTGCATCTTCTGCTCTCGCACCTACTACCTGTATATCTACATTGACCACATCCATATAACTCATCTTTGTTATTCCTCTCTGCCTCCTGCCTGGCAACTCCATTTCTATCATCCTCCTACCGATATATCCACTGTCCCTCTTCTACACATGTTCAAACCATCTCAGTCGCCCCTCTCTAACTTTGTCTTCCAATTTTCCAACCTGTGCTGTCCCTCTGATGTTCTCATTCCTAATCCTGTTCATCCTGTTTTTTTATCTCAGTTCTTGGTAAAATTTACAAGTAATAAAAACAAGATATTTTATCAATAATTGCCAGTTTCTCAACTATTTACTACCACTGGTTAGTGTGAAATGACCAGATTTATTTCTGTTAAGTTCACCCTGTCAAAACTCAATGAAAAACATTTTATATTGTCATTTTCACTGTTCACGCCTTAGCTAACATACTACAACCAACCAGGATTTATATGTACAGTATAGCACAAAAGAAACTGTAACCCAAAATATCATCTTCACTTGGTTCAATAGCTAAATCAAGACCCGCATATTGCCAGTTTCCACGTCTTCTCTTTAATCTCAGACATGACGTCTGGATCTGAGCGTATGATTTTAAAAATAAACCCAACTGATGAGCGTAGACTTCTGATTCTTCCTCTCTTGTGTGTTACACCCAGATCATCAGATCCTCTATGCATGCTACTCTATGCCAAGCACCCTTGTACATTGGCACCCTTCCAAAGCCTGTTGGAAATAAAAGACACCCATTCGAGGCACGCATACACACCCGTTCCTATATATGTGACTCCAGGCGAGGCGAGGCAAGATAAAGGAGACCGGACGACTCAAGGCGGCTTTATCCCACCTATTGATTTTAGCTGTGGGGTATTACAGAGGGAAACACTGGGTTTATCAGGGCATGATCTCCTTGCACTTTTACTAACCAGACGAGTCTTTCCATGGCTTATCTAACAAAGAGACTATTACGGCTTCCCTCTATATCCTCCCTCGAGCGTGGCCTTTCAGTTAGCTCTGGGTTAGGCTAATTCCGCACTGAATTAGTAACTATCATTTAAAAAAAACTTTAAAGAAATATGAAATATGCCTAAATGTGAAGATGACATCCTTCCTGTTTCAATCCACCCGCATTGACCTTGAGAGAATTTCAGCATTTGCATCTCTTCCTTCTTTCTTTCTCACTCTCTGCTAAATAGAATGAGATAATGAGTACAGTGTAATCCCACAGAGGAGCTCGATTCATCCTCTAATCACAGACTATATGTTGGTTTTAATTACAGAGACGTGGCGAGATACAAAGAGCGATGTACTCCTGAACCTCACCGGGCATTTAAAAAAAGAAAGAAAAATCAAATTATGCTGTTACCACACTGAATGCTAAGCAAGTACCAGTGTCCGTGTTTGTTTCACTTATGAGGCGTGATATTTCATTTGGATGCATTTCCCATTTCCCGATATTAATAATGAAGACGGGACGACACGCACAAAATCCCCCCAACAATTAAGATGAAAATCCATAAACTAATCAATGTGCAATTCAAAAGGATTGTTTTAGAACAGAAATTATGGATCACTTGACGAACAGGCCGAATGTGCATAAAACTGAAGTGAAATTCATATTAGGAAAATGACTGGTGTTGGATTTACACTTAAGAAACTGGGCAAAAGGGGAACAATTTACATGTTTCATCAGAGAGTGCAAATTCGGATAAAGAGTTAAAGATTAAAGATTGCAAAAGAGCTTACTCTAGGGCAGGATGGGCAAAAAATCTTATTTTGAATGCAATCTCGATTTCCCAACCGTATTATAGTGTAAGGTAGTATTTCAAATATCTTTAGCACACTTTCGGGTGTGAAGGCAACAGGGGGGGGGTTTTGAAGGAGCCAGACTATGTAGCGTCTGTGTCTTTTGCACGGAAATAAAGGATGATGGGTGTAACATGGCTGGTATAATGTATTATCAATGACAGGGATAACTATTTTCTGTTTACACTCCACCATAGGACACACAAGCCCTGTTTCAACTGATTCTAAGGTTTTTTCTGAAAGCACACCCTCCACCAACTAATCCTTGAATTCACATTCCAATCAAAACCTGAAATATATTGGCAATCTGTATAAAAACTTTATTTACCAAACGATGCCACGCTACGGCTTTATTGAGTATCAGCAGCCAAAATAAATTGTGTGTGTGTGGCAATATGTGTCTGAGTCCAGGGGACTTCTGAGGTAAAAATGAGACGAGTTTTGGTCACAGGCGACTCATCAATACCCTCAGTAGAGAATAACAGAGAAGAGCCGGTCACCCTATACCAGTACAGCCCCCCCTTCCCCAACCAGAGCTCGGACTGTCACAGCGAACACCATCGACTATGATGAATGGAGTGTGTATACATAGTGTGTCAGGTCAAATTTACCGTCTGCTAAGCTAACAAAGCTAAGCTATTATTTTCTGTCAGAAGCTAGCACTGCCTGAGTTTGATCTGATCTGTTTGAGGAATCTGTTCAATGATTCTTTGCAGATTTCCAGAATGTAGATCTTGTGCCTGTGAGGGAAATAGTCTGGGATTGTTCGGAGGACCGGTTAGAACCACGATGATATCCAGGAAACAGCCCAGAAGCTATTTTCAGACTTTCTAATGTTTGTATGGGGTTTGGGGTTTTACACACAGACAGAGAAAGAGAGAGAGAGAGAGAGACTGTGGGGAGGGAAGAGATTATAAATACACACTGAATTCAGGACATTTCTGAAACATGACACATGTATGTAAGTCTACCGTGCTACTGCTGTTACAGAAAATAAATCAACACCTTCTTGCCAATCAGAATAATGGAAGTACTGTATACTGTTATCCAGTCTGATAACCAAAGACAGATTTAACATTCTATCTGATAAACATGTGGACCAGCGTGTAGCTGTTAAGTCTTTAAACGGACAACATGATGACTGAAAAGTGACCAGAGAGGAAAACACTGAGCAATCTGTCAGTACACTTCTCACATTTTCAAACCAAACCCGGTGCTGTGAGCTGGACATTAGCAAAATTTCTGTCTCCACTCTGTGTATTGTAGCACATGGAAAGGACAGTAATCCCCCACTCTGCTTGATTTTTCCCCAGGCTGGAGACAGGAAGCAGGTCAAATCCTAATCAGTTTGAGAAAGTGTGGTCATGGCGGTACTGTAGACACTGCTGACTGGCTTGTTCTCGTTTGTTAACGGGGGCACACCAATGACCGAGCTGAAGGAAGTTCCTCAAACATTATTGCATGAGAGCTCAATAGCCACACACATTAATACAGCGGAGATTACTGCCCTGAATAGTTTCATGATTGTATGAACTGTATTTCAACTGAAATCATTACAGTGTTTTATACACCATTTACACAGTAAAAAGGGGCAGTTGCAGGCTTGCGGTTAAGGACCCTGTTTGATTCTCTGTATCGCCAAGTCTTGATATGGCTGAGGTGCCCCAGGTGTGGAGGCAGCTCAGCGCTTAGGGCACATGTACAGGTGTGTGTTTCACTGCACAGATGGGTTAAATATGGAGGACCAATTCCGTTGTGCACAGGAAAGGAGACGAATAGATCAATTTCACTTTCATATAAACACCATACATAGACTATTAATATATTATATGCCATCTAAGCTTGCAAACATATAATGGATGCTCCTTCTATACCCAATTCTGATATATCCCATATATACACCGTCTTTACAACATCTATAGGCCATATATTATAACCCACCTCACTTCAGATCCACTCAGAAGGAAAGGCCATACACACATTACAGCAAATACTATACAGATAAACACAGTCATAGAGCATATACACCTACACATAGAGTGACCGGGGGAAAAAAGGCGGGAGGAGAGAAAAATAATGCGCTGATAAATGTTTTGGGAGGAATTTTAAGTGCTACTTTGTCATGGTGCGAGCTTGGCTCTGCCAGACTCCAGCGTAAACATGTGTCAGGACTGCGTGTAATTACAGTCGAAAAACTTCCTCTCATACTGGCTATATGAATCACTTCTAATCCTGGGTAGCGCATGTGTGTGTGCGTGTGTGTGGACATAAGTCTCCTTTCTACTGGACATACTATACTAGATGAACCAAGACTCTTTAGTCATGTTGTAATAATCTGTTTCGAACGTCAAAACAGACGTTTCGAGAGCAGACCAAACCTGGCCTTGACATTCAAATACTGTGTGTGTATGTGTGTGTGTGTGAGAGAGAGAGAGAGGTACAGAAACGTTTCCAAGCCTCTTGGAAGTGATAATGAGTGGTTAATCTCAGCCATAGTCTCTCTCACACTCCTTTAACTCTGTCTAGATTAACTGGCTCCTTTTTTCCCCTCGTTTCTCGTTCCCCCTTTTCACTTTACTTTCTATCTTTTTAAAGATTTTGTTAAAGGTTAACGTCTGGAAATGGAGAAATAAAACCACTACTGGGTCAGCTGGAGATGACAATTTTCACCTTTTTCCACTCCTTTCCCTAAGGATGTGAAAGGGACGAGAGAAAGAGAGATAGAGTCCGGGAGAGAGAGAGAGAGAGAGAGAGAGAGAGAGATAGAGGCTTCTTTCCTCCTGGTGCTTTTCAGAGCAGCTATAATTACCCAGACGTCTCTTTCTCTCACTCTTTATCTCTCTCTCTATGTTACTGAAACATTATTTACAAACACAGGTTATTTTAGTGGCCATGAGGAAACCAGTTCAAACACCAGTCTGAAACAGAGCAACATAACACAAACTGTGTTTTCTCTCAGCTTCCTGAGCGTTTCCCCCTGGAACAGTCTCCTGAACAACACAGTTACTGGGCCACTTCCTGCTTTGCATTCCCATCCACTGTAAAATAACTAGAGTGACGCATAACAAAGCCACTGATACACATTCACAAAGAGGACAAGTCGCAGGTCAATGTGCACCGGGTCTGAATGTCCATCTCTGAACTAAAACAAAGATTTATCAATGCCAGCTAATTTCTACCAAGCGGCACAATATTTAAATACAGCAACACACGTTGTGTCCAATCAGAACGCTTGAAAGAAACAAACACGCACAGAAACTAATCATAACAATCCAGTGTGTGTGTGTGTGTGTGTAGACCATGTTTTACATCTTTCGAGACACAATCGGTCCCCAGAAGTATAGGAATATCTAATATATCTAATATTGTTAGCATTGTGGGGACATTGTGCTGGTCCCCATAAAGAAAGTCGATTTTATGCTGTAGATTTAGAACATAATAAAAAGAAAGAGCTAAGGATAACAAGTGTGTGTGTGTTTGTTTGTGTGAGATAGTGTGGGTACCATATTTTACATCTTTTTAGACATATTGGTCCCCAAAAGGATAGGAATATCTGATGTTGTTAGCATTTTTGTGACAAAATCATCTTTTCACAAACATTGTGTATGCCTGTGTGTGGCCCACAGTTTTTATACCTTTGTGCAGTCCAAATGTCTACACAAGGATTGAATTATCTGATATTTTTGCCATTATGGGGACATTTTGCCGGTCCCCATACGGTAAGTGGATTATATGTTGTAGCATTTAACCAAGCTAATATTAAGAGTGTGTGGGAGTGTGTTTTTATATCTTAGTGGGGACCTGCTAGTTTTGTCCTTGTGTGGACATTTTGCCGGTCCCCATTTATAAGAAAGGTGGATTTTTGGTTTTAACCCAAAATATAAAGCGCTACAGCGGGTGTTTTTTCATTACTAATTATATGCGGTTGACACCGCAGAATAAAGGGTAGTGCTATCGCCTCACACTAAGAAGGACCCGGGTTCAATCCCCGGGTGTGACAACTCTGGAAATTTCTGTGTGGAGTTTGCATGTTCTCCCTGTGTTCGTTTGGGTTTTCTTATGGTTGCTGCATTTAGGTTAATTAGTGTCTCTAAATTGGCCCTTAGTGTGTGAATGTGTGTGAGCCCTATGATGGAGTGGCACCTGGTCTAATATTGTTCCTGCCCTTGCGGCCCAAGTTGCTAGGTAGGCAACCGGATGTCCCGCAACCCCTTGTGGATAAAGTGGTAAGATAATGAATGAATGAATGAATAATCAGGACGTTAAGATCCTCCCTGGAACATGAAGAAATGTAGCAACCAACTATAGAGTATGAATGTAAACAGTTTGTTAACATCTGTCCCGGGAACTACACCCAGACATGGTTCCAGCTCTTGTAGTTCATGCGGCGGAAACATGCCTTAAAGGTGACAGCAGTGCCTCTCTAGACAGGTCAAGACATGAGGCATGAGCGCTCCGGAGCAAACATTCCAGAAGCCTCAGTAGACAACACAATGCTCACAGACACGGCAGCTTTTTCCAAGCAAAGTTTTTTTCTCTCTCACACACACACACCTCCCAGATTACTCAACATTAGCTGATGTAATGCAACTAATAAGCAAACAGATGTGCTGCTTTTTTTCAAATAAGGTACAAAGTCTTTATTTTCCAGGTCCAAAAATTTTTCCAGGCTTAAATGACATAAACAAAGACCGGCAGTATGTAAATCTGTCCGGCTGAAGAACTACTCACCAGACAGTAATTAATACTTTTAGGTGTGTGTTGTGTGTGTGTGCTGTGTGTGTTTAGGCAGCTTTTATCCAGGATCTCGGTCATTAGGGGGTTTGTTTGAAAGAGAAAAGCACTTATTTGTCTGTACAGAAAGAAATGAGTGAGGGAGAGAAAAAGGAAAAAAGGAACCTTCTGATTTCAGTTGAAGCTCCGCCTTCTTTTGCTAGGATGGTAAACTTTTTTCTTTTTTTTTCTGTTGATATGCAAAGCAGCGCAGGTCATTTGGGTCGCCATGACAACAACAGCACCACTGCTTTGCACAAATGTAATGATTAATCGTGGTTTTTTTCGAACAATGCTCAGCACCGGTGTCTAATATAAACACTGCAATGGAGAGAGTTGAAAGCTTCAGAAGGGCTCTATACATACACACACACATATACGCAAACACACACGTGGCAGCGCTTCTGTCTATGTCAAACATAATCGGTTTTATATTTATGAACATGCATCTCACCACGCGGGACATGAGGTTAAAAAAGCAGACGTGTGCTAAGTTGGCACATGCCACCCCATGCCAACCGCCAATACCTCCCCTTACATATTGGAGGCTGTGATTTCTAATATTTGCTATTTTTCTGAAAACATGCCTGCACTGTTTGACGTGTAACGCTTACACGCTGAAATACTAAAGTGTAAACCATTTGAAAGTTCTGAGTCAATGACCTTTCTCAATCCAATAACCCTAGACAATTAGAATGTGTGAAAATAAGAGAAAGAATAAAACAAAAGAAAGACGAGAAGAAGTACGGGAAGATTTTAAAAATGTAAGATTTCATTAAAATATTCTAAAGAGTAATCATTACAATAATGTGTATGAGGGGACATTTTGTAAAAGATCATCCAAATTTCTGACCTGTTTTAATATTGTGGGGACCATGAATGCATTTCTGACATCTGTGTTGGGGCAAATACCACATTTTTATACCTTCAAATCGATGTTAGGGTTAGAAATAATTAGCTACATTAATAATTATATAGAGTGATTCACTTGAAAGAGGCCTGAATATTATTACTATATTAGTATATAATATACGACGTCTTTAGTAAATACACATTTAGTTCACTCAAGTGTTCTTTGTTCAGTCTTAGAAAGGTTTAAATCTCTTAGAGAAGACTGTGTGTATTGTTTGAATTAATTTGTGACACAATGGAAACAATGGGTTGTGGTTTATTATCATTTCCTCTAGAACTCTTAAAGTTTCTAAAGTTCATGTTGGGTAAACTTCCTAACAGGAGTAACACTAGAATATTCAGAGCCACTTGTCAGTGGAAATTCCTCCAATAGCCTGCTGCTATAGCATACATGGAGTAAAACACACCAGGATATAATGCCACAGGACAATATGTATTTTCCAGATGGTTAGTGTAACTGTGTTTGAGTAGTATTTAAAGAAACTCATTTGCACCTGTTTTTCCTGCATCTTTTCTCCGGCTGTGTATTTTTTAAGTATTAAGTATTTTTTAAGTATCATCGTAGTATATTCACTTGACACAAGTATATTCCTGTGTCAAATCAATTAAAGGAAATAACCAGTGTGGATGATTCATACTGTATCTCTTCATCTATGGCAATTTACAAAGCATACAACATGAGCAATTTAACCTGTTCGGCCGCATTGCCTTAAAAATCACAGGATTTTCGATTTATCTAAATCATTACTCATCAAGCTAGTAAGCTAATCTAACTAGCATCCAGTATTATCGAAACAATTCTACCAATCTAGCTTTTCAAAAAGTAACAATGGGCAAATAAAGTACAAAATGACTGTCTATCATTATGTTATTCCTCACTTAATTTCCATAATCCAGCAAGCTAATATAACTAGCTTGCTTATCCTAGCCTATGCTAGCCTTGAACATTTTTTTCTGAGGTAATATTTCTATCAGCACTCTTTAGAAATGTGTCCATCATGTGTCCATAAAACTGTCCCAAATTACTGCCTCTGAATGGTGTTTAGATTTACAAACTGCCTGGTATCGATGAATTTAATAGTACAATATTATGCATTAAAGATTACAATAGCTAGCTTGCTACTTTACTGAGCATTATTTTATAGATACTGAGCATTCATTAATTAATATCTAATAAGTTTGAAAACATCAATTTCCTTTCAGTAAGCAAGAAAAGCACTGGGCTAATTGGTGTCTCTAACTTTTTTGGCACCCTAAGAAAATGAAAGAATTACGCTTTGACCTTAGGTTTGACTGCATTGTAAGATGTCAGTTCCCCCTCAATTCCCATAATTAACATTCTGACTTAACTATGTACAAAGTTATCAAGTTTGCTAAATCTAAATGTAACCCTGTTCAACCAAGCCTCAAGATGCCTCAAAATAGCCACGATAAGTGTATGTGCATGCAGTGTGTGTGTGTGTGAGTGCTGTGTTTTTTTCGAGAGGACACAGGAATTTGGCTGGAAACACATAATTCAATCAGTGAATTGAATTATGACGTATTATAATATATTAACTTTGTCAGTCTAGCTTTAACTTCAATTCATCAACATATGGGGCTGTCGTAGGCTTGTGGTTAGGGAACCGGACTTGAAACCGAAAGGTCCCAGGTTCGATTCCATGTTTAAGTCATGATACAGTTAAAGCGTCCTTGGCCAAGGCGCCTAACCTCCAACCTCCGAGCACCTGTGCTCACTTCTTGTGTGTGTATATATATATATATATATATGGATGGGGTAAATGCAGAGGATCAATTCTACTGAAATAGTGGCAAATGGACACTTTCGGTTTCATTATTATCACAGACTTTTTTACTCAATTTTTAAACAATGTCAGTGTCTTCATTCACTTCAGAATTGGGCATCAGGCTCAGGATTAGGGTAGTAGTTCATGTCCACATACCTGCACCCTATATAAAACTTGAGCCAGACAAATAAGAACCGACAACAAGGGGCGTGCCTGTCATCCAGACGCTCTAACACACACACACACACACATACACACATTTCAGTAAACAGGGTTTTATGTCTATTTGGACCAGATGGACAGACACGGATGGATTGTTGGCCTGGCCTGGGAGAATAAGGTCCGGGTTCACCATGTTATGATGTGAAACAATCAAATCACAGCAGCCTGCATGTGTGAGTGCACGGTGTGTTTTTAAGTAAAGCGCAGAGGAGGGGTTTTGTCTCTCCGCTTGCAGATGTTGCCAGGCCGCAGCGGGTCACACAATCACACGCATTTGCATTCCTGATAGAGGGAGTTGGGATTAAGTGCCCTCAATGCCTTTCTCAACTCCACGAGAGTTTGCACACAGGAGAGAGAGAGAGAGAGAGAAAGAGAGACAAAAGAGAAAGAAAGACAGAGCCACAG
>JAOUQT010000004.1:1441531-1458849 GCA_025769995.1 Xyliphius kryptos | reverse complement strand
ATTCTAAGCCTAATGCATTCTGCACACACACACACACACACACCCATACACAAACACACAAACACCATACAGATTCTACAGATTTTCTGCGCTTCTCTATTTCCCTGATAGTTACTAAATAATTTGTTCATATTTAAACAAATGTTTCTGTGTATACGTGTATAATACCTTTCAAAACTGATGCAAGGCACAAATACAGGTGTGTTTAAAAGCTATAAAATATCTAACATATCATGATAACATTGTGTATAATTATATTTAGGGAAATTATGCGCATAATTGATTTAGTTGATAAAATATTTCATCCAGTTCAATAGTCTGATTTGTCATATGTTTTGTGATGCTTTCCTTTCCTGATTTCAGCATGATTTGGCATCCCAACCTAATCCCGCTTATTTAATAAATACAATTAATTAATTGAATATAATATAAATTAATTATCCATGGAATACGTGCATGCTTGGATATCAAATTATTCATAAAACAAAAAAACTATCCTCATAAAAGTTTACCAGATAATCAATCTGTATTAATAAACCAGAAATTGTCGGGCGACAGCAACAGCTGGTTCTGCGCTTTCCCGAACATCCGCTGCCCCGAAATATATATATATATTGACCTGATCCAAATTACGCACGCGTATTTCGTGTTAATTAATTAATTAATTATTAAATAACAGTTAATTAGTTAATCAATTATGCAAATATGTATATTTTTGTTTTATAAATATTAACGGTATAAATAAACAGGTTGTAGTGGTGTGATGCAGGTTGTTCGTGAATGTTCTGGATTAATTAAAATGAATATTTAAACTAATACAAAATGCGCTTTTTTACGCCAACATTTGTCACTGAGTAAAGCAAGCAATACTATGGGTAGGTGGGTGTGTGCGGGGCGGGGGGTATATGGTAATGTAACCGGGAACATAAGGTGCATCTGGTTATGTGGATGTGGAACAATTGGCATTTGAATATTATACATGTATAAATAAATATGAATATGAATGGAGTTCGAACTGGAAAATATTTTAAGGCACACGAAGGATGTATGGGTTCTGTAATAGAGCCTGTCACTATCTCTATATACACGTGTATGTGTGTCCTTAACGCGGTATGCACTTGAGCCTGTCCTGTACATCACTGTCCTGTCACTGTGTCCCTTCCTAGTGTTCCAAAGATTTTTGCGCAGCACAGGCCGACAGTATACTTATATATCAAGTCAATAACGCTTTATCTCAAGCTCAACCAGCTACACCGTATTAAACAAATAATACAACTATATAATGTATAAATATATATATACTGTAAATCTATATAGTATATAGATAGAAAAAAACCTCACAGAGTCAAAATGAGAAAGAAGTGCAGCCTGGAGCAAAGAACATGCTGCACGCTGCATCCTCATCACCAGCACGTCCATTTCAGAATTGTGCAGGTAAGATAACAAACACACACACTGGTGCGCACACGCATACACACGTTTATCCAAAGCCTGGAAGAAATGTACACCATTTCACAAACATGGAGTGCTTTTTTACGCATAAATGCCACATGCACGGACAGATATTTTTGGCAGGAGGATATATACAAACGCAAACGTTAGCAATATTGTATTATATAATAAGCAAAAATAAAGAAATAAAAAATATCCTATACATCTTTTTTAATGTCGCGTTATGGCGCAATGGACGGGTTTTCTCCGGATGCTGCGTTTTCCTCCAGCATTCCACGCGCGCGTGCTAGGTTAATTGTTCTCTCTAAAGTTCTCCTTAGTGTGTGAATGTGTGCGACTATGAGTTTGTGTGTGCCCTACGAAGGACTGGCGACCTGTCTAGGGTTGTTCGTGGCCTTACGCCCAGAGTTACCGGGTGGGCCACTGTGGATTAAGCGGGACAAAATGAATGGTAATTCTTTAATTTACGCACGAGATTTACGCAAAATTCGGTATGCCACGAATAACCATAAGCCTCTGGTACATCGATGATCACGATGATAATTGATTATGATGATAATGATGATAATGATGATGATGATGATGAGCACTTGATGATGTATATATTTGCCTATAGCTTTTATTTGTATTAATATTTATTTATTCGAATAAGCTAACAGACTGTAAAAGGTGCAAAGGGTAGCACCTAATTCTCTTTATTTTTAAGCCCATACCTCTTATCGAGACCAGACATCTTGTTACAAGCACCGTTTTCAAATTCATTTGTTTTCAGGAACCTTACTTCCTCAAATATATTCCCAAAAAAGAGATAAACTGCTACGAATAGAGATACTAACCTGTACCTATTACTTAATGATGCATATTTTGCATCTTTTCAATATGCACCTTTAAATGATAGAATACTTAAGAATTAGGAAGCGTTACGACACCCATATGACGATTGATCCAAAAAGGCTGAATGTATATTTCCGGATTAAAAAAAATCACACTAAAGAGTAAAACACAGCAAACATGTTGTGATTATGATGTTTATGTTTTCCACATTTAATGTGGATCATTTAAAGCACAATATATGATGCTTTATGACTCTATATGATGACGACTGGTTTAAAATGAGAAGCATATGCTAAATATATATACATAAAGATATATATGTATCTGTATGGGCACTGCATGGAGGGTATGTTTAATATGCATTTTTATGCATTTCTGGTTATAAGGTAAATTAAAGCATTATGTATGATGTATGACGTGTTGTGATGACACTGCTATGACGATCGGTCTATTTCACGGTAGGAATACATGCTAACAGTTTAAAGACTCTGTATATAATATATGTGATGCATAGGGCTTCATATTTGCTACCCTTAATAAGTATCTTTAAAATATATAACAGTTATTAATTAATTAATTGATTATTTCAGTTAGTTATTAATTAATTCATTCATTCATTATATTCCACACTGGGTCAGTCGGTTCCCAAAGGGCGACCCTAAGCAGGGCGTCACTCCATCATAGGACACGCACACACACATTCACACACTTCAGGGTTCACTTTAAGCACCAACTAGCCTAACATGCATGTCTTTGGAATGCGCGTGGAAACCTGAGCACCAGGAGAAAACCCGCACAAACCTCGGGGAGAACATGCATCTTCATAGCATTTATATGCTAACAAAAGACCCTTTGAAGACGTATGATGCGTAATGACACCCTTATGACTATTAGTCTGCAAAAATATTTTAGGATATACAAGTAAAATAAAAAATATATATGAGTGTTTGTTTAATTACATTGTATTGTAACTCCATTATGATGATTGACTAAATGTAAAAGCAAGATATTTAAGCTAAAACTATCATTTTTCGGTAAATATACACAATTAAGATGAAAAACATTCTCTGTTCTATAACATGGAACTATAGTACTTTAACGTGTCTTTAAAATAAATAAAAGACTATTTATGACGTATGACCTGACGCCCTTATGACAATTGCTTGTAATATTATAAAGGTTAATGAAAACTATTTATGACCAATGACGCGTTATGACACCCTTCGAACGACTGGGCTGAGGTACAAATATTAAATGGTTGCAAAACCATACCGTAAATAAAGGTGAATAAAAACACTAATCATGACGCATGATGCATTATGGCGTCCTTATGACGATTACTCTGAAATAAAAAGAAACTGTGAGTCATGGTGGAGAGAAATTGTGGAATAGGACTGGGAGGTGGCAGCGATGCAACCAAATGATGGGTGCTGTTAAACCTCATAGTAGATAAAGAAGAAAAAGAGGAAGGACACTATTCTGTTAAGGATGTACAGCTTTTTTTAGTTTCATGTAAATTTAGATTACTTTTTCTTTTTCTTCATCTTAAATGCGACTATACTCCTTGTTTTTATCATGTATTTATGTATTTATCTATGTATTTATGTATTAATTACTTAATGTATTTATTGTTTTATTTATCTGTACTGCTGGACCTGCAGTACCACACTAGCCCCCCCCCCTTGCTTTACAGGGATCAATAAACGAATCGTATCCGATCTAATCTGTGGTTCTGCACAATAGACAGCTTGGACCTGGATGGAAATGAGACAGATACACAAATAACCAACATCATCCACACACATATGCAGGCGTGTCAATAAATAATGGCACCACGACGCACATACGATTACGCATGCAAGAGCAGAATGCAGACTTGCTTTTAAAAATAAATAAATAAGCGAACGTAAATGGAAGCATCTCGAATCCGGCAGCTGGATCAAATGTGACAGGTGGAGCCAGATGGAAAGCTGCAGCGCGGACTGCGGGGGCCTCCAGATGCCGAGCAGAACGAACGAAGCAGCAAAAGCCCAGATCTTGAAAACTATTACAAAACTATAAGTATATAAGCTAGCCGTATAATAGACTCCATATTTGATTTAAAGTCTATTATTATAAGGATGTGTAGTTTGCTTTATGCCGAATGTTCTAAATTATGTTCACATAAGCCACCATGTTTTCCGTATTATTATTATATTTTAAATTGTATTTTTAATATTATTTTTATTATTAATTTTATTTTTATTATTATTATTTTTATATTTTAAATTGTATTTTTAATATTATTGATTTTATTATTACTATTACTATTATTATTATAATTATTTTTATATTTTAAATTGTATTTTTAATATTATTGATTTTATTATTATTATTATTATTATTGTATTTAAAAATGTAAAATTTACAATGCTACATAATTATAAATCTGTGAATTAGCATATCATTTAATCAGTACATGGTAAGCCATATACTATAATTCCAAAAATATTTAAAAATGATCAGCTCAAAAACACATAATTATAATAATAATAATAATAATTATTATTATTATTATTATTATTATTATTGATGTATTTAAGTAAGTATTTATTTTGTTTGACCATAAACTGAAATTAGAATTATCTTTCCATATACATTCAGTAGTGGTTATAACAATGCATATTAACGTGGACAGTATAGAAATAAATTAATATACAACATAACATAATTAATCATGCTGTTTTAATACATGGATTTAATTATTAGATAATTAATTAGATAATTAATAATTAACAATTAGCCGAATACATTTTGTAATGAGCTTTTTTTGTACTCTATAGGAACTCATACTCAGCTCATAGAGTCTTTCTATTAAATGTTATAGTGTAATGTACAAAATAAAGATTATAATTTGTGGTCAGAACATATTTCCAGAGGAAATGACTAAGTATGAGGATGCACTAGTGTTTGTCTGTGTGTCCAAACCCAGCCAAGCCAGAAAAGGCACCGAGCCGAGGAGGTTGTACTTATTACCACCGTGCAGCTACATGTCCACAGGGGTGAGTAACCCATTTTCATGTCCTCCACCAGCGAGCATAGAAAGTCCGACACACACACACACACACACAATGCCCATGTGCTATAATTGCTGGGGACTGCAGTGACTAGAAGTGAGTTATGGGATGCTTAACCTCCCATCTCGTCCCACCCCTCTGACCTCCAGGGAAGCCTGGCAGGAGGGCTGAAGAACTGAAGAACCTCCGGGAGGGAGATGCAGGGTCCGAGTTAATCCAAACCCGGGGGCCTGGCTTCTAAAAAAGGAGTCTATTAAAAAGTGGGGCCCTTTTTTGGCAAGGTGTGAGATTGTTAGGGTAATTAACACGATCGGCATTTACCCTGGCACTATATTAACTCTGCAGGAGGGCTAAAAGAAAGATGCCTGTGTGGTAGTGAAATACAGAAGCACACACTCACTGAACAATCACTGGATTACAGACTCGTGTCTAGTGACATGCTGGAACAGACTCCCCAAGGTTGCCTGTAGCTGCTAAATGTTGCCTTTTGCTGTACGGTGCACAGATTGGTGTCTTATATGAGAGCCAATTGTGGTGTAACCACTGATGGACACAATGTATTAGTGATCCTTCATGACAGGTGTTTGTAACAGTGCACATACACACACACACAAAAGACTGGACATTTTTGGGATGTAGTCCAGAGATGTAGTGATTGACAAAGAGAGACCAGATGAATATTAACACAACAAAAGCAAGCACAATGATTAACTAATTGCAAGATTATTGGAAAATTAAAATATATATATTTGTATTTACAATGGCATATGCTAGTGTGCTAATGCAATTTCAAAACCAAAAATAAATAAAAGAAAGGAACTGGGGAATCACATGATGACAACAGGGGCAGACTGGCTTTTTAAACCCGCCCCCCTCTGTTTAGAATTGTAAATCCAGCATATAGACGCTGCCGTCCAATTACATTCATCTTTCATGTATGAAATTGTGCACGGCTGTTTTTTTTTTTACACCAGACCAAAGAGGGATGGCACAAAGGGAGTGACCCAGGATGCAGCACAAAGTATGCAGAGCAGGGCCTGGTGTCAGAGCCCAGGGCTAGGAGTGCTGTTCCATTAGCACTCACGGATGGTGTGATGGGAAGAAAAAGGGGAGTAAAGGGGAGGGAGGGTGAAAGGAAAGGATAGGAAAAAAGGGGGGGATTAAAAAGAAATAGGTGAGCAGGGTACACTTGGTCCTCCTGATGGGGGCGTACACTAGCCATATCCGTACCAGATGATATATTATAGAATGTCCCATATCATCTAGGGTTCAACCTCACTGAAAAGACTTTTACTGACCGCTTCCTTAATTAACTTTATGTATTGCATTGTGGGTTATTGCTTCTAAAAAATTGTTAAGTTTTTTATGTAATGTAGCCCAAAAAAAAACTCCCAACCTTTCAAGACGACAGACGAAAGCTCTTATTAGTGGTTAGCTTATTTGTATTAATAAATGTATTTATCTTTCTTTTTTGCTCACAAATAACGGCGCCCCGGTGTGTACAGTGTTTATCATTTGCGCTGACCAAAATTTGTCGAAATGACTTTGAACTTTTCTAAACAAAGCCTGTGTGTGTGTGTGTGTGCGATCTGTCCCTTCAAATGCAAATGCTGCCTGTTTTCTTTTCATGTAATTCCATAAACACCATTTAATTTCTAAATTGGGATTAGACATGAAGTAAAAGATGGCATTATTCACATGAGCTAATGAGCTAGCATGCTGACTGGGTCACAGCAATAAAAGCGTTAGCACAAATGACTGCAAAATGAACTAAGGAATACATCAGCGCTGTGCAGGGCAGGCTGTGCTGGAAAATTCATCAGTGATGGGAAATGGCGTTGATGATAAAGTTCTAAATGCAGGTCCCGACCTTCTGATAGCAATTTGTCAACTATTGGGACTTTTAATTCCACCCCATTTAAATTCCTGTTATCACATACGTAAAACATTTATCTGTACTACCGGATGCAGAGGTTCATGTTTCATTGTCTCAGTGTGTGTCTGGTTAGCTACATGATCCCGCCCATGGAGACTGGAAAATCCGGGCTGCAGTATGGTTCTTAATTCAAATTCTGATTTTATTTGTCACATACACAGTCATACACGGTGAAATGCTTTTTATCGTGGGGTCAGCTGCAATATGGTGCCCCTGGAGCAAGTAGAGTCAAGAGACTTGCTCAAGGACCCAACAGCGGGAGCTTGAAAAATCTGTCATTTTTCACCCTGAGGTGTATACCAGACACAGTATAGCTCAATGCTGAATTGCCTGCTGGGCTGGCAGGAGCTTTGGATGCTCAGTCAGTCTATTATATCCTTTAGAGCACTAATGGCTAAAACACAGAAGAATGCCATACTATTTCAGACACCGCCTGGATAAAACAGCCTGCAGTACCTACTGTAAGAGAGGGTGGGTATTGAGAAATTTTATACTGGCTCATCATCATCTTCATGCTCATTAAGATATTTATTCACAACACAACAAGAAAAGAAGATGAAGAGAAGCCAAGAGATATGACAAGAGGAAGGTATTAAGCAATTCTACAACGATTTTGAACAAGGTGGGCTAATTAGTGCCGCTTAATTGCACTTTTAGCTGCTAAAAGATTGGGAAGCTGAGAAACTCAGTCACCTTATCCTTATCCCACAGATCAAATTTTGCTGTGGCTTAATAGATGATATGGTAGATGGCTAAGGACCAAAAGATATCCGGTTCGATCGGCACTCTAGGCAAGCCGTGGCTCTAGTGTTGTTGAACATGGCACCCATTCCCCAACTTGTCTCCATGCACCTGCTCCGGGTGTTCTAAGTGCATCCCTAGACTGGTTAATGCAGAGAAATAATTTTCCTATGGAGATTAAAGTGTTTCGTCATGAAATAGTGTGAATGAGGATCACACAATGTCAGCCATGGTTAAATGAGCCAGACGCTCATTTACGTACTGTATTCGACTGATGGCAATCACATTGAGTGTGTATGTGACCGATTCTGTTGGATAGACTATGCTCATTACAGAGGATTATGTGGCAGATCATTTAAAAATCAGCCATGGCTGTGCCCATGCAATAAACCATGAAAACAGCATTTGTGGCTCACAGTTCAGCTTAACCTTCCTCTTATGGGTCCCACCCTGCAACTCTGGGCGCAAGGGGAGGAACAATCCTAGACCAGGTGTCACTCCATCGTAGGGCACGCATACACAGTCCCACATACATTCACACATTAAGGACCACTTTACAGTAGAGACGCCAATTCACCTAAGTGCACCTTTGGAATACGGGAGAAAACTAGAGCACCCAGAGAGAGAATATGCAAACTCAATACATAAATTTCCCTTTTGTTCTTCTTGGTTTGAGGCAACAGCACTACATGCTGCGACACCGTGTTACCCTAGAATACCCCTCATATTCAATATAAAACAGTGTCAAATGAACCTCCAGAGAATACAAACCTGGACATGTCCATATTTTTGTCAAACAGGGGACGATAGAATTCTCTGAGCTCAAGTGGTTGGAGGAAGACCTGGCTGTCGACTGTTCTCTCTCTGTGGCGCTCATTAATTTTTCCTAATCTTATATTATAACCGAGTCTTAATTGGCCCCAACAACAGAAAGGTCATAATTTTAAAGTTTTAGAAATTAGTTAAAATTGTTTTATTTTATTTTATTTTATTTTGTTTAAATAGAGGTTCCTGCCAAAGTCAAAAAGTATTGATGCAATAAACAAATTACTTGTAATACATGTATGCATTTAAAACCTACAAATGGGTCAGTCATGACCCTAACACTAGAGGAAGGTTAAACATTTTTGAATGAGGGATTATGAAAGCTTGTTGATGGATGGATAATGTGAATTGAAAAGCAGTAAGATTATGTCAAAAATTTACCTTTTTTCTTCTGAAATTTGATTAAAATGACTTCTACAGTCAGAGTCCGTGGGATTTTTGACTTAATGGCAAAACCTTCAATAACAATGATATCTTGTTTAGTAGAACTGCAAATGTATTACTGACTAATCGGGGGTTAATATCCTACACTTCAATCTCACACACTTCTCCCAGTCATCACACACCATCCTCACTCTATCTCCAAAACCATCACATGCCTCTGAAAGCAATCTGGCATCCAAGCGTCTAAAGTGACTCTCCACAAGCTCCACCAAGCAACCCATTACACCTCCCTAATCTTACAGAGGAAAACCAGCTATCAAGCCTGTAAACCCGGGATTTTTTCTGCAGTCTCCTCAGCGGGCCCAGCATGCAACCATATGACATGTCGCCTTCACAAACCCCCAAAGAGGCTCAAAAGCTCATGGCCTGCATCGAGTAGGGAACAAAAAATTAATTCAGAGCCTTACCTGGTTTATTCTCCGCTGCACAAAAGCTCTTCTCTGACTACGGTGTTCTTTGTCAAGTGTCCGTTTAAATCAGGAGGTCACAGCCCTTGCAATTACTGCAGAAAAGTTTTGGTTCAGGGTCCAGTGCTTGACGCTATCACAACCAATAAAGCTACAGTTTTTGGTTAATTTTTTTCAATTGCTATATGCAAAAGATAAAGCTTTCAGCGATGCAGTCTGATAAATAATTTCCAGGGTATTTATTTCCTATATGGTCCAGTCACTGGGGTTTGTTTTTGGAGAATCCAGTGTGTATGGAGGGGAAACTCTTTAATAGCACCACCTATAAAAAAACGAAAGCAGAAACAAAACCAGAATGATTAATAATGACACCAACAGCTAATTCTTTAGTGTATAAAGCATGCTAGGTTACTAGCAATTAATTAGCCACATATCCACAGCTAACACTATTTTGTGGAAAAGACTGCATACCTGTAGATCAAAAATAAAATTGACAAGTTAATTGTTGTAAACCCTTTAAAGTGTTTAATATTTATGCTAGTAGATAACTAGCCGTGTATCCAACCCAGCTAACACTTTGGTGTGGAAACAATTTTGACATTCCTAAGATTTTCCATAGTCATTTATAGCGAAAGAAATTAAATCAAAATGGCTGCTTCAGAATCTTTTTCCCAATACGGTATATGGAAAAAAATTCCAAAAGTTCAAATCTACTTGCTTACAGGTATGTCTAAAATACCTTAAAGTATATAAAAGTGTATGCTAGGTAACTAGCGCTGAGGTAGCCATGGAATCAACATGGGTGCTCTTAAAAACAACCAGAAATACAAACTTTAACATAAATCTTATGCTTGAAATACCTTTAAAGTGTATACAATGGATGCTAGGTTACTAGCAATTAGCTAGCCACGTATCCAAGCTTATGCTATGGTGTGGAAAAGAGTGCATATACTTTGTTATTCTTTATTTAGTAATTGTTTCTATAAAAGACCACAGTAGATTTTTTTATGATTGTTTTCCGAAAAAAAAAAAGATAAAAATAAGGAGAATTACAAATGCTAACATCTAATCATTAAATGTTATGCCTGAAATACCCTTAAATTGTATACAAATCTATGATAGGTTACCAGCAGTTAATTATCCATGTATCCAAGCTAGCTAACACAATGGTGTGAAAGAGATTGCAACATTCTTAAGTTTTTCATGGTCCTAAAATAACCATTTTAAATCAAGTGCCGCTGGATTCAACATGCCTGCTCTTAAAAACAAGCAGTAATCCAAATATTAACATCAACTGGCTAAATGTTATTCCTGTTAAAATATATACAAATTAATGCTAGGCTACTGGCAGATAGCTAGCCATGTATCTAAACTAGCTTACACTATGATGGGGAAAAGATTGCATACATTCTGACATTTTTTAATCAGTGATTTTCTTATGCTCTCAAAATATTCCAGTATTTTTGTTTCTTTGACTCTCTGTGCAAATGAGCTAATCATCTAATCTAATCGAATCATCTAATATAATCTAATCATCACCATTTTCTATCATCTGCATACTTACTGAACTACACATGTTACTCCTGACCTTGTAGAGCCAGACCTGCCTGATACAGCCTGATGGTCTACTTTCTGAGCTCATGGTAGTTAAAAACGAATGGTTATCGCAGAGAATGGACATGAGGACGGTTTTTTACACACCTTTACACACAGATACAGCAAAATGAGATTGGGATTCCTTTCTGAGACTGGCTCAAATCAAAGCTTCATCCTCTTATCATCTCAGGGAGTTTTTCCTTGCCATTGTTACTTATGTTTTTGATTTGTTTTTTTTTTGTATTGAATCTAAATAGTTAGATTAAGAATTGTTTTATACCAGAAACTGTAACAAAACACAGGATAAGATATAATGTATCCTATGCCAATTTAAAAAAATGACCTCACTGCTGTCTAAGGTTGTACGAAGCCCCACAGGCACCATTAATGTAGCTCAGTTTCACCAGTTCCAGATTTGTTTTAGTCTTGTAAACACCTACCTGTTATTTATTTCCAAGGCTTCCTAAAGCTATAAGGTCCAGTCTTTAGAGAAACCAGGATCTGTTAAGAAAAAAAGTTTTTATTCACCCCTAGCGCCACCTAATGTAAAACACAGAAACACACCCAAAATGGTCAGTTCCGCGGTCCACTTGTTTAAACATAACAAACCTCCGATCTTGGACAAAAAGAGTTTTCAGTCAAAGCAAGCAGAAATCAAAGGATCTAAATCTGATGTTGCTGTTATTTCTGCATTATAATAAGTGACAGCACAGTTGCATTTTTATCCCCTTTTTTAAAGAAAAGGGATTAAAAATAAGAACACATTATGTCTTTTATCAGCTCTTTTGAATTCTCTAATAAGCCGTCTTACTGAATGCAACATTAATATATAATTATTTCTATTACAGCTGCAGGGATGAAAAAAAAACTATTTTCCAGATAACATCAAGCAATACATGTATTGCTTTGAGTAATTTCTCTTCTTGTGCCATAGTGGGTATGAAAAAAGGAAATCCTGCAGAAATTTAATTTCCTCCATAACCAGAACAAGACGTATTCCTGTAATAAGCCTCATAATTGCGCTTTCTGCCGAAGATCTTTCATACACAACAAACAACAAAACTCACTTAGACACTACATATTTATTATCATGTCACTATCTACACCGAAAAAACGAAAAAATGAAAGGGACATAAAAGAGTAAAAGGGACCCCCGCCTGCCACAAGGGGCTGCAGCAGAAAACCGAATAAACACGTTTGTCAGGAGTTGAGGCTCTGTCAGCTTTGCTCCTGTGCCCCTGTTGAGGGAATACAGGATACAGGACAGAGCAAAAAAAAAAAAAAAGCAGTCTGTGATTTCTGAACGCTCCCCTCGGAGCCCCTTGTATTTGGCAACATTTTTACGATTATTTTTACCTCTGCGGTTGGAACCGAGTTAAAGACGGTGTTTAATTGCTCCCGAGAGCTCTTATTAACTTGCTGATGAGGGGCTCCAGGGAGACGCAGTTAAAACTGGCTACAGAAACCAGCAGACGAGGGGGAAAAAGGCAGGGAGGTTCAGTGAGGAAGAGGATCTGAAAAAGGGCAGATTGAGGGCAGAGTTATGTTTAACAGCATGGAGTGGCAAATAAATCATACAATTTAATATTTTTAATTCAGTTCTTTACAGCCGAAGAATCTTTTCCTTTATAATCATTTACAGACGAAAACAAAATGGCCACTCCAGGTGTTGGACAGGCTACAATATCTGTAAAATCTTACAAACATGTCAAACTTCAAATTGCAATATCTAAGGGTTCATTTGTATACCTGAAATACAGTAAAAATGCATGATTACTAGCAGTTAACTAGATTAGATTAGATTAGATTCAACTTTATTGTCATTGTGCCATGCATCCATGCTAGTTAACCATAACATCTAATCACTCATTTAATAGCTTTAAATATACTTAAAGTGTATAAATATGTATTCTAGGTTACTAGCTGTTAACTTGCTACAAAATACAAGCTAGCTAAGACTGGTGTGGAAAAGAGTGCAAAAAAATGTTATATTCTTAACCAATAAAAATAATCAGTTCAGTCAAGTTTCTCAGAAAACAAAATAAGTGCTTCTGAATTTTTGTACACCAGTTTTGGACACTGATATGATACTATACAACAGGATACGATGCAATATTTGGAAAAATTATTTAAATAAATAGAACTCTAAATAGCAATATATAATGCTATTTATAAATGTAATACCCTTAAATTTTATAAAAATATGCTTGGGTGCTAATAGTTAATTAGCTATGTATCGAAGCTAGCTACCACTTTAGTGTAACAATACAATATCTGAAAGAAAACCATATAAACAGGTAAAAATCCAAACTCCAACATCTAATGGGTAATTTTTATGCCTGAAATATTTATAAATGTATGCTAGGTAACTATCAGTTAACTAGCCATGTAACTAAGCAAGCTTACACTATGGCTTTGTTCACTGCTTTGCCATCATCTTAAAATAATTTAAAAACAAGTTTATATTATAAATAAAATACAAAAAAGTGGCTCTGGAAACAAAATCGCTGCTTCAAAAATGTTTCGTACCCGTAAGAGGAACCTTTGCCCTTATTTGCTTTTGAGAGACTCTGCCTCTCTGTATTTCTCGTTTAATAATTAGACCTGTGACTTATTTCACTGTACAATGTTTGAAAAATAATTCAAATAAATAAAACACCAAATGGCAATATCTAATGCCATTTATATATGTAATACTCTTAAAGTTTATAAAAATGGACGATAGGTTGCTAACAATTATTTAAGCTAGCTATCACTTTAGTGTAAAGATACGATATCCAAAAGTAAATCATATAAACAGGTAGAAATCCAAACTCCAACAACTACTGGGTAATTTTTATGCCTGAAATAATTATAAATGTATGCTAAATAACTATCAGTTATCTAGCAATATAGCTAAGCAAGCTCACACTATGGCTTTATTCAATGCTTTGCCGTCATCTTAAAAATAATCGTTTCTCTCACGTGTCCCTGTAATCAAAATGGTAGCTTCAGAATTTTTCACACCAATAGGAGAAGCCTCTGACCATATTTGCTTCTGAGAGACTCTGCCTCTCTGTATTGCTTATTTAATAGCTAGTCATGTGACTTATTTTCAAATTTCTTCTCCAGTTTTATTTCATATTATTATTAATATTTGTCGAGTCCTTCTGGGCTGTTATTGCCATAAAGTTAAAAATTAATTAGAATTAGTTATAAAATTGTAAAATGTCTTACTTTTAACAGTGTCCCAATTTTTAGAAGGTATTTATTATAGGTGTAGATCATTTCTAGTATTATGATACAATTAAATGACCTGTAGTGATGTTTAGAGGTTTATAATGAATAAAAAATAATTTAAATGTATAGATTATGTTTGATATTATATGAGTATTCTACAGATATACACTTAAAAGTATAAATTCAATGATTAAGGTTTGTTTATTCAAACTGGCTTTAAATAAGGCTTGAAATAATATAATTACCCCATATTTTATTTACAGTCTGTTCATAATATAAAAAAAGCACGGTGAACAACATCATCACTGTCCCCGAGCCCAGAGTATGAGCATGCAGTGCTCCATTACTCTTCTTGTAGGGGTACACCAGGGTAGACGCAGTGCCGTATTGAGATTTCAGGGTCAGGATCAATAATCCCAGCCTGGAATGCCGTAGGGCTGCTGGCCATCCCTGACCCAGACTATTGATTAGCCGTGCCTGATCTGCCAATAGCAATGTTCTGGAAGTGACACGCATAGTGAGAACAGACGTCAGGCAGAGGGAAACACCAGGGGTGAGGACGTGTAGCGCCGAAAGCAAGCCCATAGCACGGCGCAGATAAAAGTCAAGCCCACTTAACAAAATCACTCACAACTAAATAGTTAGCTGGTGGACAGAGGAATGTTCTCAGGTCTCAGGTGGTGGTGGTGGGGTGAAGGCGTGACGGAATGAAGCTGCTGTCCCTCAGGCCTACAGCCGTCCTGCACAGTGTGGGCTATTACACTGCACATGTATTGCTTTATTTTGTATTTATTTAATAGCATGTTAAACACATTGGATTACATATGTCGAGGGGGGGATTCAGAATCTAAAATGTTTGTATCCCAATTTTTTTTTGCTGTAGCAGGAAATCAGAGAATCCAGTGCAATCATATATAGACACTGGAAAACATGTAAACACTACAGAGAAATTACTCAGGACTGCGTCCTACCCAGTTCACCTTAGAACCTTCTCGCGACAACATTTGCTACACCATCGTTCCACCCCAATTCACATTAACTGTGTCACACAGACACCAATAGTACCTATGGGATCTTTACGAAAAAACATATTTATGACAGGGTTGTGGAAAATCACTGTGGAATTTTCAATATTACACAAATACAGTAATTCAATAAAAACTTAAATGCCATAAAAACTGGTTACTTCAGTCTAATACTTGGTCTGTCCCTCAAGGGATTGCAGGCCTGAGGAACTACAATAGGGCATGGATTCCATGTGCTTGTGGACATTTATTTGTAGACAATGAAGTCATACTCATACTTCCTGCAGAATGGTCCTATGTAAGTTTCTCATACCTGGCAACTCTGGGTGCAAGGGCAGAAGCAACCATAAACAGAGTGCCAATCCATCGTAACGCACACACAGTCACACACATTCACACAATAAGGGCCACTTTAGAGACACCAATTAACCTAGTATACATTGCAATGCAGTAGAAAAATGGTGCACACTGAGAAAACCTGAATGAGCACGGGTAGAATGTACAACTTCCACGGAGTAATTGCATCCCGCACTGTAATCAAACCCTGATCCTTATTGCTGTAAGGAGATAGCACTACCCACTGGTCAACCGTGCCTCCCTGTAAAGAATTATCTATTGAAATATAAATAATTTATGTAAATACTGTACATGAAATAAATCCATTAATGTTCAATCACATTTTCAGCATCCAAGCTTTGTGTTCCTGTGATGTAATGTGATCAATATGTTCTTTGCCACACTTCGTTACGGCTCCTGCCTTCGGCTCACCATATTCCTCATGGAAGCATCTCCTACTCCATTTACTGAGTGACAGAAAAGCAATACTAACCACTTCATTATAAAACAGCAATAGTGACCGCTTCCCATACCCTCCACGCCGCAGGTCAGTCTGACCCACACGGCCCAGGTCAGTAAAGGTCAATCACCCCGATCATTTTCTGTGTGTATATTATGTAGGCTTAGTGTTATTGGCAGACTAATTTCAGGTATTGATCAGCAGTCGCCTGTCTCGATTGAAAGACCCAGGTCCTAAAGTACATAGCTCTGAGGCTAACTGTAAAAAACGTATTGAATTTGGGCTTGAACTTGGACACTAGTTAAATAACTAGGGGACACCAACATTTCTTTTTTTCTTAATAAACAGACATTCTTGCTTAACAGGCTGGCTCCACATTCCATAAAATGTTGGGACCGGGCAATTTAGAGATAGTTAGCAAGGATGAAGATTGCGTCCAAAAGGCCATCTGGTGTAAAACATGTGCAAGATCAGTAATGCGAATGACTCACATATTTCTAAAGTATAATAATTTCAGGGCATAATGGAAATGGGCACAGACTTAAGCTGGATGCCAGTGATCTTCGATTTGACAGATGGCACAGAATCACAATCTTCATTTGGTATCCATGGCCTAATGGATATGGTAAAGGATCACAAATTTGATCCGCATTCACGACAAGTCATGGCTGAAGTGCTGCTGAGCAAGGAATTCAACCCTTAATTGCTCCCCTTCACCTCAGTTGTGGGAAGCGGGTATTCCAAGTGCACCCCGGATGGTTAAAATGCAGAGAAATAATTTCCCTATTGGGATGATTAAAGTATAAATTATCTATAATTATCTATCTATATCTATTATCTTAGCTGCGTCAACTTCTCTTGGTTCGGCGACATTTTTGATGGACCATGAAAGTGAAAGTAAAAGTGATTCCTTTTGCCACTATGCTTGCACACAGCGGAATTGGTCCTCTGCATTTAACCCATCCGTGCAGTGAAACACACATATAC
>JAOUQT010000004.1:1422873-1437598 GCA_025769995.1 Xyliphius kryptos | reverse complement strand
ATGAAAAGCCTGAAATGTTTTTTTGGCAGAGGCTGTGGTCTTTAAGTTGAAGAGACAGGACATGTGGGAGGAAAAGGGATATTGGCAGCGATTGCAGAGGTCTTTAGACTAGGAAAGAGTCTGCTGGCGAGAAGTGGGCCACAGCCGAGGTCTCCAGGCTGTGTGATAATTTCTCTGTAAAGGAAACAGGGTTTTTCAGGGTCAGAAAGAAAATGTTTTTCCAGCTGGGTGTGCGCCGCTCTCCAAGAGCACATGCATCGATTTGGCTAATAGGGGCTAATATCTGAGCTGGAATTAGTTGTTTTTTTCCTTTTCTTGATGAAAGAGCTTAGGATCTTTTGGCAGGAACGGCTAAAGTCATTAAACTGTGGAAAATATGTATTTTGGCATCAGTGGTTTTGTCTTGACTTTTAATCACTGAAGCATTGGTTCTCCTCGTAAAGTACACAAAGGTCAAAAAGCTTTTTGTGCTGGTCTTTTGGTCGAAGGCAGGGATGTAGCATTTGTTTATAGCCTTTTGGTCAGGGGCATGTGCTGTGTTTTTGGCCCCAGGGCAGTAGTTCTTTGGCTGTGAGGGTCGGCAGGGATCAGTAGCAGCCCTTTTGGCTGCAGAGGGATTCAGATCCCAAAGCTGTTTGAACACACAGCCCTGTTCTCGGCACCTTTCCCAAACTTTCCCATTCCAAGTGTCGCAATCTGGTTCCATTTTGCAGTTGGCCTTGATATTGAAACAGAGCCCTGTTTCTCCCCTCCCAAACCACACAGTTAATCCCTGCGCTTATGTCAAACTTCATTATGAGACCTTGTACAAAGGAATAACAAGTGTGCCTTGTAGGAGAAGGAGAAAGCAAATGAAAAAAAAACAGTGCAGCAATGAAAATAAGAAAGGTGAAGGAGTGGAGAAAGGAAAAGAACATGGAGGACTACAAGGAAGCACTGAAAATCACATTAAGACGTGAAACAGGGAAGTGGGTGAGAAAGAAAAATGTCCACTTAATTCAATAAAGTAGAGCTGGCAGAGGAAAGCAAGTCGTTCTTTAACAACACCTGAGCATATTTCAGTCAAATAATTCTAGTTTAAATCATAACATTTAATTACAATATTATATCATTAAATATTACAAAATATTAAATGGCTTGATTATAAATATGAATGAATAAATATGAAATTAAAAATATAAACAACCTAATGTACAAATTTAAAGCATCAAGCTTTTGTGTTCATGGGAAAAAATGAGCATGAGAAACAAAAAGAACACTATATATGAACAGACAGATTTAAAAATAAAGAAAATCTGACAGCAAACAAAATAAA
The DNA here is from genome assembly GCA_025769995.1 of Xyliphius kryptos. Classification (NCBI taxonomy): domain Eukaryota; kingdom Metazoa; phylum Chordata; class Actinopteri; order Siluriformes; family Aspredinidae; genus Xyliphius; species Xyliphius kryptos. Next base: position 1,436,283 of record JAOUQT010000004.1, on the reverse strand, counting down.
TAAAAAAGAAAATGCAATGTAAATAAAAGAATGCAATATAGCACCAATATAAAGAATATTTTCTACAAAAAAAGGAGAAAGAAGAAAAAGAAAGAACTGGAAATAAAAACAAACAAACAAACAGGCAAGACAGACAGACAAACAAACAGAGAGACAGACAGATAGAAAGTTAGATAGAAAGACAGATAGAGAGAAAGACAGACAGCAACACATCTCAAAAAGGTTGGGACGAGGCAATAAGAGGCTGGAAAAGTTAAAGGTACAAAATAAAGAAAAGCTGGAGGACCAAACTGCAATAGGTCATTAACATGGCTGGGTATAAAAAGAGCATCTTGGAGTGGCAGCGGCTCCCAGAAGTAAAGATGGGAAGAGGATCATAATCCCCCTAATTCTGCGCTGACAAATAGTGGAGCGATAACAGAAAAATGTTTGACAGTGTAAAATTGCAAAGAGTTTTAACATATAATCATCTACAGTGTATAATATCAATAAAAGATTCAGAGAATCTGGAAAAATCTCTGTGCGTAAGGGTCAAGGCTGAACAATTATACTGTGTGCCCGGGATCTTCGGGCCCTTAGACAGCATTGCATCACATACAGGCATGAATCTGTATTGGAAATCACAAAATGGACTCAGGAATATTTCCAGAAAAATGCCATGGATCTAAATAAAATCCAGAAGCACAGACATCTTCTCTGGGACAAGGCTTATTTAAAATAGACTGTGGCAAGGTGCAAAAACAGTTCTGCGGTCAGACGAATCAAAATTTGAAGGAAATCCGGGATGCCGTGTCATTCGGTTAAAAGAGGATGTTCAGTTCAGAAGCCTGCATCTCTGATGGTATGGGGTTGCATTAGTGTGCGTGGCACTTCTAGAAGGACATCATAAATGCTGAAATGTATATCCAGGTTCTAGAGCAACATATGCTCCCATCCAGACAATGTCTCTTTAAGGAAAGACCTTGCATTTTCCAACATGACAATACCAAACCACATACTGCATCAATTTCATCATCATGGCTGCATAGAGGAAGGGTTCGAGTACTGAACTTTTACTCATAGAAAACATTTGGAGCATCATAAAATGTAAGTTATGACAAAAAAGACAGTTGAGCAAATAGTATCCTACATTAGACAAGAATGGGTTAACATTTCTATCCCTCAACTTGAGCAACTTGTCTCCTCAGTCCCCAGACAATTACAGACTGTTGTAAAGAGAAAAGGGCATGTATCACAGTGGTAAACATTTTGAGATGTGTTGTTGTTACAAAATTGAAAATCACCTAATTTTTCTCTTTAAATGATACATTTTCTCAGTTTAAATTTTTTTTAAGTTTTATTCTGAATAAAATATGGAATAATAAAACTTTCACATCATTGCATTCCGTTATTATTTACAATTTGTACTTTGTCCCAACCTTTTTTGGAATCTGGTAGATAGACAGACAGTCAGATAGACATTCAGATATACAGACAGAAAGACAGACAGACAGCTAGATAGACACACAGACAGATAGTCAAATAGACATGCAGATATAAAGACAGATAGACAGACAGACAGACAGCTGGATAGACAGACAGACACATAGACAGATAGACAGATAGTCAGATAGACATGCAGATATACAGACAGATAGACAGACAGACAGACACATAGACTGATAGTCAGATACATGCAGATATACAGACAGACAGATAGACAGCTGGATAGACAGACAGACACATAGACAAATAGACAGATAGTCAGATAGACATGCAGATATACAGATACATAGACAGATATACAGACAGACAGGTAGACAGATATACAGACAGACAGAAAGACAGATATACTGACAGACAGATAGATAAAGAAAGTACAAAATAAAGACTGGACACTAGTAATACTAAAAAATAAACAAGCAAAAATTGCAGAACAATAAAAAATAAGCAAGAAGAGATAAATAATACTCAGGAATAAGAGAAGAATGGTAAAACGATGTGTTTTGTACACAGTGAAGATGAACTGTTAATTTCTCTCTCCAGCTGTTTATAATTTTGTCACCATAAAATCATTGTAGTGATGTGACATGATGTCGATGATGTCGATGATGTTGGTATGATGTTTTGTTATTTATTTCATATGTTGCAGCCTCAGGGCTCCTATAAACATCATAGAAGAGCCATGGATGTTTAAACGTCGCCACAAATAAAAATAGCAAAATAAAATATGTGGTTACGGTGGCTGTTCTGACCAATATGTGACAGCAAAAACATCCTGTAAACATCTTGACAACATCCTGAAAACATCTTGACAACATCCTGAAAACATTTTAACAACACCCTGACAATATACACAACACCCTGACAACACCTTAACAATACACTGACAACATCCTCATGACATCCTGACAACATCCTAAAAAATACTAACAAACATCCTGAGGACATCCTGACAACATCTTGACAACACTCTGACAACATTCTGATGACACCCTGACGACACACTGACAACAATCTGATGACATCCTGACAACATCCTTGCACAACCCTACCAACATGCTGACAACACCGAGACAACATCCTGACAACACCCTCTCAATATGATGAAGACATCTTGACAACATTCTGAAAACATTCTAACTAACATCCTGAGGACATCCTGACAACACCCTGACAATATCCTGAAGACAACCTGACAGCATCCTCACAACACTTTGACAAGACCTTGCCAACACTCTGAAAACATCCTGATGACATCCTGAAAAATCCTGAAAGATTCCTAACAAACATCCTGAGGACATTCTGACAACATCTTGACAACACTCTGACAACATTCTGATGACATCCTGACAACACCCTGACCACATTCTCACATCACCCTGATAACATACCTATGACAACTGGATGACATCCTGTTAACATCCTGGCACAACCCAACCAACATACTGACAAATATTGTTAATGTCTAGGTGCTTACATATCTACATATGTACACATATATATATGTGCGTGTCTAAGTAAACTACCATCTGTCTGAGGACCACTTACATTTTTTTTAAACATCAAAGTGAGGACATTTTTGGAAATTTAGATCAGTCCTAAAGTTTTAACTGAAATCAGATCCTGATGCTCTCAGAGTGCTATACATCACTTTCCTACATAGCCCTTATTTTGGGGTTAAGACATGAAAATCAACTTGACCATGTGTTTTCCGTGTATGAAATCATATACTCGATAAGTTCTGACCCTATTGGTGCTCCATAGTCACTTATGTTACTGGTTGATGAAAATGAAAAAAACAAAGTCCTCAATCTCTCAGGGATTTAGTTCGGACCTGACTTTAGGGCAAGTGTGTGTGTGTGTGTTATTTATTACTCAGAAGTGAAAGAAAGAACAGCCAAAATGATCCACATTTATTCTGCCAGTTAAAGACTATTAAATTCAGATTCCAAGAACGTGAGATCAGACTATCTAACTTCTCCGTGCAGAACAAAACCTTTGAAAAGTCAAAATCTCCCCCCCCAGGGTATGTGCAGAAAAAAATGGTCTTAGATTTACTACACGTCTGGAGTAGTGAATTGAAGAGTATTCTGTAATGAGTTTGGACACTGCAGACACCCAGGGTTTGTGGACACATGTGCACAATTTATTACTACACATAGATACATACACAATGTTCAAATGTAGTTTGTTTCAGGGCAAATTTTCGAATGTTTATTGCTTAAACAAACTTAATCGAACAATGTTCTTATATTTCAAAATATGTTTTTATATTTCGAGAGAATAACTGAGTACACAACTTCGCTCAAGTTTTAACAAGTAAGGACCACACCAAAGCCCAGCATTTCATTGGTCAGTTCAAAAAGTCTGTGCTTGTATTTATCTACATTTTTTTCCTTTTACATCCAACATCTATAATGAAAATATAATAGAAAATATTTTTTTGTGGTTGACGCTTATCATAAGTTAGAAAATGAAATAAATTCTGTGGGTATATACACTATATTACCAGAATTATTTGCTTATCCATCCAAATGAGCGGAATCAGGTTTTCCAATCACTTCCATGACCACAGGTGTAAAAAATCAAGCACCTAGGCATGCAGACTGTTTATACAAAAAAATTGTGAAGGAATGGGTCGCTCTCAGGAGCTCAGTGAATTCTGGCGTGGACCTGTGATAGGACGCCACCTGTGTAACAAATCCAGTCGTGAAATTTTCTCCTCGCTCCTAAATATTCCACAGAAAACTGTTATTCAGCTGTATTATAAGAAAATTGAAGTGTTTGGGAATGACAGCATCTTAGCTACGAAATGGTAGGCCGTGTAAACTGACAGAGAGGGGTCAGCGGATGCTGATGCGCATAGTGCAAAGAGGTCGCCAACTTTCTGCAGTTGCATCACCAGAGACCTCTGAAATTCATGTGGCCTTCAGATTAGCTCAAGAACAGTTAGCAGAGAGCTTCATGGAATGGGATTCCATGGTCGGGCAGATAACCGGGTTTACACACATTGTAGTTGGTATTTTGGCCCATTCCTTCATGGAGATCACCTCTAGAGCAGTGATGTTTCAGAACTCTTGCAGGACAACACAGACTTTCAACTCCCTCCACAAATTCTATGGGGATGTGGTCTAGAGACTGGCTAGAACACTCCAGGACAAAATGCCTTTTACAGAACCAATCCTACTTTGCCCAATCCTACTTTCCTACATCCCTTTGATGAGTTTGGGATCATTGTCATGTAGGTATACCCAGTATGCAGAAAAACAGCCCCAAAGCATAATGTTTTTGTCCCCGTTCTTTTGTCCCCTCAGAATTCTTCTTCCACCAAACACGATAAGTGGAGTTTTTACAAAAACTGATGGTATCCATTTTACTTTAGTCCAAGCACTCTGCAGGTCATTTATCATGTCCCTCTGGATTTCTTCTAAAAGATCTCCTTATCATTTTGACCCTATGGAATGAGATCTTGGGTGGGGCCCCAGATCAAAGGAGATTTTCAATGGACTTCCATTGAAAATGATGTGTTCCATTGATTCCATTAATGTGTTCCATTTTCTTACAGATGTTCCCACAGTTGGTTTATTCACACTAATCTGCTTGTCTAATGTAGATTCATTTTACCCAGGCTGGTACAGTTCTACAATTTTCTGCCTGGTGTCCTTCAACAGCTCTTTGGTCTTGGCCATGGTTGCGTTTGGAGTTTGAGAGTTTAAGGCTGTAGACAGGTTTCTTTTATACAAATACTATGGTTAAACATGTGTCCATAAATACAGGTAATGAGTGGGGGACAAAGATATTTTTAAAGAAGTAGTTACAGTTCCGTGAGTGACAGAAATCCAGCTTGTTTGTGGGTGAACAAATACCTATTGTCCACTATAATTTTTAATCTTCCAACTTCTACGCTTGCATCTCTTTATGAATTAACCGTGATCTTCCAAGCGGGGGCCAAAAAAAAAAATAGAGTTAGGTTCCCAGGGTACAAGCAGTGAGACTGGCGCGCCACCCAGGGCATATTTATAGCTGTATGGTTCTAAAGGGCTGAGAGTGAAGGCATGTTTTTTTGGCCTACTATTCCCCTGGTGCACCCACTAGGTCCCACAGGGAGTTGTACAGAAATACCCAAACACTGCCTACTTCTAAATTCTTTTAGTATACATCCTGCTGTATATACAGCACTGTACAAAAACCCTCTTATGCAGAGCAACTTACATTTATCTTTTTATACAACTGAACAATTGAGGGTTAAGGGCCTTGCTCAAGGACCCAACAGTGGCTGGCTGTAGTGCGATTTGACCTCAAGATTTTCCAGTAAGTAGTCTAGTGGCTTAACCACTGATCTATTACTGTAAACATAAATGTTTCTAAATAAAAGAAAACACTATTGTATAACGTGCAGTACAAACCAAAAGGTAGGAGGTGGCTGTTATAAAAGCACGCTTGTTAGCATGCCCTTCTCACACCTGGCATGTAGAGATTTGCCACGAAACCGAAAGAGAAAGAAACAGAGCAATGATCCAGCATTACTCAGACAGGTTATTTGTTTAGGGTTAGCTAGCCTAGCCATTAACCCTACCTCAACAGTAAGTGCCAGGGTTCCCGTTCTCTATAGGAGACACACGTTGCTATGCTTTCATGCAGCGCTGTGACACTGATCTATTCAATCTACACTTAAATGTTAACGAGAAAAAGAACATTTATGTTTTAGAAAGGAAAAGAAAATGTATTTATTCTCTGTGTCGCAATCTTTCAAATTCCATTAATTCTGAGCCGATGAAGGTTAAATAAATAATTAAACAAAGAATAACAGAAATAAATTATAAACAAAAAAAGAATAACAACATACTAGAAAGTGCAGTTCCTGAAGAAACTGTGATGCATGTTGTATTGGTGCATGCCTGTATTCCGAATAAAGTGAGAATTTAATTCACCAAGAGTTTGAGCGATAATGAGCCTAATAAATATATTCCTAATAATATTTTCATTCAATTAAGGCTAAACATCAGTGTGTTCATCTTGGTATGCATTCCTAATACAGCGAGCATAACATTCTCTCATGACTGAGCATTGTAGTATGTTCCTAATAAAGTGACTGTTTCATAAAAATAGAATATAATGAATTACATGAACTGTGATTAGCTAATCATGTTTAATTGCATACAATTTTGTAGCTTTATCAGACTGGCTACTAGTTTTACATGATTCACAGTTCAATCTTGATCTTTTTAAACATATACGAACAGTTATTTATTAACATTCCTGAATTTATTACCTTTAGATAGAGAGTTAGTTTTTCTGTGCTCTGTGTTAATAAACAATCATTAGATTCCAAACAGAAGAGTAAAAATTTGTTTCATGCTCATTCCTAATAGTAGTATAAACATTCCTAAAAGTAATATAAACATCACCTTGATATGCATTCCTAATACAGCGGGCATAACATTCTCTCATGACTGAGCATTGTATCCCAATAAAGTGACTGTTTTTCTTCACACTTGAGTGTGGCAACGTGTTCCTAATAAAGTGGGACTTTCATTCCTCTGTGCCTGAGTGTCAATGTGTGTTCCAAATGTATTGAGCATTTCAATACATCATGTATTAAACACAATCATGCATCTATTTGCAACCCAGAGAAAAATAGAAAACATCCAGATCTCTTGGATCTTCTTAAATCTCAGGTAACTTGAATTTTCCTCAATCTTATACAAACCTTTCCATCTTTCCTTTAACGCTCCTCCCTGTGCATTCTTCCCCAGACCCTTCTCCCCCATTCTCATGCATGGGAATTCCAGAGCAAAGTTATTATTATTGTGATGAAAACAGACGCTATAAATACACAAAGATATGAAGGATATCAATAAAGAACACTGACAGGACAGAAATAGAAGAGAAGAAAAGGAGAGAAATGAGGAGGGAGGGATGGACGGAGAGTGTTTTATTGTGACCAAGCCTACTGCATGCTTTTGGACTGTGGTAGGAAACGGAGTACCTGGGGAAAACCCAGGCGAACATGGAGAGGACAAGCAAACTCCACGCAAAAAAGACCCAAGACGCCCCAGCCGGGACTGCTATCCACTACACCACAAATCTGCCCTTACACAATGTCATTATAGTGTAATTAATCAAAAAGATTGAGCAATTTGTTGATAGCCAGGTGTTCCTAATCCACTGATGCTTCAGTGTATTTTATAAAGTGAGCGCTTGTGTGCTATTAAACAACACGGGTGGCTTAAGGGTATTGAAATTTGTCCCTAACTGGCTGGCACGTTTTCAACCCGTTTCTGTCTTCTGATGTCACCGTATCTCTGTTCTTTCCCTCTTTAAATCCTATTCTAACCTTTGGATAGATTCTGTCCCTCTTTCCGTCCGCCTATCCCTCACTCTTTCTCTTTCAGTATTGCGTCACTTGGATTCCACTGTAGCTGAATTTTTTTTCATGTCTGTGGGAAAGTAGCAGCTCATTTTTCCTAAGATGCTTCACACATTCCTCACTATATCTACAGTTCAAATACTGTAGGTCTAACGGGTACGGACAGAATAATTGTTCTGAAAAGCAAATAAAAATAGAATAGAATGAATTACATGAACTGTGATTAGCTAATCATGTTTAATTGCATACACTTGGTGTAGCTTTATCAGACTGGCTACTAGTTTAACATAATTCACAGTTCAATCTTGATCTTTTTAAACATATACGAACATTACCTTATTAATTAACATTCCTGAATGTATTACCTTTAGAGAGAGAGTTAGTTTATCTGTGCTCTGTGTTAATAAACAAACATTAGGTTTCAAACAGAAGAGTAAAAATTTGTTTAATATTCTTGGAATTTTTTCATTGACATTCATGAGTTGCCAGGTAAACCAAAATTAAAACATACAGAAGCAGGAACGGGAGGAAGAAAAAAAAAGGCTGAGCTAATTACCTTAATAATAGTCACCATGCCTTGCACTGATGTACCCAGACTAAACCTATGTGAACACGGGGAGAACATGCAAACTCCACACAGGAATTCCCCGGGTGCGGATCGAGCACGGGTTGGTAGGAGGATGCTAACGATATATCAGAAAGACTATAGAGAAGATATACAGATGTGGTCAGTGTACACAGGTAGCTAGTGTAAGAGTAGAAGATGCAATGGACATATATTGAGGTGGAGAAGACTGATGCTCTGTGACGACCCAAGATAAATGGACATACACAATAACTAACACAACATACTGTTTTATATATTCAATAATAATAAAAATATTATTAACAATAATAATATTAATAATAATAAAACAATTATACCCAACATAAAGATTAAAAACTTCAAGAAACTGCACAAAATTAACAAGGCACAGAAATATAATTATTGTCCAATTCTTTTACATAAGAAGTAGCAGAATTATTCCAGACTGTCATACAAATACGTACCAACGCTGTGCATTTTAACCACTTCCTTTTATGACCGGCTCCTTTAATATTCACAACAGCAAAGCTAAACTCTTACATTTACAGATGTTGTGTTCAAAGCTTTGACCTCACCAAAAACCCAAGTGCAATCTGATGAGACAAGTACGAGAGAAAATTTCAAGGTCAAAGTTTCAAAAGAAGAAAAAAAAGAGCAGAGGAAAAAAAACGAACTTCTCAGCAGGGTCAGAAAATCTGGCGCGGACATCTTGCATCAATAAATCAGCCAGTTCTCTCGGTCCTGCTGCATGCCATACTGTCACATTCCCACACTGCCAGTCGGTCACACACTAACACACACACATGTTCAAGTATGTATTGTCAGCATTAAGCATGCCACTTTATAAATTAACTTTTTATTATGCCATGAACAATCAATGAATTAGGAATACCTTGCGGATAGGATATTATTACTGCCCCAGTTGGTGTTGCTATGTCCAGCGTACAGCAGAAAGCCACACTGCACTCGTATGACCGTATCAAAGTGTACCAATAATACAAGAACCAGCTGAAAGTCACACAGAATCTGATCCAACAGCCTGAGCTTTACAACAAGAAAGAGCCAGGTTTGATCATCGGCTGGGATGACCCAGAGAATGTGTGGAGAATATCTGGGTGCTCCGGTTTCCTCTGGCATTCCAAAGACATGCATGCTTGTTTAATTGGTGTCTCTAAAGTGGCCCTTAATCTGTATGTGTGTGTAACAGTGTGTGCCCTACAATGGAGTTGACCCTGCCATTGCGCCCACAGTTGCTGAGAGGGCCCTGGCTGGCCCATTTCCAAATACTCTTTTACCAACAAAAAATAAAGGCACTAACATGTTTGTGTGTGTGTCATGTATACGACTCTGGATTGTACATTTTAGCCTGGAGCATTATGCTAAGTTCCATGCACATATAATCATTTACCCCCTGCATCAGTGCAATTGAAATCAGGAGGTTTGGATGGAACGGCATTGAGATTCAATACGCAGGAAACATTACTTCATTACATATATTTCTCATTTCGAGTGTGTATGTGAGAGAGAGAAAGAGTATAGCTGATGTGTTAATGTGTGTGTGAGGTTTTGGGAGAGAAGGAAAATATTTCATGCAATATTTTGGAATCTATTGGCCAAAGGTAAAGAGAGAAAGATAGGGAGGGGAAGAAAAAATGGGAGAGCGAGCAACAGAGAAAGTAAGATAAAGATAGTGAGAGAGAGTGATAAAGATAGAGAGTGAGATATATATAAAGAGAGAGAGATAGAGAAAGTCTCAGTGTGTAGCATTTTGCCTCACAGCAAATAAAACTATCTGGGTCATTTCTGTGTGGGTTTTGCATCCTCTCCCCCTGTCCATGTTGATTTCCTCTGTGTGCACTGGTTTTCTCCCACAGTCCAAAGTCATGCATTCTAGCTAAATAGGAGATTCCAAAGTGCCCCCAACTTGTGTACCTAGCAGACATCCCAAGTCTCCCGCTTATACATTACATGGCGGCTCCATAATGCCTGCAAAATCTCTAGAGCAGTATCTAGAACGAGCGGGCAAAGGCGCGCTTAAACGTGCACACAGGCAACACAGATTTTTCACGTGTGGGAAAGAGAGGGAGGGGGATATTAATAAAGCACATGTTGGAGACACATACCTTGGTGTGGCTGAGAAGTTTTTTTTAACCTTTTTTTGGGGTGGGGAATTGGGTTCAGGGTCGGGGTCTGAGGATACCAGCATAAAATTAGTTTTTCTAACTTGGCATGTCTATGTACAGTATATAACCTTGTGTATGAATGTATGGACGTCTCAAAATGGCCACTGATGTTCCAAATGGGGTTAAACAATAATAAACAATAATACTATTGGCTATTATAACATTGTATTGATATTTTTAATAATGCTTATCAAACAAGTTAAAGAGAGATATACAAATAATCTGTACATGTGAAGGCACATGTAGCTTTATTCTAGAACATGTTGTACGTGCAATAAATTACACGTGTTTTATCACGTGGTTTAAAGTGTGTTCATGCTGACAAACTAGCTTGCTGATTTACAAGCCGCTGACGGAACTAGGTGTGGAATCTCTTTATAGAATATGATTACGGATGCTTTGATGTTATGTGACTGCATCATTCAGACATTGGTTTTGCTCCAGGCGCTCGGATTTGCACTCATTTGCATACAACCTTGCGACAACGACTTGCAAGTTTCCCAGCTTTTTAAGAAATTTCCAAAAAAGAGCCAAACCCTGTAGAGTATAATTAAATAGCAATCATCAACAGATGAATCATAATTATAAACATGTTCAAAACATTCGTAACAGAAACACCATGTACATGCAACATGAGACGTTTTTTTATTATTTATTTATTCAACAAGTTTTGTGACAAGAAACCCCCCCATATGCACAAAATAAGAGCAGCGGACAGTGATTGGTTACTCGTTTTCAAAGACTTGGACTTTTCTTGTCATGAAGACATGCATAGGAATGGATGAAGAAGTTTAAGGAAGCGTTACAACTACGTCCACGACTACGACTGATGACTAAATTGAATGTGCATGCAAACGGATGCTATTAGATAGATTCGTGACATTTGATTACATGTTGAGTGTGAAAGCATGTGGAAAAATGGAAAGTACAAGGTTTCCTCCCGCATTTCAAAGACATGCATGCTAGGCTAATTAGTTTCCATAAAAATTCCCCTTAGAGTGTGAATGTTTTTATGAGCGTGAGTGCCACAAAATGGATTGGTGTCTTGTGTTATTTCTGCCCTTATGCCCAAAGTGGATTAAGCTAAAATTGGTAAATAACCAACATTTGGGAATCAGTACATCATTATTTGTAGCTCACACAAAAATCTCAAACCCAGATGGCCCTATCAGATCACCCTTCAGATGTCATCCGAGTATCTGTCTGTTTTAATTTTATTGAATAAACCCTACTTCAAAGATTATTTCCACATCCTTCCCTTTCTCAACATGTTAATTAGCTGAATTTCAGCACAATGGAGCCCTTTGTCTTTTCTGATCTGGAATCAATTTATAAAAGAAACCATTTCGCCTAGGATTGAGTCACTCGCTGTCTGAACTCTGGTATGCTGACCTTTATCTGGATGGATAAAGCCGGTGGCCAGCTGATGGGCCGGCGGGCACAAGGAAAAGGTCATGACGTCAGACTACAAAAATTCTGACTGACTTACGATTGAACTCTCCATGTTGAACGATAGAATAACTACAGATAAAAATAGATGTTGATGCACTAAAAAATGATGGATGGACATGGACATAGTCTCCGGAAGAACTGTGGTAAAAGTCACACAGGTTGTCTCCGGATGTTTTTGAGGATCTTATGGGCAAAGATGATGACCACTGAGCAAGTCTACATTATAGGCAGAATACTACGTTCATGTGATGAGTCTCTGACATCACAAAATTGAAGGACTTGGCAGGCAGAAGTCATGGAAGTCCGAGAATTACCTGGATTTACGACATTACATTGTGGACTTGATTATTGATGACCAGACTGTAACAAGCAACACAAAAGGCTTTGGAGAAAGCTGATTCATGCATGCAACCAACCATCATAGAGCGATCACATGATGTGACCCATGTACTGCTGCTTACATGGCACACTTGCACTTTATGTATATATTTGTATTTATTGTAAATAGTCACCAATGGCCAGAAACAAATTCCATGTGTGTGTAACAAATAATCCTAGCCGTTAAAGCTGAGATTCAGAATTAGGACATGGATAGGCTTAAGTGCTGGGGACCAGATCGCTGTTTCGAGGCCCACTCTAGGCAAGTCATGGCTGATGTGCCCTTGAGCAAGGCACCCAACCCACCAACTGCTCCCAGTGTGTCTCAATGAGGCAGCAGACTGCTTCGGGTGTTCACACCTGGATGGAATGCAGAAAATAATTTCCCTTCGGGGATCAATAAAATAATCGAAATCCTATTCTTCAGACCAATCCTATTAATTCAGACCAAGATGCACATTGATGGACAGTGTGAGCACAAAAACATTCCTTGATTTTAATGAGACAAAAAATCAAAACTTATTGAAATAGGCTTATGACTATGATGACTACCGATGCAATTAAATCAAAAACATTTTATTCTGATTCCCCTCAATCCTGTATAGTTTGCAGGAACACTTCCTTGAAGATGTAAACTCAGTCACAAAAGATATCCTGCAGTATGTGATCTAAGCTAGATTATTGCATCAGTGTTTGCTGAGCAACAGGTGGGCGTACCTCGAGTGTGTCTGATAACAACCAGCACAACATGAAACACAGTGAGCTGATGCAACTGTATCAATCCCTGTGTAAGAATATTCCAATAAATTAAAATTCTATATCTATTGGAAAGCAAGGACAGTTTATATACTCATGCTGTATTTTATCCTCGACTGAAAAGCCAAACACAAAAATGGTCATCACCAATGTTACTCCAAAGATCACAAATATTGGAAAGTCAAGTGAGAGTGAGTAAAATG
>JAOUQT010000004.1:1377978-1390540 GCA_025769995.1 Xyliphius kryptos | reverse complement strand
GTCGCAAGGCTGGTTCCTTAACCACAAGCCTACGACTGTAACGTGTGTAATGGCATATTACTATAAATAGTAAAAAAAATATAACAATAATAATAATTGATTCTTTATTGTTCTCCGTAAGGAAATTCTTATCTTATCTATTTATCGAATACAGTATCTTTGTCTATATGTCTATCTATTCTCACTATATTTCCAAAAGTATTCCCTCACCTACCTTGACTCACATACGAGTTATTTCATAGGGTTCAATATGATGTCAATCCACAAGGTTTAGGAATGTTTTTATTATAAAATTTTGACCGTTCTTCAAGAAGCGCATGTGAGGTCACACACTGATGTTGGTCGAAAAGACTTCGCTCTCAGTCTCTGCTCTAATTTATCACAAAGATTTTTTATCGGGTTAAGGTCAGGACTCTGTGCAGGTCAGTCAAGTTTATCCACACCAGACTCTGTCATCTATGTCTTTATGGACTGTTCCCACAAAGTTTGGAGCATGGAATTGTCCAAAATGCCTTGGTATGCTGAAGAATTCATACACTTGTAACCATGGAAGTGATTAGAACCCCTGATTCGAATAATTTGGATGGGTTAACAAATACTTTTGGAAATATAGTCTATCTGTCTATCTATCTGTCTGTCTTTCTGTCTACCCATTCTCCTCTGAGCTCTCACATCAACTAGGCATTTCCATATGCACTACTCACTCTCAATACTTTAGGTTATTACTTAAAGGAAGGAAGAAAGGTAGACGTCTCAAAACCTAATCGTCCACTTACTTACATACTGTTAAACAAGACCCATGTATCTTGATAATATAAACTCATATAAACTGTCACAAAACTTGCCCATTTTCTGGATGACCTTTGACTTTGCATTCATATATTTTGTGTGAAAGAAAAAAAAATCATAAGGTCAAATGCAAGTTCAGGGGAGAGTTCAAGATCACATTTATACTCATCCAACCGCTCCATCAATCTCTTTCGTTCAGACTCAGCAAAATGGGATGGAGGACGGAGGAGGGTGTAAGGGGGGGTTGGATTGCTGGGTAATTTCTGCACCCTGCGTTATAGTGTGAATCAATAATAAATATATATATTTTTACTTCACACACTTCTGTAACATAAGGCGGAATTTGATCTCAGGATCATCTCAAGATAATAAACATTTCATATTTATAATCATAAGCAATATTCTTCTCTTGCGCCAAGGCTAAAATAAACCTGACTTTTAAAACACAATTAATCTAGAGCCTCAATTTTTATCACTACCCCACCACCCCCTCCACCATCCACAAACCCCTACCCCACCCCCCCGTACCCCAAGCCAGTCATGAGCCCCTTGAGTTCACCTTTGACCCATTTCATCTCAATATGACTGCCATTATGCTGCTGAAAATTAGAAGCGCCCCACTATTTTCTAGGCCGGAGAAGGGGATGGAGGTTATTTAAAGATAAAAGCAGTGTGTGTGTGCGTGTGTGCGCTCTGTGTAACACTTTATACATATATTTAACATCCGTCACCTTTAAAATTATTCATTAGTTATTTAGATAAATGTTTGCTTTTGGGTTCCAAGGATTCCAGGTAAAAGGAATCCTCATAACCAGCTAAACAACCCTAATCATTTGAACACTGGAGTAATAACACCTTGGCCTGATGTTTTGATAAAATACAGCACACAGATATCAGATTCACAAAGTGGTGAACATCCTCTATACGCAAATCGATGTTTTAGTACACCCATGATACGGTGCCCACTGTTGTAGCTGTTTCTAAAAGACTGGCAAACACCGCTGGGGTCCATCTATCTGTCCTTGGATAAGCTGTTTCGTTTCTTTTACCTATAGCTGGTAAATGTTGCCTTCTGCTTTACAGATCAGAACCTTATATGCGAGCTGCTTGGAACCTAGCCATCAACTGGGGAACCTATATTACAATTGTGGGCAGTACCTTTACCACAGGATCACGGTGAAGGACCAAGAGTGAAGTAGCCATCAACAAACATCGAGGCGAAGCTCACAAAGCAGCCGGCCACCTGTGGTCGACCTGAGAGGTGTCGACTTGGATATGGAGGTTTTATAGAAAGAAATATTGAGCAAGAAAAAAAATTATATTGAGAAAGAAGGATGGCGAGAGGGAGATAGAGAGAGAGAGAGAGAAAGATAGAGTAAAAGAAAGCGAGAGAGGGGGACAATAAATCCTGCATTTCCATGATTGCTTCTTTCTCAGCTTTTTCCTGTCCATTGTACCGGCGCAGGATTGCATTATGTGCACCGTCTCTGTCCAGAGGAGCTTTATTTTGGTGCTCCAAAAAAAAAAACAGAGGACACCCCTTGGGACCTGTGAGCGGCCCCCATCTTTTATTAATCAGGGGACCCCACGCCACTTTCTATGCTTATCAGTTTTAACAGCTAGCCTCGGATGGAGATGGGGCACTGGGTGAGACATGGGGGAGGAAGGCAAGGGAGGGGTGTGTCTGCTGCCAATGCAGACTGTGTGCATGTGTGTGTGTGAATGTATATGAGGGGGAGGCAAATTACCTTCTGCTGACAAGAAAAAATGAGAGTGGCCCCGGATGGAGGCAGCAGCAGCAGGATTGTCAAGAAGAGGTGACACATTGATTGTTTAGTATGCGCATGCTGCAAGCCGGCTGCTCGTCCCGTCGTCCTCCTCTATATATATATTTAGAAAGGGTAGATGAGAAATTGAAATGGCATGTTTTATCTGGAGGGGGGCGGGCTAGATTGGGGGCTCCCTCTCGATCCGGGCACGTGGACACACACAATAAGACACACAATATCACACGTGCTCTTGGATTCACGTCTGCGTCAGCAGGGGTTTTGGGCTACATTTTTCCATTTCAATTCCCATTTTTTACAATAAATTACAGATAACAGGGATAAAAGACCAAGCAGATATCCAATCTAAATCTTACGCCATCTTAGTCTGAATAGTGACCGTTACTGAGGTTCTCAATTCACGTGCAACATGCGTTACGACAAGGTTTACAAATGGTAGAAATACCAGCAAACAAACAAAAGATAGAACGCGTCTGATACTGAGAATATTTTATTATCTGATCAGATTGTCTGGAGGATTCTGGTGTTGTTGCTCGCAAAACTTTAGTGTTATGATGGTGGTTCTAGTTATTAACTTGGGCAATCATGCTGTAAACCACTGGTTCATATAGAAATAAGTGTCGAATCTGATCGCATGCAGCTCTGATACTGAGAACTGATAGCATCTGATCTGACTATCAGGAGTTATCTGTTAAGGTTTACAAAGGTTAAGGTTTACAGCAGTACGAGGGTGTGTGTGTTTCATGGCAAACATTCATGAGGTCAAAAAAAAAAGTGACATATCCGATTCAATATCCGATGAAAAAGTGATTTGCAAAATATCAGCAATAAGATGCTGATTTGTTTTATGGCAACCCTATAGTCATTAACATAGGCATTCCTGCTGTAAATGTGACAAATCCGATCTACTGCAGTTCTAATATTGAGATCATTTTAGTAAGTGATAAAAAAATGTCTGGTACTGAGATTTAAACACTTCAGCTATATGATGATTGTGTGTTTTATTGCATACATCTGTTGTTTAAAATACCAGTGGCATATATAGCACAATGTAACAGGTCTGATTTAATTATGATCTCATGTTGAGATCATTTTTGTATCTGATTTTTTATTTAGGCTACTGGCATTGATGCTTGAAAAACCATAGTAGTATGATAGTTCTAGTTAATACACATTTTCACTGTAACACACTGTTTCATTTAGCAGTAAGTGTACAGGTGCTGGTTTTAAAAGTAGAATATAAAAAAAAAGTTTATTTATTTCAATAATTCCATTTAAAAAGTGAAACCTGTATATTATACACATTCATTACACACAGACTGATATATTTCAAGTGTTTATTTCTTTTAATTCGATCATTTATAACTGACAAATAATAATAAAATCCCAATATACCAATATATCATATATCATATGATATGATCATAATATAATATGATAATATATATCAATCGGTGTGCAACAAATGTGTATAAAATACAGGTTTCACTTTTTGAATGAGATTATGGAAATAAATCAACTTTTTCATGATATTCTAATTTTTTGACCAGCACCTGTAAAATCTGATCTGATACAGCTCTGACACTGAGATACGTTTAGTGTCTGAGCCGAATATTAGGTAATGCCTGGTGCTAAAGTTTACCACATTAGCAGTTTAATAGTTTGGTGTTTTATGGGAAACATTCATGGTGTAAAATACCAGTGGGCTATATAGAGAAATGTTTCAAATCCAATCTAATGCAGATCTGATGCGAAAAAGTATCTGATCTGATCGTCAGGAAATATCTGTTGCTAAGGCGTGCAAAACATTAGTAGTATGATGGCTGTCTGTTTTATGACAAACATTCATGGAGTAAAATACCAGTGGGTAATATAGGAAAATGTGACAAATCAAATTTTATATTGATCTGATACTGACTAGCATCTAATCCGAATATCAGGAAATGTCTAAAACTTGAATTTACAAAACAATAGTAGTACCAGTCACTTGTGTTTTAGGGAAAATTCTAGTTAAATCAATCTTGCACTTTGTAACCAACAACAGTAAAATAAATTCAATCCAATCTAACAAATTAGGACAATATCATCCCAATAAAAAACATACTGTATATTGGACACACCAATAATATAAAGGTTATGGATTGCGGATTTTCTTCCTTTATAATCATTCATTTATTTCCACTTAATGCACACGGGTCGCGGGACATGAGAGCAGGAACAACCCTAGACAGGGCACGAATTCATGGTAGGAAGCACGCATAGACACAGTCACACTACATTCACACACTACGGGGCAATTTATTAACCTATAAATTCACCAAACTTGCATGTCTTTGCAAAGCGGGAGAAAATCTGAGCACCCGGAGAACACGTAAACTCCACACAGGTTTGAACCCTGGTCCTTCTTTCTATGAGGCTACAGCTTTGCTCACTACATCAACATGCCACCATTCCTACATTTTGTTTTCTCTTTTTATTTCATGGATTTCATGCATTTTTGTTCTTCTTTTGTTATGTCCTCTGTCCTGCACCTTCGCCTCCCTCCTCCATCCTCCGTCCCCTCATGTATGTCATGGCTCAGACATGAATCAGTGTCAGCAATGTTGAGAGCATTTAATGTCAACCCCAGCGCCCCGGGCCATGCCACTGATGGACACAAACTATAAAATATCACCCCCCTGGGGAGGCATCGCTCAAGTCCTGCCCCACAGCCCCGAGGTGAAGAACCCTCTATTTCTCTCTCTCTCTCTGTCTGTGCATCTGTTTTTTTCCAGCACATATGTGCAGACCTTGTGTTTTGCGACTGTTTAAAGTCGTATCTGGGGCTTTCTGTGAAACAAAAGTGTAGCCAAATGTCAAAGGATAACCATTTTCTCTTCTTCACACCCTCGGGGAGATAGATCGGGTGTAGAAAAACAAAAGACAAGAATCTGTGCAGAAAAAGTGTTCTGAAAATAATTGCACAGGGTTTCTCCACACACATTAACACTCTAAGGGCCACTTTAAAGACAAGAATTAGCCTGACGTGCATGTCTTTGGCATGCGGGAGTAAACCACAGCACCCCAGAGTACATGCTATACAAACTCCACATAAAAATGTGGACTGAATCTGGGTCCCGGGGACTGAATCTGGGTCCTTCTTGCTGTGATATGACAGCACTACCCAGTGTACCTCAATGCCTCTCTTTTTGATTTTTTTATAAAATATTAAATTTTAATGCTGAAACATTGGACAGTATCTACACTTGTCACGTGGAACATCAGACTTGGAAAATGGAAACCCATCTGCATTTGGGTCAAAAAAAACAGTCTGTAGGAAAAGTCTGTAAATGTGTGAGTAGTAGTGACCGAGTGTAAACAGGGATTATGTTTATATGTTTAAGTGACATGAGCTCTCATAGGGTGGACCAGGCAGGTCCAAGACATGATATCAGGAAGAACACTCTCTCAGGAGTAGCATGTGTTGCTTGGTTTGGTCAGTAGAAAAAGAGAGGCACCCAATGACTTGGTGTAATTTTTATGTCTTTCTATTTGTCTTGAATAATACAAAAGATCCAATATGCAAAACCCGGGCACTAGTAGGTTATGCACTAGCTCATAGCAAAACCTAAACAACAAAGTTGTGAAACTTCTAATTTCATACAAAGAATTTAAAATCGGACAACAAACAAATCCAGGGCAATCGCATATGTAGGCATGGATGCACATTACCTACTGCATTACCTATATTCTTAAAAGCTACTAAGTAATTTAGCTCTAAAAAGAGTGTCTCAGGATAGTACGCTACAACCTTGTACGAGAAACTGCGCCAGAATGGGCACGTACATACGGTACACGACCTGGTGAAATTCAAAATCCTAGCTCCTGCCAATGCCTGATGAAATTCTTTCATTATGAGATTCTATTTCTGGTATCTGAAGTGCCATCCCTGTTTGAACGTCTTGCCAATTTCCACTCAAGGATTCACACTTTCAGATCCACCACTAACATGAACCAGGATCAAGGTAAATACGACTTACGTGGGAACATTGCTGCACCACCGGGACAGAATTTCATGATTCTGAAGAACGACTAAGTGATGTACGATGAAAAAATTAGTCACGTTTGAGTTTTGACGTCTCAATATATTAACTGGTGAATTGCTGGATTTGAGGTTAGATGTTATTCCTTAAATGATGCCAATCCACAAATGAATTTCGATTAATGCACCTTCAAGAGGTCAAGTTAAAAGGTTACATTTCCCAAATTAAGAAATGAAGGTAAACTACTCAGAAGCTAGAAGCTATTCCTAATCACTACTACTTACTCAATGTAGTGTGTGCAACTGTATGCATAAAAACTGATGTCCCTTTCTGAAGCTATTCCAGCCTTGCTCTGTGTATGGTGGACTTCTCAGCTCTGGGCATGATTATTTTAGGGTTCTGTTTTGCTCCCGAGCAGCTATTGAGTATTTTCCATCCTGGTACTCCCTGATATCAGAGGACATAGAATGGATCATTGATCGACTCTGCCCTTATTTCTGAGGATGCTACATGTCTTCACCCCACCCATTTTTGTGAAGTGTCCTGTGGTAGGCACTATATAAAGTTTAATTTATTATTATTATTATTATTGTTCACAACTTCTACTCAAGGTCTCATAGTTTGACCCATAAAGATAACCAAAACAATGAAACCTGTCTAACTAGCTAGTGTGCAGCGTCCAATGCAGGCAACTTTGCAGGGTCTGGTGTGCATATAAAAAATAAGGGACACCATATTTTGTCGGCTAGTGAATTAAAATGAATATTTTAAGGATGTAGAAGCTATTTTGCCAAATTAAGTTATTTATTCATGTAAGTTGAAGTACATTTAAATGTAAATGCTCTTTTATGCTCAGCTCATCACAAAAAGCATGTTAAATTACTGAACACCACCCCCCCTATTCTTCCACCATTCGTCTCTTTGGTTGTGCCAATTTAGCAAAGAGTATAATCTGGTTTAAGAGCAAATAGGAGCAAATGCCAAAGCTTGGGTTTCAGTAATGCAATAGACGACACATGGTCATCAGCCCCAGGCTTTGGTGGTTTCGTAGCAAGAATGGAGAGATTGAGAGAGACATAGAAAGACAGAAATAGAGAGAGAGAGAGTGATATTGAGAGCAAAATAGAGAGATTGTAAGAGGTTAAAGAGAGAGATTGAGAGATAGAAAGAGTGAGAGAGAAAGAGAAAGGGATTGAGAGAGAAAGAGGTTAAAAAAGAGAGAGATAGAGAAGTGAATGATGGGGGGAAGGGAATGAGAAGAATAAAATAAGGACCTCTAGCCTTAATGGGTCACTAAGCTGCAAGTCTGTTTTCTAAAAATCAGAAGGGCATTAAACAAGTCTGTAGCAAAGTCTGTGTGTGTGTGTGTGTGTGTGTGTGTGACTGAGTGTTTGTATGATGTATTTTACTTTTACAATAAATAACATATTCTAGTTAAAACATATACAATATTTATATGTGAATACTTTGACATTAATATCAATCTACTCTTTGATTCGAACAATGATTCAGTTTTCTCGGATTCATTTTTAAAGAACAGGAAACTGACTCGCTTCAAACTCACATACACTGACCAGTCACTGGATTAGAACACCTGGGCAATAAATGGTACGAAATCTAAGAAACATCAAAATACATCCTCCATACACAAGTTTACCCATGTAGCTTACCACTACAGCAGCTCCCTGAAAGTGAAAGTGAAAGATTTTGCCACTATGTTTGCACACAGCGGAATTGGTCCTCTGCATTTAACCCAACCGTGCAGTGAAACAAACACATAGACACACACTGGTGAAGTGAGCACACGTGCTCAGAGCAGTGAGCAGCCAGCACAGCGCCCGGGGAGCAGGTGCCTTGTGCAAGAGCACTTCAGCCATGACTTCAGCCACTTCACCAGGGACCTTCTGGTCGCAAGGCTCGTTCCGTAACCACAAGCCTACAACTGCCCCATAACTTAGCCTCACTAGTTTTCCTAATCTAACATAACAGGAGTAGCCGTCATCTGGATGTCTGTTGATGGTGGTCTGTCTGTAAATATGAAACACACTGTAGCTATGGAATTACAGACTATTCTGTCTTGTTCTGTTAAAGTTAGTGTTGATTTGCTAAAGTAATACACAGACCTTGGAGCAAGAAAACATTTGCAGAGACAAACCTCAAATCTTAAAAATTGGCAAGTTGTTTGCTGCCATCTGATCAGAGTTGATTCATCTAATCAAGCCACATTAGCCAGATCTCCTCTCAGGACATTCAGTAGACGTCACTAAGTGAGGAGTGTGCATGCATGTGTGCTCTAATTGGACTTGTTTACTCGACGCGCCCCAGTGAGGGTCCTCGTCTGGCCAGAGTGGACGATCGACTGCAAATGAAGCGAATCGAGTGCAGGTCACTGATTGCAATTTCTGCTCTTATGTTCATCTAGTCATTTCCTTTCAGCCTGTACCATCTGATGAGACAGTTCTTCTGAACTCCGTCAAAGAGCCCAGGTTCTTACCAAAGATATTTTCATCAGCAGAGACTATTAGTCTTTACCTTGCACGCGATAAACGGCTCTCGATTGTTAAATTCGCATGTAAAGTCATGATTAAGCCCTTTATTAGTTCAGTCCAATCAATTCTGATGTCTAGTCAACCACTAGGCAACCAAAGATGTTTGAGAAAATGCTAAATAAAAGACTCGTTGACAAAGACATCCGGGGTTATCTTAGTTATTTTCAGTTTATCCTAATCAGGAAGGCTGTGTATTCACTTTATTAGGTACATCTGTTCAAATATCTAATCAGCCATTCCCATGGCTGCAACTGAGTGCTTTTAGACATTTATAATATTAAGAGAAAGAAGAAGAGGAAGAGAAGGAAGTAGTTGAGTAGGAGGTAAAGACAAATGAAGATGGAGAATAAGACAAATAATTATTCTAAGACAAAAAGAAAGAAGAAATAGTGAAATAAAAATATAAAAAAGAGGAGGAGGAATGAAAAGAATTAGAAGAATAAAAATAAAGCAAGTTAAAGAATAGGAGGTGGAGGGGAAAGAAGAAGATAGAGATAAAGATGTAGGATAAGAAGACAAAGAGAATAGGATAGAGGAGATTTAAAAATAAAAGGGAGATTAAGAATATGAAGAATGCAAGTAGGAGGTGAGGCAAATAAGATGAAGAATACAACTACGAAAAAGTCTAAGAAGAAGAGGAGGAAGAAGAAATAGTGAAAAAAAAAAGATGAAAAAGAGAAAGAGGAAAGAAAAGAATAAGTAGAAGAATAATTAGCACAAAAATAAGAAGCAGTAAAATTAAAACAAGAAAAAAGGGTGTGGAGGAGGAGGAAGAGGACAGAGAAGAATAAGTAGGAAGAGAAGAAGGCAAAAAAGAATAAACAATGAATAGGAGAAAAAAAGAAAGAATAAGATTTAGAGAAAGCTTAAGAGTAAGGAGCAGTGTAATGAAGGAGGAAGAGGAAGGGTAAGACAGAGAAGACGTAGTAGGAGGAGAAGAACACAGAGAAAAGGAAAGAGAAGAGTTAAAAATAAGAGAAAAGGAGATTAAAAATAAGAAATTGAAGAGTGAATTTAAATTGAAAAGTGGAAAAAAGAGAGAATGGTTATATCAGTGAAGAAGGGAAAAGAACAAGAAG
Organism: Xyliphius kryptos; assembly: GCA_025769995.1. Lineage (NCBI taxonomy): Eukaryota > Metazoa > Chordata > Actinopteri > Siluriformes > Aspredinidae > Xyliphius > Xyliphius kryptos. Next base: position 1,380,314 of record JAOUQT010000004.1, on the reverse strand, counting down.
ATAAAGTAAGAAAGAGAATAAAAAACAAGAATGAAGAAGAGGATGAAGATAAAGTAAAATTAAAATATGAAAAAACCTAAGCAAGGTAGACAAGGGAGAAGAACAAGAGGAGGTGGAGGAAAGAGAAAATAGGAAGATGAAGAAATAGAATTAAATTAGAAAGATAAAAAATGAGAAGCATCTTCCAGAAGTTGGTCAGCAGCAGATAGCATGAAATGGGCTAAAACTTCCTGGTAGACAGCTGCATTGACCTTGGAACTCAGAAAACACAGTGGACCAACACCAGCAGATGACATGGCTCAACCATCACTGGCTGTGGAAACTAGGCCTCAAGTGGCTTGGATTCTGTGCTTCTCCTCTCTTTCTCCAGACTCTGGGACCTTGATTTCCAAAGGAAATACAAAATTTACTTTCATCAGAGAACTTAACTTTGGACCGCTCAACAGCAGTCCAGTCCCTTCTGTCTTTAGATGCTTCTGATGCTGTCTTTTGTTCAATAGTGGCTTGACACCAGGAATGCGACAGCTAAAACCCATGTCTTACATATGGCTGTGTTTTAAAACAATAAGTTTTGTTTCACAAAGGATGCTTTTATCCATATAGCTTGTACACATTTTTCCTACATTTTTCCTTCCCTTCGCCTCTGCAATAATGTTCATGGGCACAAAGCTCTGTGAACAGCCAGCCACTTTAGCAATGACCATTTGTGTCTTGCCATGCTTGTGCAAGGTGTCAGTTGACTTTTGGCCAACTGTCAAGTCAGCAGTCTTCCCTATGATTGTGGAGCCACCAGAACTAGATTGCGGGACCATGTAATGGCCGTTGCAGGTGTTGTGCTAATTAGCCAATTAGTGTGGCACCAGGTGTCTTCAATATTGAACCTTTTGACAATATTCTAATTTTCTGAGATCCTGTATTTGAGTTTTTATTAGTTAGTTACAAATTGCCAATTTAAAAAGAAATATACACTTGAAATATATTAATCTGTGTGTAATGAATGTGTATAATATACAAGTTTCACTTTTTGAATGGAATTATGGAAATCAACTTTTTCATGATATTCTAATTTCATGACTAGCACCTGTATATGCAACACTGACATATATATTATGCACATAAGACATATATAAAATTTACATTGTGGGCATATACTGTATATGGAGCCAGAATTCATCTGATATTGAACAACTGACAGTGCTGATGTGTTCTGTGGTTTGGAGAAAAACAGATGTTAAATTAAATGTGCTAAAGATAATAAAGATCATCCAGGTTGTTACTACCAAAAAATTAACCTAGCATATGGGGTGCATCGGTGCTTAAAGAATGGATGATCTGCCTCTATATGAAAGCTCCTTTGATGCAGAGGCTTATATTGGAATTTTGAAGAAACATACAGAATTGTGTTATAAAGAAATGCATATAATACAAAATGTGACCAAGTAGTAAAGATTCCTGTCTTTTGTATGTTGTAGGCATATTGCTGATTATATTGATTTTGTTTGTCTCTATATTTATACATACGTTTAAGTAGTGTCACGACATATTTGCAATTGGGCTTTGTAGCTTTAGTCATATAATATCCAAGTAGTGACAGATTTGCATGTTCATCTTAAGTATATCATCAAAAGTTATTTATTTCAGTAATTGTATAAAACCATGAAATGCACATATTATATAGATTCATTACACAGTCATCTTTTTCTAGTGTTTATTTTTGTTACTGTAGAGCCAATGAAAACCCAAAATCATTATCTCTGAAAATTAGAATAACACAAAACCCCATGCAAAGTCTTCCAAAGAGTTTGAATTGGTCTTTTAGTCTAGTTTAGTACGCCATGACGTGAAAGGCATTGGCAGTCCTTGACACTCCACAAAGTGGGTATGACACAAAAGGTTAAGAGTGATGTATCCGTGCATATTAATGGAAATGTTAGAAAATAAGCACAATCAACTGGGATAATCGCAGCCTTGAAAGGTTTGTCAAGAAAAGGCCATGAAAAAATTTGACTGGGAATTACATGGAGTGGACTGCTGCAGGAGTCTGTTCTTCAAGAGCCAATACACACAGGCGTATCCAGAACATGGCCTACAATTGTCAGAAGCAGTTTACCTTGGTCAGGGAGAAAAGAAATGGAGTTTTCAGATTAAAGTCTTGCATTTCATTTGGAAATTAAGATCTCGGAGTCTGTAGGGAGAGTGAAGAAGCACACAATCCAAGCTACTTGGGGTCTAGTGTGAAGTTTTTACAATCAGTGATGGGTTGGGGAGTCATGTCATCTATTAATGTAGGTCCGCTTTGTTATATCCAGACCAAAGTCAATGTAGCCGTCTACCAG
>JAOUQT010000004.1:1363596-1377878 GCA_025769995.1 Xyliphius kryptos | reverse complement strand
CACCAGGCTTGTCCAATTTAGCCATGAACCCCCCCACACTAAAATGACAGGTGTTTCAGTTTCATTGTCTAACCCCTGTACGGTTAGTGTAAATATCTTATATACCTTAAAAACTGTAAGACAGTAAAAAGGCTTTGCACTACCTTGTCTAAAGGGTAAGAGGTCCAAGAGGTTCCTCCTCCTAGGATGTATATCCTTTGTCCATCGTGTGCAATCTCATGCCTGTATCTGTTTCAGAAAAACAAAACAATTCGATTGGTTAGATTTGATTTCTCCTTTCAGTGTCTGATAAATTATAACCTGAAAAAAAGACACAAACCCTGCTGTTTTTCATTCATTTCCTATACCCGTTTCATCCTAGTTTAGGGTCACGGGGGAAGCCTGGTGCCCACCCAGCAACTCTGGCGCAAGGGCAGGAACAAACCTGAATTCTGATTACTTTATTGATCCCCGGAGGGAAATTGTTCTCCTTCTGCATTTGACCCATCCAGGTGTGAACACCCAGTGTGCTGCCCCATTGAGGCACAGGGGGAGCAGTTGGGGTTTTGGTGCCTTGCTCAACGACACTTCAACTATGACTTGACTAGAGTTGGAATCGAACCGGCGATCTCTTGGTCCCCAACCCTCTACCCTATCCATTTAGCCACATTTAGCCATTTACCGTCATCCTCAGCACCCGTGTCTAATCTAATGACTGAAACACGGTCACACACTCATACACAAGTTAGCATTTCCAATTTATTTAAAGCATGAATATCTTTAACTAGCGTGAATGTCTGAGAGAGGAAACCGGTGTACCCGGAGAAAACCCACGCGAACACGGGGACAACATGCAAAATCCAAACAGAAATTTCCAGATCGCTCCATCCGGGAATCAAACCCGGGTCCTCTTGCTGTGAGGCCACAGCGTCATCTACTGCGCCATCTACTGCACCACCGTGCCACCCCAGACAGTATAATTTATCACATCATCACAAAGCAGCATTAAAGAAATGTTATTTTGAATATGACCATGAACTCTATAGAAGCTTTACTTATAAAGCTAATACAGGGAGATTCATAGTGAGGATGCATTCGAAGCCGAATGTCCGTTTGAACGGGCTGGGATGCCCTCGTGTTGGCGTGATTATGTAGGTTATTCACCACATTAAACCTCCATTCGTAACTTCTGGGCACATACACCAATACCCTTTCACTTAGGAACTGGACCTCTCGTCAGCATGGTGGTCATTAGTGAGCAGCGTGTCCTTTAGATGTGAACATATTCAGTCACCAATAGCATTTAGGCAATATCGGCATCAGTGTGTGTGTGTGGGGTGTGTGTGTGTCTGTGCATATACTATACAATACAGAGGGAGGATGAATCTCCTGAGAACAGATGGCTCTGATTTTCTATCTCACACTCACTGGCTGATTTATTAAAATAATATGTTTGAACAACATGGAAGCGAGAGTCATTTTTACACGCCTCTGCAAAGCTGCTCTCGTCTAATCTTCTCTCCAATTTGATTAGAGTGAAAGTAGAAATATGTCAGCAACACCGAAAGAACGGTTTTTAATCCCGGACGTCACTCACCGCTCCTCGGGCAGGTCATCTGGAGGGTTGTTGGGTTTCAGGTGAGACCACTCTCGTGTGGTGAGGTCCAACTTGTGCAGGTCTGTGCTGTAAATGTAGCCTGTTGTCCCTCCAAACACGTACAGGGAACCATTTATGATGGCCATCGCCTGCACCAGGAAATAAAAACGGTTTACTGTCGGAAACCAGCAGAAAAGAGGAAAAATGGCAGATAGTCAGTTCAATCATTATATGGATTACATGCGTGCAGCGAGCTCCCCGGGAGAGATCTGCAATATAATAGAGTAAACGCGACATGACGGTGACTTTCATCTCTCACCTGTAAGAAAATATGTGTTTAGAAGTTAAAAAGTGAGAAAAATCTGCAGAATATTTTAATCACACGCTGGAGAAATGAGCTTGTGCTGAAGTGTGCATGGTGATTTACAGCTTTTCCTCTACATTTCAACCCTGTACTCGATTATTAGCTTTAACTAAGGTTATTAGCTAGAGTGAGCACACATGCCTGGGGCGGTGAGCATAGCCTGCAGAGCTCGGGGAGCAACTGGGGGTTAGGTTCCTTGCCCAAGGGAACTTTAGTCGTGACGTGGCGGTACTGGGAATCGAACCAGGGAGCTTTCGGCTGCAAGGCTGGTTCTTTAACCACAAGCCTACGACTGCCTAACACCATTACAAAGCTACGGCTGATGAAAAACCTTGGTCTGACCAGTAGCCACATATGGATCTGAAGCCTGGACACTGAGGAAGAAAGACATATTCAGGCTTTTGTGAACAAGTGCCACCGAAAAAAAAAATGTCATCGGTGCAGCCAACAATTGTGAGGTTTTGGTTACATAAGACATGACATGACATGACAGTATGTGTCTTAAATTCATTTCCCCGTAGGATTCGTGGTGAAAATGTCAAGAATGTTTTGCTTTAAATATAAATAAAACATGTAGACACAAGTATTCACAAGACACTAAAAACCGAGCTCCGGTGCTTTCTTCATATATTTCTACAAATTGACCACATGTTAAATTCAGTTGATTGGATTTTATCCAGAAGACACACACCTCTCTAAATAAGGTATAAGAGTTCTGCAAGGACGACCTAAAGAACCTTTAAGGAAAGCGCGGGAGAAGGTGCTGCGGTCAGATATGACCATAAATGACCTCGCTGACCTCAACTCAACATAATCTGTTTGGAGGAAGAAATATTATGATTTGGGAGTGTCTTTTATAAGTCTTAGAAGTTCTAAACCTTGCTCCAGTACTGGATCATTGATTGGGTTTTCTAATTCCTGATTCTAATTAGCTTTTGTTGAAGTCATTAGCATAAGGGTTCATTTACTTTTCACCACCGGCACTGTAAACGTTTCATGGGTTTGTCCAATAAAGATATGAAATATTATAGTTGTCTGTGTGCTATGTTTATACTTGGGACTTAGACGAAGATCAGATCTTTAATTTATGGACAATTAATGGAGAAATTAAGGCATATTAAGGGTTCACATGCCACTCTACATGGTTATTCTGTATCTGCAATCCATCCTGTTGCACGTGCTGCTTCCCAACTTGGCCACGATGTTCCCGATTAAAAATGGTTACTGATAATAATAAACAACCAAACAAACATCACTACTAATTCCATATGAAGTGCTTTACCTGTCCGTAAATTCGGTTGGGTTTCCTCCCTCTACAGTTGAGCAGCGACCACCTCTTGTATTTGACGTTGCAGACATGAACATCGTTCCCGTTGTTTTCTCCGAACGGGATTCCAGTGCCACCAAATACAAGCAGGTTATTACCGTGCAATACAGCTGTAGGAAAAAAGACACAAACACCATCATCCAGAATATTTAGGAGGGATAAAAATTCCAGCTGCTGAAATTACCTGACATTGATGCCAACTCTGTGGGCATATAGCCCTCCGTGCGGATCTGCTGCCACATCCCTGTTGCAAAGTGATACCTCCAGAGCTCCCGGAAAAGAGGGTAATCTTCATTCTCTGAGCCGCCCGATTCATCGAAGTCTGGGTTGTAGCCACCAAACACATATAAATTGGCGTTGTCGGCGACACAGCGGTGTCCGCTCCGTGCTGAAGGGGCTCTGTGACCTACGGAGAAGGAACAAGAAGGTTGTATGGGAAATGCTAACAGACTAGCCATCAATGACCATATTAGATGATTGCTTTCAGTTCTTCGGGAGCTGGTTAAAAGAAAATGTTTATTTAGAACACAGGTTTGCTGTTAGAGCATAAACTCAAGGACACACTGGTTCTCTTACTAAGAATTAGGTATTCGGCGACATACAAGAGCCCAAGCACCATTTTGGACAACAGACTTGGTGGATAAAAACAGAAAAAAATGTTAGGTTTGGAGGTTTTGTTGAGAAGACGCTGTGGAATGAGGGATGGGGATGAAAATGTGACATGGTACAATTATAAATGGAACACACACACACACACAGAAAAATAAAACTGATCATTCTGCTCTGATACACTGGCACCAAAGATATAAAAGTTTAGCAGACAGCTCAAAAGACAGACGGTCTTAGGGAGGGGGGACTTGCAGAAGTAAGGAGAAAAACAGCCTCCCACGAGTCTGGTTTCAGGATATGAAGGGCTGGCACGTTACCCACCTTCTCTTAAAAACCTGTTAGGGATCCTCAGGTTGGAGCAAGGTTGAGCGAGGATTCGTCGAGCCTGAAGCCAGCGAGCTTTCTTCTTAGAGCCTGTCTCCACAATAACCGTAAATCAGACAAACAAAAACAAAAGGAACAACAACAACAACGCAAGACAATGGCAGAAAATAAAGATAACAAACAGATGCATGCATACAACAAAGCTCCGGTGGAACATACGACAGCTGAGGAAGGTTTCCATGCAGTGTGAGAGCTCAATAAGGCACAGAGTTTAGCAGACAACAAATACACCGTCATCTGAGCAACATCTGTGAAGATCAACATCTGTGATGAGCTACTCCACAGTATTCCAGTGGAATATAACAGGACATGAGTATCAGGCTTCACTATACAGTGCCAGCAGTAAAGTTATGGCGGATGCTGCACATCTGTCTGAATGCCAGCACAACGTGAGCTGGTCGCAGTAATAATGCTGTAGATTGTTACAAGTAAGAAAATCTAATGTGACAGTGTTATAACCTGAATAATCACTGGATTAGTAACACCTAGTAAGATTCATACGATCATTGATAAAGTGCCCCAATTGGTGGTTTCGTCACTATAGGTTCTTATTAGTGATGGGCTCTACTGTGCCTTCAGAGCACATTCCAGAAATTAGTTTATCAAGCGTGTTATCAAAGAGGTGTAGAGGGGAGTGGACATGAGTCGACTTATTGGGGATATTGTCCCGTTATACAGTCTGTTCCGCAAAGTCTGCATGCTGTAATTAATCATAAAAATGGACCAACCCATTATTAGCGAGGTGTTCCTAATCCAGTGAGCATTCAGTGTATGGTGCATTGGCATCTAGTATCATTTTTTTTTTTTTACACTTAATCCACACGGGAACTTCATCTTAGGAAACACACACTTGCACACAATAAGGGCCAATTTTGAGTCACCAATTATCTTAACATACATGTCTTTGGAGTGCGGAAGGAAACCATAGTGCCCGGAAAGACCTCCACAGAGCAATTTTCCAAGTTGCCCCACCTGGGGATCAAACATGGGTCCTTCTTGTTGTGATACAACAGTATTAATGTGAAGAGAAGCTCCTACACCGGTTTGTGCAGCGGAAGCTAAATATAAAAGCAAGGCACAATGTAGGTAGAGGTAAAGAGGTCACTGGGTCAACCGAGCCAGTTGGAAACAACGCACACTCAGCTTTGTCTAGTTTTTGCACACTAGTGGGCACACACAAATTTTCAATATTTAATCCATAATCCATGACCCTAATGGCCAGAGAAGAGGCCATTAGAGATCTTATTCACTGACGTGCCATGCTAGTCTACTAGTGCATCCCAAACATTCATGCATTCATTTCCTATAATCCTACTAAGGGTTGTGGGGGCAGCACAGTGTACAGGAAGACCTTAGAAAGGGCGTCAGGTTATTATTAGAGCACTCACAGGCACTCAATATCACACTAAGGGCAATTTAGAAACACCAATTAGCCTAGCGAATGTCTATAATAGGGACCCGGTACACAAGAAAAAACCACACATCGAGGGGGAGCAGAACCATGTCCTGCCCAGGAATCGAGCCTGTGACCTTCTTTCTGGGGGTATCATAAACATGTAATTATTTAAAACACCTTCTCACTCAATCAGTATTGAGAATTTAACAGCAAGACGGTGGCAGGTTGGCTTGAAGACTGATCGACCCAGTGACCTCTTTCACCTCCACCTATTTTATACCTTGCATCTTATTTAGTTTCTGCTGCACAAACCAAGGTGGAACCTTCTCTCAGAGCCTGAGCCATAATTTCTGATGACTGTAACACCATCTCGACATAATAACCATGTCCTATTCCTCCACCTCCAGCTCAGCCAATGAGACCTGCGGCCATGGAGGGCATTAATGAGGTGCTGCAGAGTTCAGGTTGGGGGCAATAGAGAGAGAATGAAAGAAAAAAAAGAGCTAGAGTGGGAAACATATAATACAATCATGAATAGGAGAGAAAATAATAAAAACGATGCTGGAAAAAGGATGCTGTGTGTAAACAAGGTGTATAAAAGATAAAGGTGATGCAGCGTAATACGACAAAACGTTAGCCGACTGTGTTATTAGCCATTTCTTTGACCGAAGCTCCTGGGGTAATGCATGCATGGACACAGTGAGAGTCTTGATCTTGTTTTTACTCTCAGCCCGCATCCCAAATCAGATTTTTTTCCGCCTCCAAATCATAAAGAATGCTTCACAACTGCTAGCAAATGAAAGGTGCACATAAAGAAATAACCTTTCACTCTCCTGCTGTTCAGACAGTGAGCCGGGGCAATTAAAAAGCTCGTAGCAAGTATAGGTTTTTTTTTAAACAAACCATCCTTATTATTGTTATTAAAATGTCAGTCTATGGGACGAATAATAAATAGCCAGCAATTACTCTCTTAAACGAGCTGACAAACTAGACGGGGTCTCTCCATCTTTCTCTTATTCCCTTTCCACCGTTCATGTTCTCTCCACTCCTAATTAAATCACGCAATTAGCTGTGCTGGTGGATCGGGACAATCCGGGGGGTCTGTATGTGTACGGCCGCTTGTTCAGGGTTCAGTTCATTAGTGCACTGTTGGATCAGTTTAAAAGGATCTGAACAGTTTTTATATTCAGGAGATATAAGATATAAATGTAGATTTGAACATTTATAAATAATCTAGCATGGCAACACAAGCGAAACTGCAAGTGTATAGATGTAATGCTGGGGCTGATTTCTTTTCAGCCCAGACTGTAGATTCAAACAGTAAAAAAGAAGCATGTGTGGCAAAAAAAATATAAAAATATTTTTCCCCATTTTTAAGTATTGTAGACAGTGTATAAGATTAATATTTATAACCACAAACTGGAAAAAGTTGGGACAGTATGGAATATGCATACAGCATTAAGACAACACACAATGGTCCTTACTTTGACAGTTATTTCTTTAGATACAGTATGAACCTATAGTTTTCTCTAGCCATCTTTGATTCATTTCTTTATAAATCGGCATTCCTACATTCCAGACCAGAAACACATTCTTAAAAAGATTAGGGCGGGGCAATTTCAAGTTAGTAGTGTATTAAAAATAACCTAAGGGTGGCACAGTGGTAGGTGTTCGATTTCTAGAAATTTCTGAGTTTGCATGTTATCCCAGTGTTAGCGCGGGTATTCTCAGTCTGCTTCCCATGCATTCCAAAGACAGGTTAATTGGTGCCTCCAACGTGACATGTTGTGGTCACACAATTGGGAAAGCTCACAGACCCCAAAACCTACAAGGGGGCTTTTGTTACTGTTGTTTTTTTTAATTAAAGTTTGTACCACACGTTTACACCAAGAGAATAAAGCAATGCCGATTCCAAAATCACGTTCTCCTTATTTCTTCCACATACGTCTCTTTCTCTCACTCTCGTTTCCTTGCATCTACCGGTCAGGCTGCAACTAGACATCCCCTTACTAATCAGCCGCCGCAGTTGCCATGGCAATCTACTTCCTAGTCGACATGGCAACTGCTCGGAGGTCCACTATTGAAATTGGATGTCGGAGGGGTAGCAGGAGGGGTGCTGGTGGCATTAGGGAGGGGATAGGGCCAAGGAGAGAAAGAAATAGAAGAGCTATAGTTTAAGGAAGGGGTCTGAGATAGCGAGAGATTGGGGGCAGAATAAAAAAAAAGAAAAAAATGAAATAGAGAAAGAAATAAACAAAGAAAAATAGACAGCATAGATAATGAGGAAAAATAATCCATCCTGCATTATATTCCAACATTTCTGACACAACAAGATATTCCATTAGGCTAATGTAGCTAATGCATGACATCACACCAGCAGCTTTACGAGGTGCACATAGGAAATTTATTCCAACAGAAGAAAAAAATGCTATGGAAAAAATAAAGGGATTATATTGCAGTTTAGAAGCATCATGGATTATTATTAGTAATGCACGTCAGGAAATGACACTTCATACTTCTCAGGCATACACACATACGTACGTATGTAGATGCGGAGGAGAAAATAAATAATAATGCATTAAAGGTTTTATGGAGTTAGGGAGCCATTAGGATTACGAGTAACCGTATCTGATCTTCTAAAAGGCAAAAAATGGTCTGGAGTCTGGAGTCAATCTCTGATTTTGACACTAAATGAAATCACCGAGAAGAATAATCGTCTAGTGCTTGTGGCACTCCGAGTGGGATCCGGGGACCGCCGGGCGTCTGTGATTTTATTACTTGTTGCGTTAATAACATGATGGTGGAAGAGATTGGGGGGAGGGTATCAAAAATGTAACAAAAATGGGTAGTAGTTATTATGCTTTATACCACCAAACTCGCCACTTTTTTAGGTACACCTGTTCACTTACTGTTACTTACTGTCACTTACTGTTAACACAAATACGTAATCAGCCAATCACATGGCCGCAACTCAATGTATTTATTTATGTAGAGGTGGCCATGACAACTTGCTGAAATACAAACTGAGCATTGAGCACAAACTGAGCACAAACAGTGATTTAAATGATTTGTATGGTTGTTGGTACCAGACGGTGTTGGTCTGAGTAGTCCAAAAACTAATGGAATTTTTAAGCACAACCATCTAGTGTTAATAGTCAGAGAAAGTCAGAGAAAGAGAAAATATCCATCAAGAAACAATTGTGCGGATGAAAATTATTTGTTGAAGTGAAACCTTTTTAGAAACTCAGTAACTCAATTAACCATTTGTTACTACCAAGGACTGTAGAATACCATCTCTGTTGGAAGTATTTCACTAAGAATTAAGGCGTGCTCTAAAAGCAAAAGATGTCCAACATTTTACTAGCAAGGGGTACCTAATAAAGTGGCCGGTGGTTGTATAATTATAAAAATGAATACTAAAATATACAATGTTTTCGCCAGTAAAACCTAGTTCTACTACCAGTGACCCTTTTTTTGCTTAAAAAAAGGTCCACTGTTTGAGCAGTTTGAGTTGAGCTCTGATGGGATGCCCTGTGTTACCCAAATGTCTCTTTGTATAACAAGTAGCTGAGTTCTAATCACGGTATTTATGCAAACATGTCCGAGATATTTCACTTGGACTGTCTGGACAGTCTGGTCTGTAATTTCACACTGCAGTGAGATGCAAGCTGGCAGATCTGACTCGTAAACTCTCGCTGAACTGTATCGCAATTCAAACTTCGTATTCTGTTTGCCAGCTCCCCGTCTCCTAAAATTAGCCTATAACCATTAACCCTTCGCTTCTGCTTTCAATTTTCCGCCTGAATTCGACTCATGTGGCAATTTCTTCTATACAAACTCACACATGTATGCACACAGCCTCAAAATAGATAAAGTAGATACACTATATTTAACAATTTTGGCTAACGATTACAGGCTAAATCAGCGAGTTTCCTATTTACAAGCTTTATAATAGATTTTCTCGCTCCTCCAAGTATTCCTGGTGCACAAAGCTGACCATTCACTGACAATTACACTGAGCTTGAACAGGGTAAGAAAGTGCGTCATCCATATAATTTGATTAGAGCTTGCGGACACACACGCACACATATATACACATACACACCAGCATCCCCCACATGCACTCAGCAGTGTGACAGAGCAGAAACGTAGGTAAGCTAGTGTGTGTATGGCAGCATACGCTCGGTCATTGCTTAATTTCCTTCGGGTTCACTTCCTTTTATTTCCATTATATGATTCCATTATATGATTCCTTCTGTGATTCTTTCAAATGATTCACTCAGTGCTTAATTTCTTTCAGTTTCACTTGCTCCTATTTCAAAACAGATAAAAAATTCACTCTGTGATTCTGTTATATGATTCATTCAGTGATTCTCTTATATGATTCACTCAGTGCTTGATATGCAAGTGAGATGCAGTGATTCACTGTTATTTTGTTATAAATTATTCATTTAATGATTCGGTTATATGATTCACTGTTAAATGATTCACTCAGTGATTCTGTTATCAAGAAGGACCCAGGGATGAGACTACCTTTCTGTGTGGAGTTTGCATGTTACAAGACTCCCCTTGTTTGCACGAGTTTTCTCCAGGTGCTCCGGTTTTCTCCCACATTCCAAAGATATGCATTATTTGTTTCTATAAAGTGGTCCTTAGTGTGTGACTGTGTGCCCCCTACAATAGATTGCCACCCTGTCTAGGGTTGTTTCTGCCTTTGCACCTAGAGTTGGCGGGTGAGCACTGGCTAGCCTGTGACACCTGTGTGGATTAAGCTGAAGAAATGTGCCTGCATTCTTAACCCAACGTCCCAATCTGAGATATGTGAAAAAAAGAATGCCATTGTGCATTAATGCATACAGTATTTGACAAATAAAGGTTTCTTCTTCTTCTTGATAAGGGCTGTATTTTTTTCCTCTGCACTACTGGTGTAATGTACACTACTATTCTAACAGAGAGGTATAAACACAGAGAAATATAATGAGTATGAAAGGCAGTAGTATCTGGGTAAAGCTCTAGATTTCTGCTCATAAGGTCAGACGTTTAAGCCTTAGTACCACCAAGTTGCCACTACTGTGTCCTTGGGCAAGGGCATTAGCCCCTTTTGTTTCTACCATATCCCCTAGATTTTCCCAAACTAGGATATGGGAAGAAAAGTTTCTGTTGTGCATTACAGTATATATATAACAAATAAAGGCTTCTGCTCTTCTATTCAAAATCATTCCTCTGTCAAAAATGCATCTGTGAAATAGGTTAATCCATTATTATCTAAATAATATAAGAAGCGAGATTGAAATGAACTTCCACAGCCTTCGTGAGCTGTGCGTTCAGTCACGTGCTTGGCTTCTATATGAGTCCTGACATTTTCAAAGCAAACTTCAGAAATGACATTCTTTTTCTCCCCGTCTCCTTCTCTTCGAAGCTCTGTGAGAGAGTGCCACATCGAGATGTTCAGAGCCAGATCGTGTTTGTACAGATTCAATTAGAATGTGCAAACAATGGCAGCCTTGATGGGCCGTCGTAATACAAAGCCTCGGCGAAGCCTGTGACAGCATCCTATTCATTAACCCTCTGAAGAATTTAATAAGTCTTACATCCAGCTAGAATATACCCAGATTGCTTGGACGGAGATACAGATCAGGAGAGACGGACAGATTTGAGAGGAGATGGAATAAGACTGTACCTCCCGATTATAGGTCACATGACCATCTCCAGAGAAGATAGCACAGCAAGCTTTAATCCCATGAAGAAAGACAAGGAAAGGGACGTCCGGAATGCATTCCTGATTTTTTCTCTCTCGGATGCGCCCTGGTGCTCATTCTGTTTCTCTACCAATTAAAGAAGGGCCTATTTATCAGATCTTCAGTTCCTACTCTCAAACTCAGCCCATAGGTACCCTCCGTTCTTTTCTTCTTCTTGGCTTAACCTCTATCTACACCACACACTTAAAACACATACAGGTATCGGTCTTCATTTAGAGCATAGCGCTCAGGATTAAATGGAAATCAATGGTGTAAATTTAGCAAATAGTTAATTACTGCTGGGGCTCCGATTGAACCGGGTCTAGAAATGTGCTGGCAGCTGTGAGCGGCCATATGTCTATTTTATGCGTCATTAAAAATAAGATCAGAAAGAATTGTCCCTACTTGAGTTGTCTCTGCATGCATTTTTTGTCCCTGGTCACCTTTCTAATGCAATGGTACCTTCCATAATGTACCCTGCTCACCATCACTACATCTTTATCAGTTTCTTTAGCTTTTCTCTGCATCTGCTGTGATGACCTCACATAGCCTTGCTTGCGCATGAGCTTTGACATTTCAGTTTTCACTGTATCTGAGGAAAACAACTGCAAATTCAACAGATTTCACAAATTTGTTCTGGAGGTCTGTATTCTTCCTACTGATGATTTAGAGTGTCATTCTCTTCTGAATCCGGTTCCCCTTAAAGTTTCTTCCTCTTATCATCTTAGTTTATCTCTGCCACTGTCGCCACTCAGTTTGCTCATTAGGGATAAAAAGCAAAACGCTCTGGCCAATCCAAAACATGTAAGGTTTACACATCATGGTATACACAGATCAGGAGCGGTTTTGATAATGATGCTCTCACCCCCAAAAAAATGCCATAACCCAAAATTCCCATAAGTGTGAATGCCATTTATAAATTTCTAAGGCTAGCTACAGCAAATTAGAAGAACGTTTAGAAAATTATCTACAATGTTCCTGGATTGATCCTGAGCTCCTGTTCCACATGCTTTCTTCTCTGGGTTCTTATGCTCAGGAATGAGGGGAACTTCAGAGAACTGATACTTGTTGAGGACCATGGTAGAGAAGTGTTTCTTGTCTCTGGGAAAAACAATCTACACTCACCGCCCACTTTATTAGCTACAGTATAATACTGTACCCATTTTTATCTTCAGAACTGCTCTAATTCTTCATATTACACTTTCAACAGAGATTATTATTCTTCATTCCTTAGTTGTATCAAGTGTTTGTGATCATCTTAAACCAATCAGTCCATTTCCCTCTGACCTCTCAACAACAAGGCATTTTCGCCCACAGAACTGCCCCTCACTGGATATTTCCTCTTTTACAGACCATTCTCTGTAAACTCTAGAGATTGTGTGTAAAAATCCCAGTAGGTCAGCAGTTTCTGAAATACTCAGACTAACACCATCTGGTACCAACAACCATGCTACGTTATTCAAAGTCACTTAAATTACTTTTTCTGATGCTCAGTTCGCACTACAGTGAGTTGTCTTGACGACTGCTACATGACTAAATGTGTTACGTTGCAGGCATGTGATTGGCTGATTAGATATTTGTGTCAACAAGCAATTTAACAGGTGGGCAGCACGGTGGTGCAGTGGATAGTGCTGTGGCTTCACAGCAAGAGGACCCGGGTTTGATCCCATGGTGGGGCGACCTCGGAATATCTGTGTGGAGTTTGGAAGGTTTCCCTGTGTTCGCGTGTGTTTTCTCCGGGGGCTCCGGTTTCCTCCCACAGGCCAAAGACATGCATGTTAGGTAAATTGGAAATGTTAAATTGTCATTCTAGGTAAATTGGAGAAGATAAATTGTCCTATCCTAAGCCCAAAGGGGTGAGGGTTGCGTCAGGAAGGGCATCCGGCGTAAAACATCCTACTGCGAGGAACTCGCTGTGGCGACCCCTGGTGACAGGAAAAAAGCCGAAAGATGAAAAAAAAAAAAGTAAGCTTTTTAGATACTGTATTTATTGAGACATATATTTTTTGTATCTATTTTTTTGGAAAATGTAATGTTGGAAGATCATTGGCACTGGTTTGCTACATTAATTGGTGCCTCTAAAGTGGCTCTTAGTGTGTGAATGTGTGTGTGACTGAGTGTGTGCCTGCCATTACACCCAGAGTTGCCAGGTGGGACCCCGTGTGGATTAAGAATGAAAAAAATGAATACAGTATCCATAATAAAGTGCTAAAAACAATAATTGCCTATGGGCACAGTATATAATAGGGTGGTATAGCATCTATATGTAGTTAACACATAATTGTACTGTATATCGATGCTTATCTCTGATCATAAACATGCTTCTGTCCATGTACTGCAGTGGAGAATGACCCTCACTTCATTGTCCACCTACCCAAGAACAACATGGACATCTGTTTCAACATCGACTCCAAGCCGGGACACGTCCTCAACCTGGTGTCCGACCCAGGAACAGGTACCACTCTCACGCCTTTTCAGTCAGATCATTCTGAAGAATGTGTAGATTTATATGTAGAATGCAGGAATACAACAGTTGTAGCCCATGTTCTGGATATGTCTGTGTGTGGTGGCTCTTGAAGCACTGACTTCAGCAGCAACCACTCCTTGTGGATCTCCCCCAAATTTTTGAATGGCCTTTTATTGAGAATCCCACTTTTTTGCTTTCACTCAATTTTCCATTAATATTCTTGGATACAGAACTCTGTGAACAGCCAGCTTCTTTAGCAATGACATTTTGTGGCATAACCTCCTTGTAGAGTGTGTCAGTGACTGCCATTTATACATTTAATACATTGTATGGACAGAATTAGAAATGAGAACATCAGAGGGACAGCACATGTTGAGAAATTATGAGACAAAGTTAGAGAGGGCCGATTGAGATGGTTTGG
>JAOUQT010000004.1:1347367-1359954 GCA_025769995.1 Xyliphius kryptos | reverse complement strand
AATAAATAAATGAATGAATGTTGTACTGTTAATTATGCCACTTTATAAGGTACACCTATTGCTTGTTAACGTAAATATCTAATGAGCCAATCATATGGTAACTCAATGCATTTAGAGATATAAAGGTGGTCAAAACAAATTTTTGCTCCTTTCATTTCTGCAGCAAAACCCGACAGCCTTCATTACATTTTCATAGACTCTAAATAATGTCATAAATGTCATAAAAATAAACATCTGTGATAACATTTGTTCTTAAATCAACATAGTACCAGAATCTATGCCCAATAAATACAGCACCCATTTAACTCTTGTTTTCTAGTTTTTTTCCCTCTATACACAATCAGTGTGTTTGCTCTGGGTGTTGTAAAGGCTGTCCCCTTATTTCCCAGTACGAAGCGTGGTGTGTGTGTGTGTCTGTTGAAGTAGAAGGTGTTTGCCTTGGTGCAGCACTGTCTCCGGTAGTGTGTACACTGCAGTGTGTGACGATAATTCAATGTGTGTAAGCGATGAGCTGCCGGGGCGTCTTATAAACTGAAGGCCCTGTGTTTGCTCTCAGACCTCCATGTGACCACATTACGGCCGTCTTCAGAGAGGGGAGGTATCATACTAATTACCACAAGGACTCACTGATTGGAGTGTGTGATGGCCATATACATTAAAAATACACTAAAGTCTTAAATAAATAAAGCAAAAGTTTTCGGAGTAACCTCTGATACAATTGGATTAGTTTATATTTGTCTCTCTCTGTCTGTCTGTCTCTCTCTCGTCCCCGGGCCTCTCTCTCTTATATATATATATATATATATATAATCTTTGCACTTTTATTATCATTGATGGACACAAGAAGTAGACATCTATCTATCTATCTATCTATCTATTAAAACGGCTTTTAAATGCAAAAAAAAGTCTGTTTTGTTCTCTCTCCTCTGCAGTGGCATGTTATGTTTGGCCATGGGCCCCTCTGATCCCCCCTTTTGGCCCATTTTGGCCCCCTCTGGCCCTGACTCTCTTTGAAGCTCTGCTCTGTAGTCGAGTCTCTTGACAACTGCGAGGAAATTCACAGAAACAACTGGAAGAGGCCCAGTGTTTATTCAGCTCTCTTTAATGAGAAGAGAGAGAGATAATCGCTATGCTGGATTGCTCCCAACCAAAAGAGGAGGAGAAAAAGAGAATGAGTAAACGAGAGAGATACCGGGAGTGAGGAAAGAGAAAACGACTGCCCAGATGTTAATGTACATATGATCAGTCTGACCGAGAAGAGAGAAAGATATAAAGGGCAGAGAAAAGTTCGGACATTTCCTGTCCATCAGTACAGCGTAAGCCTTCGTCTTCACTCTGTCCAGAAAATGTGTGCTGCTTTACAGAGAAAAGGGAGGCTATATCCTGCCTAGGTAATGCAACCTCTAATGTGTTATTCTTGCAATGTTTTACACAAAGTTTTATTATAAGTCTAACACTCCGCCGCAGCAGCAGCACAAAACGGCAAAAGCGGGCGGACAACATAAGCCACACAATCTATATTCAATTATGTATACACTGAACCAGTACTAGATAAGGAACACCTAGCAGGTAGCATACTGTATGTTCACTGAAAACATGTCTTAATTAGAGTTTATGTAACAAAATGCTCTCATACAATAAATTGATCTGTCCGCTGCACAGAACTTATACTATTGACGGCTAGCAGGAGCAACACGTGAACTTTAGGGGTGCTTCTGTGCTGCAGTACCATAGTAGTAACAGGCACAGAAGAACCTACATAAAAACATCCAGCTGAAGGACGCACAGCAGCTAGCACAGGTGAGCATGGAACTAGCCAGGTGAACTAGCGGAGCTGCTGTAGCACCTTGTGGAGTCTGTTTCCTAAAGAATCTATACGACAATTAAACAAAAACCTGGTCCAACCCATTATTAGCAACCTGTATATTGTTCCTAATCCAGTGACCGTTCAGTGTACTGCAGAAATTCCTTTTCTGTACATGCACATTCGTTCATTTATTAATTAACTTTTCTGCTTAATCCACATGGGGTTGTGGGCCAGCCGGTGCCCACGCAGCAACTCTGGGCACAAGAGCAGGAACAACTGTAGACAGTAGGGGCCACACACAGACACACACACTAAGGGGCAATTTAGAGACACCAATTAATCTAACATGCATGTCTTATGGATGAGAGAAGAAACCGGAGCACCCAAAGAGAACATGCAAAAACCACAGAGAAACCCGGGTCCTTCTTGCTGTGAGGCGGCAGCACTGCCCACTGCAACACTGTATCTTCTACATGCACATTACTATACATTATTATTATTTTATCATGAACTCATCATCCCGCCAGAAGTGGTCAAACCAGAGCGACTTCTGCAGTCTGCTTATCAAGAACCAATCACTGCGTCACCGCGGCACAGATCAGAGGTCAGACGCCATCTCCCACAAACACACAGTGTACACGCTGTCCTCAGGCTGATAGTTGAAATGATGCTCTTTAATACCAGCCGCAAACAAGTACGGACTTCTTAATCTCCCCATGCATGCTACCTTGAAGATCATCATTTTCTGAAATACTCGAACCAGCCCGACTGGCACCAACAACGATGCCATGTTTAAAGTAACTTAAATCTCCTTTCTTCCCCCATTCAGGTGCTCAGTTCAGCAAGTTGATCACCTCTACATAAAATTCAAGTGAACCTAATAAAATAGCCAGTTAGTGTCAAGGCTCGATATTCTGTTCATTGTTTATGCTTAGAGATATAGACCTTGCATTCTAAAAGAATTTCTTTGATAAGGTCTGAAGATCAACTGTCATGCCTGACCCCTGATTAGTTTGGCTTTGGGGTGTTTGCCTCAAACTGATGAAACCAGATTTTGAATGGATACTATTACACAACTTATTTCAGCGTTAATCGAAGTTCTCAGTCGGTCTGAATTTTAGCTTGATTGGCATGAGGTCTGATTAACTGCCCAGTCGAGCTCTGATTGACCGCATGGATTTCTGATATCAGTAATTTCGGGTCGCCTTTCTCAGAGTAGACAGACGAGCAAATTTCTGCATATCACGACCTGGTTTCCCATAATTGTCTACACATCACCTACATGTGACGGCAGGCGTCAACAACAAACAATGGCGCAAATCTGATTTACAACATCTGTCTGTAAGTCACAGAATACACCCCATGGACAACCCAAACATACACGCAGTGAATTCGCACATGCAGTTCGCTCTATAAAATGGGCAAACAATAATGTCCACGTTTTCCCAGCCACTTGCGGTTTCATTTACGTTTCTTCTTTGATATCGCTTTATGCTTTTTTAGCCATTTTGATGGTTTTGGTGGGTTTCAAGTGCAGTGTGCGCTCTCACAAAAAAACAAGACTTACAAAATCGCAGTGTATGCCCGGCTTTACATCTGCAACTACGTGGCTAATTACGCTAAGTATCCAAATAACCAACGGCACATAATACTCCAAATGAACAAGAAACCAGAGCATTTTTTGGAATATTTTCAACATACACTTACCGGCTCCGATAAAACTGCCTGTGAGCTATTTTCGCGTTTCCTCACAGAAACCTAACACACACAAAAGAAACACACACAACCTTTATAATGGTTTACTACATTTAATAGTACAGTAGTAGTAGCATCTCTGATTTGCGTTGTTTATTGTTAGCCATAAAAAGCAAAAGAAAAATGAAGAATAAAGAACAATTATGGTTGCAGAAGGCTGCTCAGAAACCATCAGTCCACCAGTGTGCAGTGTCATAATGTGATAATGTCTGATAATGATAATAGATTAGACATTAGAGAGTGTAGATTGATATTTAGTGCTGATTAGGCACAAATGCACTTTGTGTCCCCACTTGCCGTTAACTCTTTTTTGACTAGGCATGAGCAAAAGTACAAAAGAAACATTGAATGTTTAGGGTTTAGGGTTAGTGTTTAGAATTAGGGTTTAGGATTAAGGCTAGGAAAGTGAAAGTGACATTATAATTAGGGTTAGTGATTAGTGTTTAACATTAGATTACTTAGAACTTTAGTGATCTCTTTGGAAGATTTCCCTTGGAAAATTATACAATTATATAGAATTAGAGTTATGGATAGCTTTATTATTTAGAATTAGAATTAGTTTTTAGAATTAGGGTTAGGGTTTACAGTTAATGTTAGGCTTATGGTGAGGACTAGTGTTTAGAATTAAGGTTAGTACTTGTGTTTAGAATTAGGATTAAGGTTTGAGGCTAAATTTAGGCTTATGGTTAGGCTTAGGTTTAGAATTATGGTTAGAATAAGTATTTAGAATTTGGGTTAGGTTTATTGTTTATAATTAGATTTAGCATTTGTAATTAGCATTAGCGTTTATAATTAGATTAGACATTAGAGAGTGTAGATTGATATTTAGTGCTGATTAGGCACAAATAAAAAACTGTAAGTGATTTGACTTACAGTTGATAAAGAGAGCAGGTCTTAGAAATGCCTTTCGGCTAACCCTAATTCTATACACTAAACCTAATTCTAAACACTAAATTTAATCTTACTTGCTAATGCTAATTGCAAATGCTAAACCTTATTCTAAACCTAACTGAATTTAAAAAAACCCTAAACATGAACCTACTTGGAAATGCTAATGCGAGTTGCAAACGATAAACCTAATTCTAAACACTAAACCTAACCCAAACTCTAATTGCATATTCTAACCCTAATTCTAAACCTAAGCCTAACCCTATGCCCAAATTTAGCCCTAAACTCTAATCCCAATTCTAAACACAAATACTAACCTTAATTCTAAACACTAATCCTGATGCTAAGCCTAATGTTAACCCTAAACCCTAACCATAATTCTAAAAACTAATTTTAATTATAAACAAGAAAGCTATCCATAACTTCTTACTTCTCCTTTTCTTTCTATATACTTTCATAGTTTTCCCAAGGGAACTCTTCGATTCATTATAGTTCTATCTAATCTAATCTAATTTTAAACAATTACACTTTATTATAATTTCACTTTTCTAATCCTAAACTTGATCCTAAACCCAATTCTAAACACTAACTGTAAACATTCAGTGTTTCTTTTGTACTTTTGCTCATGCCTAGTCAAATAACCAAGCTAATGACAAATGGGGAAGCCATCTCATTCTTGCACAGCAGACACAAATCAACTGACGTAACATGGAGATAGCGACCTTGTACAATCTGCAGTGTGGCTAACAGATATTTTAATACAACTGGAGTGCAGATAATCTTTTTCCTTCCACAAAGCGTCTCCACAGCGAGTCACTCGCATTACGATCTGGCACATGCATTTCGGGCTTAGGACTGGACAATTTAGCATCTTTACCTAGCATGCATTTCTTTCGACTGTGGGGGAAATCGGAGTACCCAGAGAAAACCAACGCAAACACAGAGAACATGCAAATTCCACTCATAAATCTCCCAGGTTGAAATATCCAGGTCCTTCTTGCTGGCAGCAAGATAGCACTACCACTGCGCCATTGTGCCACCCTGACATGAAAAATTTAATAAATGTAAAAAATACACTAGTAACCCTGTTATTATAGCAATTATAGCTATAATGATAACTGAGATATTGCTTAAGAATGGTTTAAAAAAATTTAGTCATTATTAAAACTCAGGATGTTCTTTATAGCAAGTTTAATGCATGATTACTAAGCATACACACACACCCCTATACACACACAGGGACAGATTTATAGTGCCCTCAGTATGTAATAGTAAGGACCCCTGCTCTAAGCCCCTTGTGTCTCTCCATCCGAGTGTGATATAGAGCTGTATTGATCTCAGTGCCACTTCATTTCGCAATAACCATCACGTCATTTTCTCTCCGGCCCGGAGCTGTACCCTGATTTATACTGAACAGTCTATTTGCATTAACACTTTCACAGCACACCTACATGCAACAAGTCTCCAGATGATTCATCATAGATTAATATTAAAATTATGAGCATTGTATTTGCATATTAGCAGGCAGCATCATTATCATAATGAATTATGACATCACGATATGTCAATTTACAAATTAAAAAAAGTTATTTAATCATTAACTTCTTATTTTCGGATTAATCCTCACAGTGTTGCTGGCCTGCTGGTGCCTACCCTGCAAATCTGGGTGCAAGGGCAGGAACAACACCTAGACAGGGTGCCACTCCATAGTAGAATGCACACACAAACACACAATCACATGCTAACTGCCATTTTAGAGACACCCATTAACCTAACAGGCATGTATTTGAATAGCAGGAGAAAACAGAGTGCCTGCATGGGGAGAACATGCAAACTCCACATAGAAATTCCCCAGGTCATCCCACCCGGGATCGAACATGGGTCCTTCTTGCTGTGAGGCAACGGCATTACGCACTGTGTCACCATGGCACCCACATTAAATATGTACATTGTACATTTAAATACTGTAAATCGGTCAATTACTGTTTTTTTGGATTAATGCTGATGGTGGAAACTATGGTAATTATTGATTAGTTATTGGAAGTGATGGTGCAATGTGATTAATCATTGAGTATGATAGTATTTTAATTCAATTCAATTTTATTTATAAAGCGCTTTTAACATTGGACATCGTCAAAAACAGCATTACAGACACATTTTGTCTCAGATAAGAAACGGTGGCAAGGAAAACTCCCTGATGAAAATAAGGAAGAAACCTTGAGAAACCTTAATAATTGTGGAATAGGAAACCATAAGCTGTTATTGGATGTTGGATACAATGGTGATCTGTGACTGGATCATGGTATCAATGATAGTCTGTAATTTACTGTGGGGGGGAATGGCAATCTGAATCTGGACATTAAAAAGATAATGATTATCTATGATTGGTTGTGGGAAATAATGATGACATCAGATTGGGCATTGAAAAGAATGCTGGTGGTCCAATGTTGTAACAATGATGGTCTGTGATATGATGTTAAAAACAATGATGATCATCTTTCATTCCAATGTTCAATCAGATGTCATTATTGGACACAATAGTGGTCAGTGATTGAATGTTGGAAACAATAGTGATTTGTGGTTAGATGTCATAAACAATGATCATGTGTAATTGGTCATTAGAACCAATAATAATCTGGAATTGTTGTTAGACAAAAATGTGATCTGTGATTGAAAGTTGAAAACAATGTTGACCTATTATTGGACATTAATTATTGGATGTTGGAAACAACAATGATATGTGGTTAAATGTAGGAAACAATAATTATGTGTAACGGGACATTGGAACCAATAGTGGTCTGAGATTGGATGATGGACCAAATGGTGATCTGTGGTTGGATGTTATAAACAATGATTCTCTATGGTTGGGCATTAGAAACAATAATGAACTGTTACTAACAATGTTCTCACAATGGTGCAATAATGTAAAAATTGTGGTCAGTGGTATGATGTTGAAAACAATGATGATCTTTTACTGGACTTTGAAAACATAGATTTGTGATTGGATGTTTGAAAACCTGAAAATCTATAACTGGACATTGGAATCAATGATGACCTGTTATTGGAGCTTGTTGTTCTGTGACTAAACGATGGGATAAATAATGATCTGTAATGAAAATGTTGGAAACAATAACGATCCGTGTTTGGACATTGGAAACAATAGTTATCTGTGATTGGATATTGAAAACAATAATGTTCTGTGATTGGACATCATCTAAAAAAACTTTTGTTAACTGACATTTTGACCTGTATTTGTATACATTTTTGAAAATGTGGAAATCTACAGTTATTCTGTGCTGAATGTACAGCTGAGGTTGAGGAACCATCAGTGCTAGGATAAAAAAGAATTTTATGCTCACTTGAGGATTAAATCCAAATGCAGAACCCTATAGAAACATAGATATCATTTTGTTTATCGTAACATTTCTGCTTTGGCATGAATCCTATCAAGCACTGGTGCTTGATGCCATGCTGGTGCCAGCAGTCCACCTAGTGACCATGGGGAGTATGTTCAGGCAATAAGGCAGGGGGGGAGAGAAAGAGTAGGGAGGGCTTAGGGCTGTGTGCCCAGTCGGAAATTCCTCCACTGTAGATTTATTGAGACTCATTGCTAAACAAAAGCCGCTCTAATTAACCACTTTTATATCCGAAGGGTGTCAGTTCGGTGGTGGTGGTATGCAAATCAGCACTTCATTTGTCCTCCGCCTCTCACTCTCTTTCTATCTATGTTCTAACCCCTCCTTCTGTACTCCACTGGCACCATCAGCTCTTTTAATGTGAATACACGAATAAGCAAGCCATCAGGGCCGGCTGCCAAGTTTACTGGTTTTCCAAGCGTGGCTACACACAATAAGACACTTGTTGCCATGACGCCAGCCTGTTACCCCCACCTGAGTAGCACGTGCTCCATCAGACTGGTAAACAGATGCCATCACTTTAACACTGGATGCTGGGTGTGGGGTGGCTTGTTGTCAGATAGGCACGTGTCGTACCACTCCAGCATGGAGTTTCACACTGTCTTGGCAATACACATTCACTTCATTCATGAATAGACCCTATTCATATGCATGTGTAGGCTAATTTTATGCTAATGCGACAATCAGGACCAGGACGCAAAGGCCACTTGGGGGTGGAGGAATGATGGGAGGGGTTGCTAGTGAGTTAATTGCCATGCACACACAAGAACATGCACGCCCGGGATAATACGTCAGTTCATACCGAGCAGAATAAAGAAAAAAGGTTCTAATACTTTGGCTCAGTAATAGGCAGCATGGTGGCTCAGTGGGTAGTTCCGTTATCTCATAGTAAGAAGGACCTGGATTCAAGTCTCCCTGGGTGGGAAAACTCGAAATTTCTGTGTGGAATTTTCAATGTCAAGCAGGTTTTCTCTGGGTATTTTGGTTTCCTCCTTTCCAAAGACATGCATGTTAGGTCAATTGGTGTCTCTACTCCATTGGTGTCCCTTAGTATGTGTATGTGCGTGATTGTGTGTGTCTGCCATATAATAGATTGACACCATGTCTAGGGTTGTTCCTTCTCTTGCACTCAGAATTGCTGGGTGAGCACCAGCTGACCTGTGAGAACCCAGAGAAAACCCAGAACATGTAAAAACATGCAAATTTAAAAATTTGAAAAAAAAACCCTGGTCTTTCCATTAAAAGCAGCACCAATAAGGTGCATCAAGAAAAGATTTATGGGGTGTGAAGGGCCAGGGCAAGATGTTGAAATTTTAACTGTGTGTTAGTGTGTATGTGTGTGTACTAGCATAGGTCACACCTTGAACCCTTGTCTCCCCTCGAGCATTCAGTGTCACACTACTCCAATCAACATTAATGTCTTTCCTTCACTAGCCAGCTTTTGAACTACCGAGTCATGATTTAGAGGCAGCAACAAACCTGTCCCACTTTCACGCTGACATTATTGACAGACCACCGCTTTAGACCGTAGCTAACTGCTAATGGTTATTTTATAGCATGGACTTCAGGTTTGATGCGAAGTTATGAAGATGGGAGACTGTATTTTTGCTTGTAGGTCTCTCTTCACTAAGAATAAAAGTTGGCATCTTTGCCGTTGTTTGGAAAACCCAATTTTAATGATGGTATAGGCTCATTTACACTGCATTCCTGCCAAGACCAAGCTGGTAAATGGTGGACTATGAGATAAAACAAAGATTTAAACCAAATCTAAAACCCTAAATGTGGTGAAGAAAATCTGAGTGAAGACCAATATTTTTGATAAAATATGTGTCAAGACCAAGACTTCAAATGGTCAAGTCTACATCAAAATCAAGACTTTAAAGTTTAAAGACATAATGTTAGACTTAAAGTTAAAGGGTCAAATCTAAATCAAGACCAGGAATTAAAAATGTGGAGTATGAGGAAAGACCATTTAGAGTTTGTCTCCAAATACAAGATTTTAAATGGTCATGCCTGAGTTAAGACTAACACTTTACGGGATGTAGTCTTAGGCAAGATCAATAGTCAAAGTCAAAGGTTCGAGTCCAAGCCTTGACTGAGATTTAAAGGTTAGAGTCTAAGCAAAGGCCAATATTTTAAATTGTGGAGATTAAGTCAAGATCAAGACTTAAAATAGTTAAGCCTGAGCCAGGACCAATACTCTGAATTGTGGAGTCAAGTCAAGATTAAGCCTTTAAAGGGTGGAGTCTGAGCCTTGACCAAATCAGGTTTAATGTGAAGTTTTAAAGTTTCGGGATTGTTTCTTTGCCTCACTTTTGCCTATTTTAATATTTGATAAGCTCCACCTCACCGGGGTGTTAATAACACTTCTGAGACAGCTCAGTATGAAATGGTATTAAAACTCAGCTATCATAATGTACTTTTGATTACATTAGCCAGACTGAAGTTTTTATTCTCTTAAGCATGATGCAATCTTATGGTGCATTTTTGCAAAACGTTCCTCTGATTTTCCTCACATCATATGAAAAAGTGATTGAAGAATGTGGGCGGAGTTTAAAAATAGTGGCCAGCTTTAGTAATATTAAGAAATTTAGCAATGTCTTTAAATGGAAACATACTGATAGAATCATATAATATAATGGTTAGGCATATTTTTATATATTTAGCCGTGGTAATGTTCTCGCCTCTGTGTAATAAGCACCATTTTGAAATGATTTTTTGAGAGATTCACGCTCACTCTATATGTTCACTATAAAGCAATGTACTGTATAGTACTCTGTGTCTGTGATATGAACAATATTACTGCATTAATGTTTTCTCTTTGCAGTGGGTTGCAGTTCTTCATTTTCCTCTGAAAGAACCCTTAAAGGTTCTTAGTTTAATGCAATGGATTACACATACAGTACATCAATGTATTTCATTTACTCTTTTGGTTCAGATTGTTTCATCCCAACCGGAGTTACAACACAGTATTTAGGGCCTCTTTCTAGTGAATCTTCATTTACATGGTGTTACATAAAGTTCCCTTTATGATTAAAAAAGTTATTATCTTATTGTATCATCATACCGTTTCTATCTATCTATCCATCTATCCATCCATAGAAACCATGTCTGTCTGTCTGTCCATCCATCTATCTATCCATCTATCCATCCATCCATCCATCCGATCGTCCGTCCGTCTGTCTTTAGCAACAATCCAAACATCAATCTATCCATCCATCTATCCACAGCAACAACCAATCTGTCTATCAATCTATCTGTCTGTTTGTAGCAACAATCTGTCTGTCTGTCTGTCACAACAACCTGCAAAGACTTTTACAGGATCATCTCCACAGATGGAAAAAAACATAGACTCAATTGGGTATGGGTCAGTCATCCGGAAAGGACTTTATCCATTTCTATAAGAGTGTCTGTGTATTAACTGAACTGTAACACAAATCGGTTGTGATTCTCAACCTATTTTCTGTGAGAGAACCCTTACAGGTTCTATGCAATCGATTAGACATGCTGTATGTCAAAGTATGTGTTTTTTATTTTTTAGTTCTGATTGCTTCATCCTAAATAGGACGTACAACAGGATATTCTCTGTAAATCTCTCTCTCTTGTTCTTTAATTTTCCATCACTATAAGTACCCCATGCTTTTCCGCCCTTTCCCTCAACCCATGCCTGCCACTTATCATGGATTAGGACAGCGTGAACAAAGCACGACTCGGCACGTGTATATAGTGAGTGGAGTGGGTTGCCAGAGTCCCACTTGTGCACCATTTTTTTGGAGAACCGCAATTTGCAAGGCATTAATGAGAGCACCTGCTTGGTTGGGGACGGCCCCAGAGGCAGACGTACAGTATGCATAGTGTGTAGGTGCCTGTTTTTTTGTTTCACCACTTAATTCATCAGGGCCATTGAAAATCAATGTAACATTTGTTCCCAAGACAAATTTTAAGGACAGAAATGTGTTGTGGTAAAAGTAGGGAGGGTTGAAAGAAGGGATCGAATGGGGGTGGAGGAAAATATAGGCTTAAACCTCAACGGTGAGCGTAAACCTTCATTTCTGAGTTTGTGCAGCACTGACAGACGCTTATAATAAGAAAAGAAATACGACAGACATAACAGAACAAAAGCAAACAATAACATTTTAAAAAAACATGATGAGTGCACATTCTCGGGATGCTACTTGTCAGACAAGTGTGGCAGATATCACTGAAAAGAAAAACTTCATAAAAGCTTCTTTAAAAAAAAAAAGAAGAGAAAAGAAAAGAAAAAAAGAAAAGAAAAGAAAGCCTTGCAGGAAATACAGCGTGAAATAGGAAAAGTGGGATGGGATGGTAACGAGAGTGTAGGGTAGAGGTGGGTAGAAGGGTGGATAGAAGGGGGGGTTGGGAGTGGTACAGCCGCCTCGCCTCGAATCGTCAGCAGAAGCCTTACATTGTCCGGACACAAGGGACGGTCACAAAGGCAAAGGAAAGATTCAATTAAGTATCATATGCACTGTCCTCATCGCCATGGTAACGGAAGAAGAGAAAATATTAATCAAGCCTTCACCTGAGAGAATAGAAAGAAGAAAAAAAAGAAGCTTGTGCTTTTCAAAATCATGCAGTTCATTCTCTCTCACACACACACATACTTTTTCTCTTGGAGCCGTGTTGCTCAGATACTCAATCGGCTTGAAACCTGAGATAAACAGACGCGTCTATCCAGCAATGACCAGGTTACTTTAATG